>JAWZYT010000276.1:1160000-1162500 GCA_034508575.1 Petrolisthes manimaculis
TATAAGGAGGTGAAAGGATAAAGGGAGTAGGAGGAGGAGGTGGAGGTGGAAGGAGAACAAGAGAAGGAGGAGGAGGTGAAAGGAGAAAGAAAGGAGGAGGGGGAGGAGGAAGAGAATGGAAAAGATTAGTGGGGAAAAAGAAGGAGACTTAGAAGGAGGGGAAATAGAAAATGAGAAGGAAAAGACGAAAGAGGAAAAGGAAAAACGGGTGAGAGAAGGAGGGAGACAGAAGGGAAAGGCGTCTGCCTCTGCCTGCATGTTTGATCAGAGGAGAAGGCTGCATGGGGACTGGATGGGTACCTGGTGTCAAGTGGGTGACGGAAACTGGTATTTTCCTGTCTTTTTTTGTTTTCTTACGTTCTTTATTTTCCTTTAGTACAAGCCCCAACACTCTGGGGAACGTTGACGCTAAAGATCATGAAGTTATTTGATACACGGTGGGATATTAATACGAGTAAATATATGTAAACAATTGCAGAAATATCATGAAAAAGATGGAAGCAATTTTTTTAAGTCCTGTCTTTTATACAGTTTTCAGCTTAATTTTCCCTCCAAGTCTCGTGTTGTGTATAATCTGCATTAACGTTTTATTTAAGGACGGAACAATTTACTGATTTGGAAGGCTATTAGAAAAAATAGGACAAAAGAAGAAAGGAAACAAGCTCGGAGGAAACACAGTGAGGAGTGGAACAGCAGAAGAATTAAATATGAGTAGCCTGCCACTAACGTAATCTTTGTTATCCTCATCATCATCATCAATAATACAATCTTGAATTTCATCACTACCATCACCATCATCTCCATAACCAGAACCATAAGTGTTAATAATATTGTCACCATCATTATCAGTTATTAAAGGTGCCAGCGAGTGGCAGTCACTGGGACAGTGTGTGTATGAAACACACTATAGCACACATCACAAGGATGTAATGTAATGTATGGCCCAGCAACCACTCCACCCACGTGAGACCCGAGTCAGCTTTCGGCTATGGCTGACTAAGCAGGAAGACCTCAGACAGCTGACTCAAACCCCCCACCCCCTGCTCACAGGGGTGGTAACCTCTGGCATCAGTGGTATTTTTAACAGTGTCCCGAGCAAGGATCGAACGCTGGGCTACGGAATTGCAGCCACAGACTTTACCACTGTGCTAGCCAGAGGCTAGTGAAAAATATGTACATTCGGCGGCAAAAGTCCTGTCGCCTCACCTGCTTCACCGAGGCATACGATTTCATAGACTCGAGATTATTAAGTGTATAAAACGTGTGTATTTCTCGAGTCCATGAATACTGTGTGTCTCGGTGAAGCAGATAAGACGACAGGACTTCTGCCGCCGAATGTACATATTTTTCACGAACCGACACAGGCGCCTATAGGGACCACAGACGCCTATTGTGAGAAAGAGGGAAAGAGACACTCAGTTGAAGGTAACAAAAGAGGAAAAAAGTGAAATGGCTTATGATGCCTGCTACTGTTAATGAGAGAATGAATAAATGGAATAAATACAAAAATGCCATTAAGCTATAAATTTCTATATACTATAATACAGCCCAGAATTACAGGTCTCGCTTCCACTTACTTTTATGTGGGATATAATAACATTAGATTATAGAACATGGAAGAGAGAGAGAGAGAGAGAGAGAGAGAGAGAGAGAGAGAGAGAGAGAGAGAGAGAGAGAGGTGGAGGGGGGAAGGAGAGAGGTATTAGCTACAGGTCACGGAGATTAACTGACCGCTATGCGTGTGTGTATGTTTGTGTATGTGTGTCACCAAATGGACTCGAAACATCCCCATCCCATCATCTGCCAATCAGAAGCATCCAGGAATGTCTCTGAGAGGCAGGGCTTCTCCACCATCTAAGCGTGAACAGAGTAACATAAGTTATAAGTTCCATTATCTTTCTTTCCATACTATCTAACATACTAGTTATCTTCTCCTTACTGTATCGTCACCCTTGCAGGTACAGTACTGGTAGTACTTCTTCCTTTCTTTGTGGGAATTAGGGTTAAGGACTGAGAAAGTTTTACTAGCAATTATATGCTATAGTATTTCTATTTTGTACTGACCCGTGAGGAGGTGACCGCAGTGTTGCCAAATCTAGAATCAAAACATTCACCACATAAAGGAAACTGTCCACTAACGAGAGTATATTGACATGAAATTTTCTACACACAATGAATTTTTCATTTAATGGTATATGATACGAACAATTGCTATGTACGTAAAATAGAGAAGATATTTCATGTGTGATGTGGCATTTCAATCTAAAGACGTTGCCACTACTTCCGACCCAGGAATTTCAGGGGTGTGGAGAGTGAGGTGACTGAGGTCACATATATGCAAATATAAAGAACGATTTTGTTCCCATTCTCTTTGGAGTTGTCATAGGGTACCGTTAATCAGATATGGCAACAGCGCACTCTGAAGGAGCCACAGCCTTGCGGATCAGTACGAGATAGAATGAGTATAGCTTGTGACATTTTCAATGAACTTGGTTGTGTT
>JAWZYT010000276.1:1167500-1202496 GCA_034508575.1 Petrolisthes manimaculis
CTGATTCCTACTAACTAGGCCACGAAACACGTTCCTTCAATATAGGTGGTGTTTCATGGCAATATTTGAAGGATTCGTTTACCTTCAATTCTCTGACTACATCACAGGGTTGCTTACAGTCCCTGAAAACATTGCCCCCTATACTGCTGGGGTTATAATTATACCCTTCAAAAATATATATATATATACATTATTACTGGGTCTTTGTTGATACTTGGCGAATATTTTAAAACATATATATACTGTATATTATCATGATTTAACATGGTAAGCATTACCTGCATTCAAATTTATTGGGTAAATAATACCGGTAATAATAATAATAATACAAATAATAATAATAAGAATAATAATTTACAGTATTGTGTTGACAACCGGATGGAGGAGGTCTGTCAGCTGTGTGTGTATATGTGTGTGTGTGTGTGTGTGTTTATCATCTGTGTTCAGGTTGACTAAAGCAACAGGATATCCATCCAGTCATTGGTAAGAGTTGAAGTTTGACTTGTTTTCCAACCTAATCATAACACACATTTACTCTCTCTCTCTCTCTCTCTCTCTCTCTCTCTGGTGTTCCGGGCATGAATCTTTCACACACACACATACACACACACACACACTCTCTCTCTGGTGTTCCGTGCATACATCTTTCACACACACACACTCGCTCTCTCTCTCTCTCTCTCTCTCTCTCTCTCTTCACGCCCAAACATACCTGCAAAATTCCCTCCATATTTTTCAATTTGTTATCAAAACAGCATGTGATTACCAAAGACAGAAATTCCATAAATATATAGATAGCCCTTTCACAAATCTAATAATTATATACTACGCTTCAGTTGACATGTGTGTGTGTGTGTGTGTGTGTTTATTTCAGTGTTGCATTTCGAGTATAGCAAGGAGTGTATTTGTTAATATGTACTATACAGTACAGTATGTTTGTGTATTTGCATGTATGTGTGCATGTATCTGTTTGTATGCATTTAAGAGTCCATGTGTAGATGTGCATGTGTATGTGAACGTATGAATGAATGAATGAATGAATGCACAGTAATATGTACCAGTATATATATCTGTATGCATGCCAGTGTGTGTGTGTGTGTGTGTGTGAGTGTGTGTGTGTGTGTGTGTGTGTGTGTGTGTGTGTGTGTGTGTAATCTCCTATCCTAAGCCTCGGTACAGACATAAAACCTAAAAACATAAAAATATAAACACACAACCGTCATCATTTTATTGGCGGGGGAATTTTGTTTACTGTTCTATAGAGTGACACAATATTGCTCTTTATTACACTACATGCACTTGGTAATAAAAAGTCGGAGGTGGAATGATGTGTGTGTTGGCTGGCTGTGTGTGTGTGTGTGTGTGTGTGTGTTTGTGTGTGTGCTTAATAATGTGTGTTTGTGTATGTGTGTGCTTAATAATGTGTGTATGTGTGTGTGTGAGAGAGAGAGAGAGAGAGAGAGAGAGAGAGAGAGAGAGAGAGAGCATTGTAGTTGTAAAATGAAGGGCTTGAAAGAATTAGACTAACAGACTGACAAACAGACAGACAGACAGACAGAAAGATAGAAAGTCAGAGATGAGGCAGAGTAAATGGAGGGAGGAAGGATGAAGAGAAATTTAAAGGAAAGAGAATGGAAGGGAGGAAAGAGAATTGAGGGAGGGGATGGAAGGAGTGGGGGAGGAAGGGAGGAAGAGAAGGAAGGAAGGAAGGAAGGGAGGGAACAAATGAGAATGGGATGAATGGAGGGAGGGAGGAGAGGAGGAAAGAAGGGGGAGGAAGAGGGGGCAAGAGAGAGAGAGAGAGTGGGTGGGGGAGAGAGAGAGAAAGAGAGAGTGTGCAAGCAGCCTGGGAAAAACATATATGGTAACTTTAAGCAACAGGACAAGGGAAATGAGAAACGAGAAGAAGGAAAAATAAAGAAGAAAATAATGAAAAAGAGGGAATGAGGAAAAAGATAAAATTGTGAACTGAGAGAAGTTGAGAATGAGAAAGATACACAGAGAGAGAGAGAGAGAGAGAGAGAGAGAGAGAGAGAGAGAGAGAGAGAGAGAGAGAGAGAGAGAGAGAGAGAGAGAGAGAGAGAGAGAGAGAGAGAATGAGGCGTAATGAAAGGAACCAGAGAGAGAGAGAGAGAGAGAGAGAGAGAGTAAACTAGGATACAAGGCGATGCAACAAAAGCCAATAGCCAATATGACTGCAACTAGACTTACAAGGTTAACCTCATCTACTTTACAACAAATGATCATCACTTCATCACTATAACATTGGCGTCTCTGTAACATAAATTCTCTCGTAAAGGCAAGTTAACATTCATCCTCTTCACTCCATTAACGACTGTAAGTGTGTTAGTGTGTGAGGTAATTAAGTCATCGCTTCGTCACTTCACCGTGGTAACCTCTTCACCACATCGATGCCTCGTCAGACAACACCCCAACTAAACTTCAACTCGTTGTCATCGTCGTTGCAATTAAAGTCAACTAAAAGTTGGTACACATTACATGTTACATTACATTATTTTTCACTTGTCCACGAACATGTTAGGATAAAATTTAGGTTCCTCATTAACAGCCCAGAAAGAAAGAAAAGAAGTGCCAAATTAAAACAAAGTAAAGAATTTCCCCCAGTAAAATAAAGGTATCACAATAACTTCGAACATCCCTGATAATGATTCATTAGCCTCTGAGCTAGATTCCTCTACCTCCCTATAAGTCTGTAAGGAAAGGAGAAAGCGAGAATAGGGAGAGCAATGAAGGAAATCTAACTGAGAAAATACAGACAGAATTGAAGAATGATAAAATAGCAAAAAAATATTGTTAGAGACTGATAGATGGGAAGATTATAAATAATAATAATAATAATAATAATAATAATAATAATAATAATAATAATAATAATAATAATAATAATAATAATAATAATAATAATAATAATAATAATAATAATAATAATAATAATAATAATAATAATAATAATAATAATAATAATATTAATAATAATAATAATAATTAGTTCATTTGACAGCCATAGGGCTGAAAATATACATTGTAATGGAGAAAATGAGCATGGATAATGAAAGTGAGCATAAATACATGATACATAAAATACAGTATATACAAAAGTGAGTGTGTGTGTGAGATAGTGAAATATGGGAATGGGAGACTGTTGGTGTGAGGTCTGGTGAGGATTACTGGATGACAGGTAGGGAAGGACTAGACTGGATTATCATACATGTGTGTGTGTGTGTGTGTGTGTGTGTGTGTGTGTGTGTGTGTATTTGTTTACATGTTATTTATAATGTTAGCCATAGTAGGGATGGGACTCTTCTTATATCTATCAGTTCTGTCCCTTATAGGTTGTAATTTGTTATATCGTCTTGTTGTCCATGTTGGTCTTGGAGTGTCTGGTGGTTACTAGTAGGTCTCAGTGGCGGGGTTGGACCACTATCTTTTGGGCAAACTGGCTGATGATATTGAGGTGGTGTTCTGAGAGAGGTAGCATCCCCAGGGTGGTCAGGGCGGCCTCGTAGCTAGTGTAGGATAATCCTACAGGCCCTCTTTTGTACTCTCTCCAGTTGTATACGTTACTTTTTTTATTGTATACGTTACTTTTTTTTGTATAATATTCAATGACTATTATCAAGCACTAAACGCTGAAAAATACTTAAACAATAACTGAATAAAAATCATGAAAAAGAATGTTCTTTATTAAATGAAGCCAATGTGAATACCTTTATATTACATGTGTCAAGTGTTGATACCACTAACACACTTCTATTTCCCCCGTATCTACCTAACAGTTTATAATCAAGGCTCACATTATCCCTCACGTGATAGTGGCCTTGTAATATTCTAAATATTTTTAATAATAGCCTGTTGTATTGAAGGATTGGAATTGGACTATGAAACCATTGTTTTGTCATTTGTCTCTTGGTAGCAACAATTATTTGCTGTGTATCTTTCTTCTCTGTGTGTATCCCTCTTTTCTGTGTACATGTAATATAGTTATATATATAAGCCAGTAGACACACACATAACATAATAATGCTGGTGACAAAGGTTCAATTGGTTTTATCTATCATGAGTTGAGAGAGAACTATATATATTCATAATTATTGAAACATTGTAATAGTTCTATCAAGTAATACATGGGATGCACAGTTGAGGTTTTATCAATGTTAATAATGAACCTGGCAACCATTTTCAACATTTCTTAAAATTAATCTTTATTGAAGGCGTATTAAGGTCTGAAATCCTGTGTTTCCCATCATACAACACCTTCCCAATACTCACACTGTTGTATTTATTGCCGTATTGGTTTTTACTGTCTTCTGCTACAAGGTTGATATTAGTGTGACTTTCCATAATTATATACTCTACCATTACTCACACCGTTGTATTTGATGCCGTGTTGGTCTTTATTGTCTTCTGCTACAAGGTTGATATTAGTGTAAATCTCCATATACACGTTGCCTTGTGAACTGACTGACTGCACCACCTTACACATCTTCAAGTCATCAGGACTACCAACATGTTGCAGAGGGAATATTTCCACACTCAGTCTTCAGAACCCTTACCAATGTAATGCTTTTCAACCAACTCATAATCCTCTTCGAGTATCTGAGACTGGAGTGATAGTGAAGTCAGAATGAAGTGAAAGTGAGAGTGGAGTGATAGTGAAGTCAGAGTGAAGTCAGAGTGGACTGAAAGTGAAGTGATAGTGAAGTCAGAATGAAGTGAAAGTGAAGTCAGAGTGGAGTGATAGTGAAGTCAGAGTGAAGTCAGAGTGGACTGAAAGTAAAGTGATAGTGAAGTCAGAATGAAGTGAAAGTGAAGTGAGAGTGGAGTGATAGTGAAGTCAGAGTGAAGTCAGAGTGGACTGAAAGTGAAGTGAGAGTGGAGTGATAGTGAAGTCAGGGTGAAGTCAGAGTGGACAGAGAATGAAGTGAGAGGAGTGATATTCAAGTGAGAGTGGAGTGAGAGTGGAGAGAAAGACAGGAAAGAAGAGTGAGAGTGAGAAGACAGGTGGTGTTAGAGTGAGAGTAAATATTATTGCCAGTGGAATAGGCTTACCAATTTTATTAATATGAAGTTCAATTATTTTAATATGAAGTTCAGTTTTGTTAATATGAAAGTCAGTTTTTTTAATATGAAAGTAACTTTTTTTAAATTTGAAAGTCATCTTCTTAATTTGAAAGTCATCTTTCTTAATTTGAAGTTCATCTTTTTAAATTTGAAGCTCATCTTTTTAATTTGAAGTTCATCTTTTTTAATTTGAAGGTGAAAAGGTGTAGTGTTTCTGGGTTATCTCGGCCAACGTTGACAACGCTGGGTGGGCCTCATGGAAGTGTGACCAGCTGTACAGTTGCTAAAAAAAGGTATTGCGACAAATATTGATAGAACTTTAACCATAGTAATATCCACAAGTATTTGTATATGGACTATATGCATGTATAACAGAAGGAAATATACATATCCTTCTATAATACATACTCATAATACCTACAAACATCTATGAACATTAATATATTTAATGTTGTATCAGTAGTTTTTGGCAACAGATGAGCAAAAATAATGATGTTCTGTTGCTTGGAATAGTTTGGAGGAATCAGTTGCTCCAAATTTACCAACACCTAATTTTCTCCTGAATTAAAGGGAAATTGTCTTGTTGGTAAATTGTGTGGCTGCTGATTCCTCCTATTACTATACCAGAAAACAGACACCCTCAATGGTACTCATAGAAGATCTGTTTCTTGGCAAAGTCTCAAGGAATTTGAAACATTCCAATTCACCAACAAGTGAATCTCCGCTTAACAAAACCAACACACACACACACACACACATATATATATATAAGGGAAGTGACAAACGGGTGTTAAATTCAGCATAAGATAATATAAAGAATAATATATTATACATTACATCCCCTTAACCCTTTAAACACCCAATATTCTGATATACACCAAGTTCACCTCCTCGGGGCCGACAACTTCCATTCACACACACACACACACACACACGCACATTATTTACAACCGATCAGCTGATTGGCTCCCGCTGGCAATATTGGGCCTGACGTCAGTAGCAAAGGTGTGTGTGTGTGTGTGGGAGGAGGGGAGGAAGGAGTAATGGAGGTTTCGTGTTGGGGTGGGGAGGAGGGTAGGGAGTCTGCCTTGTGTTGGGGGAAGGGTAGGGAGTTTGTGTTGGGGGAAGGGTAGGGGTCGTGTGTTGGTGTGGGTAGGGAGTTTGTGTTGGGGGAAGGGTAGGTAGAGTGTGTTGGGGGAAGGGTAGGGAGTTTGTGTTGGGGGAAGGGTAGGGAGTTTGTGTTGGGGGAAGGGTAGGGAGTTTGTATTGGGGGAAGGGTAGGGAGTTTGTGTTGGGAGAAGGGTAGGGAGTTCGTGTTAGGGGGAAGGGTAGGGAGTTTCGTGGTTGGAGAGGATATATGGTTCTCGTCTGGGGGGAGGGTAGGGGTCGTTTGTTGGTGTGGGTAGGGAGTTTGTGTTAGGGGAGGGTAGGGAGTTCGTGTTAGGGGAGGGTAGGGGTCGTTTGTTGGTGTGGGTAGGGCAACAATAAATGTTTCGTGTGTATGTGTGGGGTGAAATTGGCAGCAGAGAATCGATGGTGAAGTGACGTCAGTTTAACATTAGTTTGAGTTACTTAGAAAACTAATATCTACCAAGGCCTGACTGACTGATTGGCTGGAAATACTTCAATGGAGAGAGAGAGAGAGAGAGAGAGAGAGAGAGAGAGAGAGAGAGAGAGAGAGAGAGAGAGAGAGAGAGAGTAAAGCAGTAAGTTTGTCTTATCATTCCACCTCCTCTCTTCTCTCTCTCTCTCTCTCTCTCTCTCTCTCTCTCTCTCTCTCTCTCTCTGCGAAATAATTTAATTTGTGGTGCTAGTTTTTTCCCTGTCAGTCCGTGTACAGACAGACACACGGACAGACAGACAGACCTCACCAGACAGACAGACAGACAGCCAAAGCAAGTCATGAATCATATCAGTTCAACTATAAATCATCAGCAACCTTGAAGATAATTCAATAGAAATATATAACACTATCTTTCCATTTCATTACATAATTATTATAAATAGAGCACAAGAAATTCTGTTTCTCCGTACGGTATGTTTTTTTATTTTGTTTAACCCAATCCTTCCATTTCATTACATAATATAAAAACAACACAAGAATTTCGAATACAAACTAATTATACTGGAACTAAGTGACCCTCTCATTTCCATATGCCTCTATGCATTATTTTTTCGTTCCAGTGATTTCTCCCCTTCAGTCTTGGTTGGTTCTGCTTTACATTATATTCTTCTTTGACTCATACGTATACACACCAGGGCAAACATGTTAGATTAACTATTACTCGATTAAACACATACATAAACTTGTCAGGTCATCTGTCTTGTATAGATCACGTTATCTGTTTCTCATTTCATCGAAGTATTGATATATTCATGTATATACGAGGAAGCTAGCACATCCACTACAAATAAAAAAAAAATTAAACCCAACCACCCACACACACTTTCTCAATACATGCATACATATACACATAGTTATCTTGTATCAGACGTACAGTATATATCATACGATAGGTGAATGAGTTGGAAATATATTAACATATTAATGGGATAGTATATTTATGGTACAGTGGAGTGTTTTGATTTCTCTAAAGTATATCAGGAAACAGAACATGATTAACAGATATACGAATCATGACTCAGTTATTGGAATAGCTTGGAGGAATCAGTTGCTCCAGAATTACCAACACTGCACACCTTCCTTAACATGATAAGAAAAGCAATTTTTCAGGGAAATAATATTTTAGCCTATACATTTTGGCATTCACCTCAGATATTAGTTCATTTGCGAGATGTCTGAATAACTAGTAATATTTTTATATATTTCTAGATCTTCCTTATGTAGAAAGAAGCATAGCTAAAGAACTGAAAAAGAGTGGCTGGGGCCGAAGGGGCACCCAAACCTTTAAAGTATTGCCCACATCATTATCTCAACGGGGTCAGAGTTTGGATGAACGTGTATCACACAAACAACGACCCTATAACTTGCTGATCGAAGATTTCTGAATATTAAACTCTTGGTGTTATGATTGATTGATGGATATTAGGCGCCGCAACATCGAGGTCCTATAGCGCCAGAAAAAGGTGATAGAGAGTTGTGACAGCAAGCAGTAAGGAAATGAAAAGAAAAGAGGGACAGTTGAAGAACTGAAAGCTAATGGCTGGGGCCGAAGGGGCGCCAAAACCCTGTAAGTATTGCCCACATTAATTAATATAGGCAATACCCCCCTACGGGGCCTTGGTGTTATGAATCATTGGTGTGAGTCATCTGCATCATCCCATTCCTCCGCTGCAGCTGTGGGGTCTAAGACACCTGTGGAAGAGGGTATATAAAGCCACCAGGGTTAGGTCGTGGTTCAGGTTAACTCCACATAACCAACACCCAGGTTCATCGACGGTCTACCCTTCTTGGATCAGGTGCAGTTACTCTTCTTGTTGCCCCCTCCTCTCCCTTATACCTCTTGAATTAACACAGCATAAATCTATATATATAAAACACTCCGTCTGTGTGCTTAGCCCAGTGTTATTCACTAATTTTTTCACGAGAGCCAAAAATTCAGGACATATTCAGAGTGAGAGCCGCATAAACCACATTGATAAGCAGAAAAACATATATATGGGAACTAAATTATATAATTATTTTTGTGGGTTTCCATAACCACTTACCTAACCCACATGTACAGTTCCTATACAGAGAGCTCGTTCTCTCTCTCTCTCTTTGTGTTAAATAATTATGAAAAATAAAGAATTGCCAGGGCCACTGGGCCTATTCCCATTAGCAATTCTATAAAGTGATACATCTGATACGGCATAGTGATGCAATTTATATCTAATACTTTGGACTTTTTCTCTGATCACTGATGATTTCTCTCTCTCTTGGGAGCCGCCAATCAGGTCATTGCGAACCTCTCAATGAAAATCCGTTGTTTATCCGCTAGGCACGGCCGCATCGTTTGACCTAGAGTAAAAATTAATACGTCATTTTAATCAGTTCGAATCCCCAGTGGGGATACAATAGAAAAAAATGTTAACAAATGATACAGCATTGTGACCGGTGTAGTCCCGGGAATGTCCTCAGTCTAATTTTATTTTTGGTGGATATATGTTTCTTGAATTATCAGCTTAAAACAACCAAAGATTTATGGCTTTCTCAACAAAGACTCTATGGTATCAAGGCAGGCCTGGCTTGCATACCCAGTTTAGGAATAAACTCATACCACAAAATGTTGAACACCTAAATTTAATACTAAATCTAAGTACAGTGATTTTTTTTTTTAACCAATGTGGGGGAGGGGTCAATCCCAGTACTCCTGCAGCCCAAGCCACTTGGGCCTTGCTATTTAATTGTGGCTGTTACAATGCCACTTTCTGCTTTAGTTGCGTCATGGATAACTTTTATGGTTGTAAAGCTGGCATGGTTTCTCTGGGGGACCAGCAACCACACCGGATAATGGACTCCTCCCACCCTCCTAATAAGTTCACATACAAATAATTAGAGGAAATTTATTGACAAAACCTCATGTAGGAACTTCACCCGGACAACGTCGGATATCGCTGTTAGTAAAACATAAACATTTACACAATATATGAGTAAACTAAAAAGTTCACATCCCTTCACTGTTTTACTTACATCCCTTCACTGTTTTGTTCACCTACTGTTCATTGTATTGTTCACATCCCTTCACTGTTTTGTTCACCTACTGTTCATTGTATTGTTCACATCCCTTCACTGTTTTGTTCACCTACTGTTCATTGTATTGTTCACATCCCTTCACTGTTTTGTTCACCTACTGTTCATTGTATTGTTCACATCCCTTCACTGTTTTGTTCACCTACTGTTCATTGTATTGTTCACATCCCTTCACTGTTTTGTTCACCTACTGTTCATTGCATTGTTCACATCCCTTCACTGTTTTGTTCACCTACTGTTCACTGTATTGTTCACATCCCTTCACTGTTTTGTTCACATCCCTTCACTGTTTTGTTCACATCCCTTCACTGTTTTGTTCACATCCCTTCACTGTTTTGTTCACCTACTGTTCACTGTTTTGTTCACATTCCTTCACTGTTTTGTTTACTTACTGTTCATTGTATTGTTCACATCCCTCTACTGTACTGTTTACCTATTGTTCAGTGTTTTGTTCACCTACTGTTCACTGTTTTGCTTACATCCCTGAACTGATTTGTTCACTTATTGTTCACTGCATTGTTCATATCTCTTTACTGTTTTGTTCACTTAATTATCACTTTCCTGTTCGTTGTCCTGTTCAAATACTTTCACTGTATTGTTCAACTATTGTTCACTGTATTGTTCACATCCCTTTGCTGTATTGTTCAACTATTGTTTACTGTATTGTTCACATCCCTTTGCTGTATTGTTCATCTATTGTTCACTGTATTGTTCATCTATTGTACACAGTATTGTTCACTTCTCTTCACTGATTTGTTCACATCCCTTCACTGCTCTGTCAAAATCCCTTCACTGTATTGTTAACATTATTTCAATATTTATTAATGATACTGATTCATATATAGAGATTCAACTCACTTGAATTAATAAGCGTATTGTTGTTTACTTCACAACGCAGGATGCTGAAGGTGGTGATAGCAGTGGGTCTTCTTGGGGTACTGGTGTTAGCAGACCCCCCGATAGACCTCGTGGCTCCTGGTGGCATGATGGTACCGATTAACATGCAAATTGATGAGAGAATAACCATAGAGTCATCGAATTATGGAACATCAGACTACCCTAATAACTATGGGTAAGGTATAGACAGCAAAGTGGATCTCCTAATTATATGAATATTTTTGATTGAGCTAAGAAGGAGAACCATGTGTGAATGTATCCAATTCTTTCTTGTTAAACAATTCCATCACAATATCATAAGTAATTAGTATATTGTGTATTTATTGTTCTATACATTACATACATCTTCTGTTGTATCATGACGAAATATGATTATTTAAATTTGACGCAAAGTTTAACGCACTTTTATCAATGAAACTCAATATTAAGAAAGAAAATGCTAACCAATTTAGCAGTTATTCGCAATGTTTCAGGACAACAATACTAAACTATTGTTTTTACAGGGATGATTGGTACCTGGTTTGTGAACCTGTGGGGAGTACCCAACTGATATTTAGTATGGATTCACAAGTATTGCAGGGCCGAGATACGTCTGGTGACTGTCAAGATTATCTAGAGTTAATTGATGCTGCCAACTCGGAATCCATTCAGTAAGGAAAATGTTGTTCATTATTATTTCTCCTGGTTTAAAATGTAGTACGTGTAGATATATCATATTGAAATATTTTATTAATAATTTCCACTGTCAATTTGTCTATTTGTCCTTCTGTCACACACAAACACACACATAATATAGTACTTGTTTCCTACAATTGCAGGAAATGTGGGGTTGAAAACTTCCACGGTTACACCACTCCTACAGGTTTTGCCTCGATATTCTTCGGATCTGATCAGTCCACGACAGCTGAAGGGTTCAGATATCATGTGTGGTGCCGAGAACAATGCATCCAACAGGCATCTACCTCTGCTCCTTCTTCTACCTCTGCTCCTTCTTCTACCTCTGCTCCTTCTTCTACCTCTGCTCCTTCTTCTACCTCTGCCCCATGCAAATAATTGTTGAGTGAGTTGGGACCTGCTTGCCTTATTATATTCAAGATCATTAATAAATTGAGGTGGTGTTAGTGATGGTTGGTGTGGTCAGGTATCGGGTATACGATGACTCCATAAGGTCATCGTACCGTAACTACTGCTTCATCGTCAACACCACCACAGATATACATATGCACCTACTAACTCCTCTAGTCTCTTACATACATACCTACATACTTACATACTTAGGCTACCTACATATTCACCAACCTCTACTCGGGTGAACACACACAATATGAAATTATCAATAACTGTGTCCTCAGAAAATAATATTCCAAAGTATAAGAATCTCATTCAGAATACTAACCAGTATTGGTTTCCTTTATAGAGTTATGTACAATACAAATGAAACAGGTACACTTTAAAACCACAGGCCTCTTATCAAGCATATAGAATAGGACTCATCGCATCTATACACACACACACACACACACTCACACACACACACACATACACACATACACATACACATACACATACACACACACACACACACACACACTCACACACACACACACATACATATACACATACACATACACATACACACACACACACACACACACACTCACACTCACACACACATACACATACACACACACACTCACACACACACACACACACTCACACACACACTCACTACACGCACACACACACACTCACACACACACTTACACACACACACACACACACACACTCACACACACACTCACACACACATACATATACAAGGCCTGTGGCCTTTGTCCTCATCTTTGTTAATATAAAAAAAAAAAAAAAAAACATACACACATACACACACACACTCACACACACACACACACATACACACTCACACACACACTCACACACACACACTCACACACACACACTCACACTCACACACACATACACATGCACTCACACACACACACTCACACTCACACACTCACACTCACACACACACACACACACACACACACACAGCGTTTCTTCCTACCCTATGTTCAATGAGGGGCCCTGTTTCAGGTGTGTGGCTTTCATATGTCTCCAACTATATGTATGTATATATTCGTGTAGCCTAAATAAGTATACAAGTCAATAAGAATGTATACATGAATGGAGGTATGTTATATGTATTCTTAAGTGACCCTGTGATGTAGTCAGAAAATTGGAGGTAAATGAGTCCTTCATATACTGCCATGAAACACTACCTATATTATGGAAGAAGCTTGTTTCATAGCATTGATAGGAGGAATTAAAAGCCTTCAATTCTCTATATTATAGGAGGTTGTTTCATAGCATTGATAGGAGGAATTAAAAGCCTTCAATTCTCTATATTATGGAAGGAGCTTGTTTCATAGTATTGATAGCAGGAATTAAAAGCCTTCAATTCTCATACACCATCATTGGGTCCTTAAGGTGAGAGACAATTAGGTTATATGTTTCTTTTCGGCACATTTATAATAATAATGAATTTGGCCATGTTTGATTCGACTGAATAATACTATTCTTTTGGGTGTATGGTATTATTCACATATAATTGGATTTTTCCTTAGCACTGACCCGAATAAAATGTTTCAATATTAGTTAGCACTCACCCGAATAAAATGTTTCAATATTAATTAGCACTCACCCTAATAAAATGTTTCAAAATTAGTTAATATTTGTTTTATTACTGACCCTTTTAAAATTATTCATTATGAGTTAGTTCTTAGTAAGCACTGACCCTAATGAGATGGTTCATTATGAGTTAGTTATTATTAGTTAATACTGACTCTAATGAGATGGTTCATTATGAGTTAGTTATTAGTTAATATTGACTCTAATGAGATGGTTTATTATGAGTTAGTTATTATTAGTTATTACTGACTCTAATGAGATGGTTCATTATGAGTTAGTTATTATTAGTTAACACGTAGTTAATGGGGCAGTATAGTATTGGTAAATCTGGTGCTACTGATTCTTCCAAACTATTCCCAGCAACAAGAAAGAGGCCATCATTATTTGTTGGTACACTATAGTCCTCTGCTGTTTCCTGGCAGACTTTGGAGGAATGAAGGTGCTCCAATGAACCAAAAGTATGATATATATTTTTTAAGATCCTTAATTACCTTTAATTAATATGCTCTGGGGAACGTTGATGATGATATGAAAAATTAATACTAGACGAATTTAACAACGGGCTGAAAAAGACCTAACCCACCCACCTCAGCCCCACGACACCATTCCCTGAACAGCGTGGGTCCCATCAGGGCAGAGGAGGCGACTTCACTCCCACCGCCTACTATACATAAACATATAAAAACACAGACACACATATATATATATATATATATATATATATATATATATATATATATATATATATATATATATATATATATATATATATATATATATATATATATATATATATATATATATATATATATATATATATATATATATATATATATATATATATATATATATATATATATATATATATATATATATATATATATACTCACACAAAAACACACATACAGATAAACACATGAGACACCACAACAAACTGAAACCGATTTAGGCTTCAACAGAAAGGTACATAAAGAGTGCAATTCGTTCAGTATCATAAAATGTATTGTAACAGCTAAACTCTGTATAATTCCACATGTTATCATAGAAACATTTTGCTTATAAATTTCCAAGCAGGTCATCATTCAATTTAATGCATGGAATATTGAATCACCCTGTAAATAATATAAAAAACTGCTGTAGGAGTAATAATGTTGCCAAAGAAAATAATGATATAATAAACAATAAAGATTATAAAATAATTGTCAAAGGCTATGTCACAACAGTGAGTGATGGTGAGACTTCTACCATACAGGTGTCATAGTGAAGGATGCAGAAACTGTTATGTCGTTCAGTGTCAGTACGGAGTTCCAAGTCCTCTCGTGTTTTATCACACAGAATTCTTCTCAGTAAACTCTTGGTGATTGGGAGGTGTACAGTAGGTTGGGACAGGTGGCAGCAGTTTTGATAAGTCTATCTACCTGGTGGTAGATCAGAGATTCAGAGGAAAGAAACACAAAGGCCAAGGGTGGTGACAAGAGGGATATGGTGTTGTAGGGAGGAGATAAGAAGGGTGTGGTAGGATAGAGGACTACGAATAAGGGATAAGGCTGCCTGTGAGTTGCTGATAATGAGACCAGATATTCCTTCAGTGGTGAGGTAGACAGGTACTGAAATTATGGACGACAGTTCACACTGGGTACTGTTACTCAAGTCAAGGAGGCAATGTGACGCCGAGAAGATAGGAGAGCCAGAGTTGAATACATGTAATGCAGGCAGTCCAAGCTTTACCAGTCGTCAATAAGGAGCTATTACTGTAAACATGAAGTAGAGGGGCAGGAAATTGCTTGGAGGCTTCTGAGAGTGTTTGCAGTATGGAAAATTGTGTAAGGAGTGGCGGACGGTCCTTATGTTTATTATGAAGTGTGTATGTGATAGTTGGGGAGACTAGTCCACACTAGAGGTAATGAGTAGGTGTGAAGTGGTGTGAGTAGGTCATGACGGATATCACTAAAGTGGATATCACATTAAAAGGGGAGAAAAATTGGTACTGGGAGAGGGAGCAGTTGGCAGACATTGTGTGCCACAACAGATACCTAACATATCATATTTTGTTAATAACAGGAGAAAGGTTGAGTTCAGTAAGCATTCTGACTATTCGAGTTGATTTGGGAGAGTGTAAGATGATACATATAGCTTTATTTTAAGTTTTGTTAAGAGGTTTAAGCAAGGTCGAAGGGAGGAGAGACAAATGAAGTCCATGATAATCAAAAATAGATCTTACATCCATTATATAAAATGACCGATCAATGGGAATACTGACGCCTCTTGGGTCTGATGTAATGGAGCAGAGGTGGTGAAGTCTAGCTCACAACCTATCATGTAGCTGAGATATGTATGAGGAGGGGTTACTGAGTGAGGAGATAGAAATCCCGAGGTAAATGTAATCCTAGATAACATCGAGGTTGTTGCCAAGCAGGGTTAAGGACTTACATGCAAGTTTGGTTGAGGAAGAGCGAGCTAGAAGCTTAGTCTTGGTAGTATTAATGATGAGTCTGCAGGATGTGGCGGCACCAGCAAAGCTATGGAGACGCTGGAGTGTGATAGGATTGTGAGCTCTGACGTAAATATCATCAGCATAGATGACTATGAGAGACGAAAGTAAGAAGGGACCCAAAAGGCAAAAAGGTCTGTGCATGAGAATGTTAAAGAGAAATGGACTAAGTACTCCGCCTTGTGGAGTACCGAGGTTAAATGGTAGATAGTCACTGACAGACTCACAAAATAAAACACGAGTGTCTACCAGAGAGGTAGCTCACAATCCACTGAAACAATAGTTCTCGAGACTCCTAATGATGTAAGTTCAACTAGTATTCATTCTCGGTTGGTCACATCAAAGGCTGCTTTAAAACCAATATAAACTGTAGGCCTACATGAAGATGACTTCAAGTGAGAGAAAAGTTCACAAAACAGTGGTGTAAGCTACGACCTGGGAGGAACCCAAAGAGATTAGGAGATAGATGATCATCAGTGAGGTGACGGAGACGAGTAAGTAATATCCTCTCCATCACTTTACACACAGAGGAAGTGAGAGATAGAAGACTGAAGTCAGTAGAGTTGGGTTTAGGGATGGGGATAATGGTACTACGTGTCCAGGCTGTTGACAAAGGGGTTACCAGGAACCTGAACAATAATAAGACGTCCTATCCTGGGTCTCCTTCTCTTCCTTTCATACATTAATGACCTACCACTCTCACTATTCTCTACCACTAGACCTTTGCAAACGATAGCTTAGTTTACAAACCAATTAAATATAGGAATGACCGCCTTCGACTACATCACAACCTAACTGGACTTGAAGACTGGGAAGTCAAGTGGCAGATGACATTTAGACCAGACAAATGCCATCACATCCGTTTTACCTGAGCCCATAATCCCATTCCACATATATACCAGCTACACAACACCAACCTCAACATCTCAGCAGACATGAGGTGGAACACACACATCGTGGCCAAGGCTTGTAGGGTCCTGGGGTTGTTGCACAGGAAACTCAGCAGGTGTAACACATACATCAAAATTATTGTTTATAACACTTTCGTTGGGCCACACTTAGAGTACTGCGACACCGTCTGGGATCCACACACTAACAATAGTATCAATAAATTAGAGTCTGCACAAAGCAAAACTGCAAGATGGGCCAGTCGTGATTACAAACACATTACATCAATCACTTTACTTAAACAAGACACAAAACTAGATCAATTGGTAACACGAAGATACAGTAGATACACAGACAACAGATGATATACAAAATCACAAACAAGTTAGCTGACATAAACAAAGACACATATCTAGAGGCAACCACAACTTCAAATACCATACATACCAGACAAACACTGATATATTAGGCACTCATTCTTTCCCTGCAGTATTCAAGAGTGGAATAATCTCCCATCTTACGTCGTTAATAGCCCTGGCCACTCTTGAAACGTTTAGAAATAGGATCACCAATCATTACCTCCCCAATCCTAATCATTGATACACAATCCCTGACCCAATCCACCCTTCTCCTAACCCCCTTCCTAATCCTCCCCTAGATCCCTAAATTCCCCCGCACAACCCCCGCATATTATTCTGGCCATGAGCGGCTCTCTGAGGGACTCATGCATATTATTCTGGCCATGAGCGGCTCTCTGAGGGACTCATGCATATTATTCTGGCCATGAGCGGCTCTCTGAGGGACTCATGCATATTATTCTGGCCATGAGCGGCTCTCTGAGGGACTCATGCATATTATTCTGGCCATGAGCGGCTCTCTGAGGGACTCATGCATATTATTCTGGCCATGAGCGGCTCTCTGAAGGACTCATGCATATTATTCTGGCCATGAGCGGCTCTCTGAGGGACTCATGCATATTATTCTGGCCATGAGCGGCTCTCTGAGGGACTCATGCATATTATTCTGGCCATGAGCGGCTCTCTGAGGGACTCATGCATATTATTCTGGCCATGAGCGGCTCTCTGAGGGACTCATGCATATTATTCTGACCATGAGCGGCTCTCTGAGGGACCCACAACTTGAACTTGAACTTGAACTTGAACATGGGTAGGTGAATCCATCATCAAGTGTTATTAATTTATCTCTAGTTGGAGCATGAAAATAATGACATTTTCTTTTATGAGCAGGTTAGAAAGAAAATGAATACTGAAGCAATTTTCAGGTGCTACTATTGTAGGTTGATGTACTGTAGATGAGTGGAGGGAGTGGTTGTATATACAGTATGTGTAGATAATTGAGAATGGTTGTGTAGATGTAGATGAGTGGAGGGAGTGGTTGTATATACAGTATGTGTAGATAATTGAGAATGGTTGTATAGATGTAGATGAGTGGAGGGAGTGGTTGTATATACAGTATGTGTAGATAATTGAGAATGGTTGTATAGATATAGATGAGTGGAGGGACGTGGTTGTATATACAGTATGTGTAGATAATTGAGAATGGTTGTATGGATGTAGATGAGTGGAGGGACGTGGTTGTATATACAGTATTTTGTAAAGGAGTGTTTGTCTGTCTTCCAAAACAACATGAGATGAACAGCTCTCTGTATTATAATTTGTTTTCCACAGTATCACACCAGGTTAGGTCAGAGAAGGACATACTCTCTCTCTCTCCACACACCTCTCTCTCTCTGTCTATCCTTCTGTGTGTCTCTCTCTGTGTGTGTGTGTTTATATACATACATATATACGTTGGTGGTTTAGGTACATTTTGGGACAGACAAACAGACAGTAGCCATGGGTAAAATCAAAGACATGGGCGAGTACCTAGGTAGTCAAGAACTCCATCGTATGTCGACGTGGCGTGCGGTGTTAGCGGAGATGGTGGGTACGATGGTGTTGGTGTTCATCGGGTGTGCATCGTGTTTGACATGGGGCGATGGGGGAGACAAGCCGAGCATCGTACAGATCGCCTTCGCCTTCGGAATTACGATCGCCTCAGTTGCACAGGCAATAGGTCACGTGTCTGGGTGTCACATCAACCCCACCATCACGTGTGGACTGTTATTGTCACGTTACGTTTCTGTCACCAGGGCCATATTATACATTACAGCTCAGTGTATGGGTAGTATATCAGGAGCGGCCATTTTGTATGGACTCGCACCTCAGAACACACGCGGCAACCTCGGCGCAACACAGATAGCAGACGGCGTTAATTTAGGACAAGCACTCGGCGTTGAAATTATAATAACGTTTGTACTAGTTTTGACCGTGTTTGGGTGTGTTGACGAGAGGAGGAGTGATGTGAAGGGTTCCGCTCCTCTCGCTATCGGCCTGTCTGTCACTGCCTGTCACTTAGCTGCTGTCCCCATCACCGGAGCGTCTATGAATCCAGCACGCTCCTTCGGTCCCGCAGTGATCATCGATACAGCCTGGGAGAACCATTGGGTGTACTGGGGAGGTCCTATCATCGGTGGACTGACAGCTGCTATCCTCTACACCTATCTATTTAGACAGACAAAGGCAGAGAGCTACGATTTAGAATTGGACACGTATAATAAAAATACCAACACGACTAACCCTTGAAAAAAAAAAGGTGTATTGGCTTGGAGAAGGTGGTGTATGAAAGGTGTATGAGACGTGTATTCACTCATCTATACACATATACACGCATACACATACATACACACGCCTAAACATACATACACATATATATATATACCTAAATACACATACACATATATTCCTACACACACATACATACCTACACACACATACACACGCCTAAACATACATACACACATTCCTACACACACACACACACAACTAAATACATATATACACACACACATACATATACACACACACACACACATTACTATTACTATTATTATTATTACTATTATTACAATTATTATTACTATTATTATTATTACTATTACTATTTTAATTATCAAATATTTTAAATAATAAGTTTTTAGATTAAGTTTATTTGATAAATTAAATATAATTATAATATTAGGAATTTTTATTATTATAATTATTATTATTTAAATTAAGATTATATGCATAGAGAGAGAGAGAGACTGTGTGTGAGAGACTGTATGTGTGTATGAGAGAGAGAGAGAGAGAGAGAGAGAGAGAGAGAGAGAGAGAGAGTGTGTGTGTATGAGAGATAGAGTATGTGTGTGTGTGTATGAGAGATAGAGTATATGTGTGTGTGTATGAGAGATAGAGTATGTGTGTGTGTGTATGAGAGATAGAGTGAGTGAGTGAGTGAGTGTGTGTGTGTATGTGTGTGTGAAAGATAGAGACTGTGTGTGTGTGTGAGAGAGAGAGAGAGAGAGAGAGAGAGAGAGAGAGAGAGAGAGAGAGAGAGAGAGAGAGAGAGAGAGAAGGAATTATTCAAATCAATTTTCAAATTTATTTTTAAATATTAAATATCAAATATGTATTAATATCTATAATAATTATATATATATATATATATATATATATATATATATATATATATATATATATATATATATATATATATATATATATATATATATATATATATATATATATATATATATATATATATATATATAATTATTATAATATATATAAAATGTTATATATTAAGTTTGTGTTATTTTATTCTGCCGTGTTGGGCGGACATCTCAACAATGCTTGAAACCACCGGCTATGCTGGACAGACGAGTCCTAAAAGATCAACGGTCAGCTGGGCGAGTGAGTTTCTTGTATAGGGTTTGGTGAGCCTTGGGTGTGAAGGAAATGTCCCCCAAAATTTCCCATTGGGACACCACCGGCTAAGCTCTATTTGGGCGTATGAGTGTCCCTCTTATATAGGGCTCCGAGTAGTCCTTAAGGCGGATGAGCAGCTTTGTTCTGCCAACGGCATCTCTGAAGTGGATCTCTGAGTTGGTGCCATAGTCATGTACCTGATATTCTGCAACTCATCCATTTCCCTTGGATTGGAGGGTACAATCCAATTAATTTCACTATCATCTTTTTACTCTTGTTTTTTTTTTTTTTCAATCTTTTTGTCTCATAATCCCACGCTGTGCAGACGGAGCATTGGGATGTATGGTGGTTGTGAGTTTATATGCCATCATTACTGTCGGGTCCTCCTCACTTTGGCGATTTGGAGGGACGCCATAGTAATTGCCTTACCTGGTGATGCCGCTCCTCCAGGTGGACCGTATAGCTTCCGCACATCTGTAATGACAAGTTTATGGGTTGTTTATATTTCTTATTCTACTTTTCACTGGTTTTGCGTTTTCCTGATATAGAGACCAACCCTGGTCCTAGACTACTTTCCCGATCGTGTCGAGTTCTCTGTGCCAACATCAGAGGATTAGCTCGGAATCTTGCCGATTTGACAGTAGCTTCCTCAAAATATGATATTTTGTGTTGTTCAGAAACTTTAGTTTCTCACAGGCGTCATATGTCGGAATTGACTGTACCTGGTTTTGGTAGGCCTGTCATGCTTCTTCGTGGTGATTTGCCTCGTTCTCGTGGACTGGTGGTGTATGTTAGATCTGGTTTTGGTGCAGCTAGACAGAAGAGGTTTGAGTGTCAGTGTTGCGAAATGCAAATCATTAGAGTATGTGGTGAGAGAAATAATTTTTACCTTTTCAATCTATACCGCAATCCTGATATTGACGACCATATCTTTGACTGTTGCCTGACTTCAATGGCGGCAATTCAGTCGGCTGATACACGTGCATTGTGTGTATATATGGGTGACTTAAATGTTCACCATGCTGAATGGTTGGGATCTGCCATTACCACTCGCCATGGAATTGCTGCCCTTGACTTTTGCTCTGTGTCCAATTGTGAGCAACTGGTTATTGGTCCTACACATGTAGCTGGTGGCACCCTGGATTTAGTACTCACTGATGCTCCAGAGATTGTGCAAACAACTGTTACTGCTCCTATTGGGAACTCTGATCACTCATCCCTAACCATCAAAATTAATCTTTCGCAGCCTGTACCTAATTTTTGTATCAGGAAGGAGATCTACTTAAAACATCGTATTAATTGGGATGCAGTTGATCATGCGCTCCAAGCACTTCCTTGGCATTCCATATTTCGTGAGAATAACCCTATCGATTGTCTTAATGAACACTTAACGAGTGTTATTACGCGCTTTGTTCCAACCAAGGTAATTAGAATCCGAAATAATGATAAAGCATGGTTTAATGATGAATGTAGAAGAGCTTTTGATTTGAAACAGGGCGCTTATAGAAGATGGACGAGGGAACGTAATCAGGCTAATTATGATGAGTTTACTCAATGTCAGAGGGATGCTAATATGATATACGATGAGGCCCAACGTCAGCATAATGACCAGATTAGGAACACCTTGATGAACGCAGAAAATTCTCATAAATGGTGGTCCACTCTAAAATCAGCTGTCTTTGGTACAGAGCCTTCTCTTCCCCCACTCATCGGTAATGGGGGTGGTCTTGTTTGTGATCCTGCTGGTAAGGCTTCTCTGCTTGCTGATCATTTTGATAGTAAACAATTAAGAGCCACAATTTGTCTGCCTTCTACATGTCATCCTCAGCCTCGCCTGACTTCCTTTGCTTTCAGATCAGGGGAAGTGAAAAAGCTTCTATTAAACTTGGACCCTTATGGTGGCACTGATCCTTTAGGTATGTTTCCATTGTTCTTCAAGAGAACGGCTGATGTTCTTGCTCCTCGCATAAGTGTCCTGTTCCGTAAACTTTTGCGGATGGGTAATTTTCCTGCATGTTGGAGGGTTGCCAATGTTACTCCCATTCCCAAGGGTCCTCTTTCCTCAGTGGCATCGAACTATAGACCAATCTCCATTACATCTGTTCTTTCTAAGGTATTTGAGAAGTTAATTTCTGTACGTTTAAGCCGTTTTCTTGAACATGAGAGGATGCTGCCCCCTGCCCAGTTTGCATATAGGAAGGGTCTGGGTACTTGTGATGCACTCTTGTGTATATCACATAAGTTACAGCTTGCATTGAATTTGGGCAAAGAGGCTCGATTAGTCCAACTTGACTTTTCAGCTGCTTTTGACAGGGTAAGCCACTCTGGTATTTTATTTAGGCTATGTTCACTTGGTATAGGTGGTCCTCTCCTGTCGTTGCTGAGTGATTTTCTTACTGATAGGACTCAATATGTCGTGGTTGATGGAGTCCGTAGTCACTGTGTGAATGTGGTTTCTGGGGTCCCTCAGGGTAGTGTCTTAGGCCCTTTACTTTTCCTCGGAACTCTTTAATATTGTGCAAGGTGACCTGTTTGGTTATGCAGATGACTCTACCCTCATATCAGTTATAGATTCCCCAGCTGATAGGGTGGATGTAGCTCAATCCTTGAATAGGGACTTAGTAGTAATTAATGACTGGTGTACAAAATGGGGTATGAAATTGAATGCCAAAAAAACTAAGACTATGAGTATTTCAAGGTCACGTACAGCTTTTCCCCGATCACCACCCTTAACACTCGACAACGTAATTTTACAGGACTCCACAGATTTGAATATTTTGGGTGTCACTCTAGATTCTAAGCTCACTTTTGAGAAGCATGTTCGCTCCATTTCAGGATCCGTGTCCCAGAAGTTGGGTATCATGAGGAAAGCATGGAAAGTGTTCCACAACAATGAATTGTTGACAAGGTGCTTTTTTTCATTTGTGTTGCCGGTCTTGGAGTATTGCTCTCCTGTTTGGTACTCTGCAGCTGATTCTCACTTGAGATTATTGGACAGGCTTGTTGCTAGTGCGGGGTTCCAGGCAGGTGGTCGCATTGATTGCAACTTAGGGCATCGGCGTACAGTTGCTGCACTATGCATGCTCTACAAAATCCATGACAATCCTCTACATCCCATGAACTCACTCTTGCCACGTAAATACGTGCCTGTGCGCAACACCCGTGGAGCACTTGCGTCTCATCACCTTTCATTTGAGCTACCTCGTTGTAGGACCTCACAATTTCAGCGTTCATTTGTTCCCAAGACTGCTGCATCCTGGAACAGTCTTGATGAATGTGTTTTTAATGGCATTAGTCTGCAATCTTTTAAGGTTTCTGCAAATAGATTTTTACTAGAATATATATTATTTTTTTCTTCTTTTTTTTTTCTTTTTTTTTTCTATATAATTATATCTTTTTATCTTACTGTTTTTAGTTCCACTAATGTATCATATACATGCTTTGGTGATTTTTATTGGCATGACTATTTTAAATTACTTCTTTCCGGTTTGCATCATGGAGTTGGGGTCCTTTGGATTGATGGGATTTCTGTTTCATCCTCTCCCAGCCCTGTGGTGTCGATCTGTTCAATAATAATAATAATAAGTAGATACTAAATCTACCTAACAAGTATTTTAGCATTACCACTGATTGGCTGAAAATAGACAAATTTGTGTCACTTTTTCATCCATCAAAACATCCATCAATTCATTCATTAATTCATCCATCAATTCACCCGTAAATTCATCCATCAGTCTAACTGTCAATTTATCCGTCAATCTCTGTGTGTGTGTATGTGTGTAAATATATCTAAACTAGGCTAAGAAACAGGTCCAATATAATAATATACTCAAGAGAGATGTTACCAATCAATGTATGTATGTCAGGGAATAGTTTGGAAAATCCTTTGCTAAAAATTCATCAATAGAATATTTAATTACACAAATTGCCCTGAATTTATGCAGATCACCCAACCTAAAGGTGAGGAAGGAGGGGCGATGGAACTGGGACTGGGGTTAGGGCTGAGACTGGGGCTGGGGTTGGGACTAGGACTGGGACTGGGGCTGAGACTGGGGCTATGACTGGGGCTGGGGCTGGGACTGGGGCTGGGACTGGGCCTGGGACTGGGGTTGGGGCTGGGGTTGGGGCTGGGACTGTGACTGGGGCTGTGACTGGGGTTGGAGCAGGGGCTGTGACTGGGGCTGTGGCTGGGACTGGGACTGAAACTGGGGCTGTGACTGGGACTGAAACTGAGGCTGGGACTGGGGCTGGGACTGGGACTGTGACTGTGACTGGGGTTGGGGCTGTGACTGGGGTTGGGGCTGTGACTGGGGTTGGGGCTGGGACTGGGGCTGTGACTGGGGCTGTGACTGGGGTTGGGGCTGTGACTGGGGCTGGGACTGGGACTGAGACTGGGGCTGGGACTGGGGTTGGGGTTGGGGCAGGGGCTGGGACTGTGACTGGGGTTGGGGCTGTGACTGGGGTTGGGGCTGGGACTGGGACTGAGACTGGGGCTGGGGTTGGGGTTGGGGCAGGGGCTGGGACTGTGACTGGGGCTGTGACTGGGGTTGGGGCTGGGACTGTGACTGGGGCTGGGACTGGGGATGGAGCAGGGGCTGTGACTGGGGCTGTGACTGGGGTTGGGGCTGGGGTTGGGGCTGTGACTGGGTCTGAGACTGGGGTTGGGGCTGGGGTTGGGGCTGGGACTAGGGCTGGGGCTGAGACTGGGGCTGGGACTGGGGCTGGGACTAGGACTGGGACTAGGGCTGGGGTTGGGGCAGGGGCTGGGGCTGGGGTTGGGGCTTGGGTTGCGACTGGGGCTAGGGCTTGGGCAACTTTTTTACTTTCCTTTGAATACTAAAACCAAGATACAGGATGAGAAGTGAATCCAGGACCAAATTGAAGGTGTCATAACTATTGTGTGGGTAGATGGAGGGGAGTGAATAGACTAAAATTAACACCCTCTTACATAAACCTCTAGAGACAAAACCACTAAGACAAAAACCTCCATGACAAACCCCGAGAGACAAACCCCCAACACAAACCCCTTGAGACAAAACCACTAAAACAAAACCACTGCGACAAACCCCGTGAGACAAATCCCCCGCGATAAGACCCTTACAACAAAACCACTGTGACAAAACCACTACGACAATCACCCTACGACAAAACCACAAGGACAAAATCCCATCAGAAAAAAATGACCTAGCTAAAAAAAAAAAAAAAAAATCGGGTTGGTTTCAGTGCAATTTGTTCGTTCTGTGTTTGTAAATAAACATCTGATAGAATGTAAACACGACTCTTATCCATTCACACAAAACAACTCACTGATGAACACATAAAGAACTAAAACAAAGAGTTGAAATTACACTTGATCAGGAGGTGGGGAAGGTCTGTGTAGGGGGATGGGGGGGAGGGGGCATATACTGAGTGTGTTTATGGCCCAGTGGTGGTCGATGAAGGCGTCATAATGGCTCTCCTTCCATGGTATGTACCTGGTTTCAGGGTGAGTTTCCCATCAGTGAACCTAACTTGCCCTTATCCAATACCTTTTAATGATATAAGTTCTACTATGGGAACCACCCTGGTACTGGATATGTAACACTATTCTTCTGTCTCATAGTTGATAGAGCTCGTTAAGGGGATAGTTTACTTTTAATTCCTCCAAAGCTTGCCAGGAAACAGACCCAAACGAAGAAAATTATGGTATCCTATTACCTGGAATAGTTTGGAGGAATCTTTAGCTCAAGATTTACCACCACTGTACTTCCCCCTTAATTACTCCATCTATAGGCTATTCGAAGCTAACCTGGATACTTATTACCAGTAAATGTGTGGATTTATCTTGACCCAACTCAGCTTATCATATTTAAATATCATATCATAAATTTAAAAAAGACACCCGTATAATAGTTTACCTCCTTCAATCTTCCCTCCATAACATTCTACTCATTATTATTATTAGTATATAATATCCAGCAAAACGTGTGTCAGTCTTCTCTATTCCTACTCTACTTTCTTCACATTATCAAGCCCAGTGTGTCTAGGCATCTACAACGATTTGTCTCTTTTCTATCATTTAAAATGTAGTAGCAACATAGACTGCAAATATTTTAGGAACAACTGCCTGAATCACGTAAAGACAAGAAAAAAATAAATAATACGAAATGGATTAGCATAGAACTTACTTATATGACTGTTGTGATAGTCTATTCCTCCCCCCAACCTCAACTTTCCCCCTCCAGAGAAAGAGAACGAGAACGAAAGATGAAGAACTGACATCGAAGGAATGAGGTGTGAACGTGACAGACTCGGAACATACCATGACGGAAGAGAAAGAAGTATATATTAATGAACTTGTAATATAATGTGTGTGTGTGTGTGCGTGTGTGTTTTCTAGAAGGCTGGAAAACGAAGGGATGCTGCCAGTAAGTGTTCTATTTATTTTCTAATGGTAACAAGGAGGTCCTGGTGCTTGGGGAGCCGAAAGAATGCGTTTCCAGGATTGACTTCCAGGCTGAGAATGTCGTGTTGCTCACCAGTCTTAGTGAAGCATCTAAAATAAAGAGTTGTATGTGTGTGTCTCTCTTACTATTATCCTTTGTGAAAACTATGAGACAGTGTATATTACGTTGCCGTAGTTAGTCCATTAATCACTAGTGTGGTAGGATATTATAGTAAATATACATTCCTGATTTCCTGATTTATTCACTACTACTTCTTGTTGGATTTATTGGCTGTCAACCAGTGACATATAATCAAAGGTCATTAAGCCAAGGGTTCCATTATATTTTATCAATCTATATAAGGTCATAAAGTTTTGTTTCCCTCAGAAAATTTAGCAGTTTGTTTATAATATTATCATCTGCTAAAACATTGTGTATGGTGAAAGCCATCTTTTATTGCGTGAAATATTGTTTGATTTTACCTCTTTTATTTTCCTTTTTATTACAGAAAAGTAATATGTGAGAGTTGGACATTACTGTATTGCATGATGTGCATTCAGGTGGAAAATCTTTGTTGATATAGGGATCGAGGTGGGTTAATCTAGTGGCATCGACCCTCAGACGGGCCAACACCACCTCGTCCCTACGGCTACGCCATGATGACATAGTCCAGGGTTCAATCACTGCTTTGAATTTATTTCTGATGTCTAGTCTGGTCCACTGTCTTTGCCACAGGAGATGAATTTTAGATTTAATGAGAAAGACAAAACACCTGAGATCCGTACGGACTATGCTAAGGTCCAGATCAACAGTTGACCCTGCTAATTTATCAGCCTGTTCATTACCATAGATACCATAATGTGATGGTACCCATATTAACTTGATCAATTTATTGGCACTAAATAGCTTACTAATGATATTACCCTGTATTTCATTGTTAGTTGTATTCAAAGATTTAATAGCTTTAAGTGAACTTAATGAATCAGTAAATATGACTATCCTATCGTGGGTCGTCGATAGGGCAAAATCCAAAGCTTTATCTATAGCAAATAATTCAGCAAGAAAAATAGATGTATGATTCGGCAGTCTGAATCTTAACTGACATTCATGCGACCATACACCCGCACCCACACATTCATCCGTCTTGGACCCGTCGGTATAAAGATGGAAATAGGAAAGATGTTTGATAATTATCTCACGAAACCTCTGGTGTACCTCCACCTCCGGCACCTGGGATTTAACCCCTGGTAACCAGGATTCCACACAACTAAAAGGGGGCATTACCCAGGGTGTAATATTTACTATAACCAGGGAATCGATTGTTGATAATTCTATACCAACACACTCTACGAGGTCGTGGAGTCTTGCTCTGAGGGACCTAACGCCAGTGCCCTCCGAGGCCGTGCGACCCCAAGGCGGATAACTTGGCCCAATTGGATCCGAGTTGCCGAAAACTGTGCACTATGGCTGGAGTGCCATATCGCACAGTCATCAGCGTACAGTGAGTATTTAACCCATACGAACCGCAATTAATATTACGGTACTAGCCCCTCAACCGCAAAAACAGGGTGATTTTTAAAGTTTCGATTTTGTAAAAAAAAATCTTACACATTTGTAGAGCTTTATTTTACACACCAGAATATGCAAACAAAAGTCTTCTATCTCCACTGGTTAGAGTACAGTAGCATATCAAAGTCGGAAAATAATATGACAGTTACCCCCCCAAATAACATACAAATGCATACGCTTGTGTTACACATGTTTATAATGCGTAGATACATGAGTATGTGTACCTCGATGTGTGCTTGCATGTTTGTGTATGTAAAACGAGTATATAAGGCAACATACAAGTCATTTTTGTATACAACTGTGCATACCTGTGATACGCTAACTCATGCATACATAATGTATGGGAGTGTTTGAAAGTGTGTTATACTAATGTCCATTGCCTAATAAGAGCTATGGGAGGCAGAGAGAGGCTAGGGGAGGCAGGGAGAGAGAGAGTGTATGACAGCCCACGAGTGATTTCATTGGCTGCAGATAACACAGTGTGGGTGTGGATGTACTTTGGTCACACCCACCTACACCATAGGGGGGGGAAGTCAGCCAATCACGATCAATTACAATAGTCCAAGGTTACAGTTTCCCTTTGGCACTACTGCTGTTTCTATATGTAGCCCATGCAGTTATTTATGGGCTGTTCATTTAAACGGACCATCGGCTTCAAGGCCTAAAATTGTATTGTCCGTTTAAACGGACAATAGGACTTTAGGGGTTAAGATTTCAAGGAGGAGCTGGTAGAATGTCATTAATCATACATAGAAATAAGGTCGGAGACAGAACACTTCCCTGGGGGACCCCGTTTGCCTGGACAAATGTGTCCGAGAAAGTGACTGTATCCGAAAAAAGCTTGACAGAGAAAGTTCTGTCAGACATGAAATTCTTAACAAATAAGGGCAGGTTACCGCGTAATCCCATCGCATGTAGTTTCCTGAGGAGGCCATGTCGCCAGGTCATGTCGCAGGCTTTTACAATGACTATAAGGGATATAATGTGTAGAGTTGCGGGCAATTGTTACATAACGAATTTATGGATAGTGAAGAAATTGAGAGACAATTATTACTAAGGGTTAATAAAGGCAAATTCCCTTTTAGTAATTGAATATTTAATAAAAACAAGTCTCTAATTCTTTCCTTAGGCTTTACATTGTATATGAACCTTTTATAGCCAGCCTGGAAAGATAACCTGGAATATTCTATAACACCTTCCCCTTCAAGGAACTAAATTTTCCGTGAGAAATTTCGACCCTTTTACAACCTCGAGAAGAAATCAGCAATTACATTAGCCTTACCTTTTATATGTCTTATATCTAAGGGATATTACTGTACAAGTAAGCTCCACCTCGTTAGTCTTTGATTGTTGTCTCTAAACTTGCTAAGATATCTCTGGGGATTATGGTCAGAATAGATGACAATAGGACCATTATTAGAACAAAAGTAGAATGAAAAATGTTGCAGTCCTAAAATTAAAGCTAAGAGTTCTTTTTCAATGGTGGAGTAGTTCCTTTGGGATGGAGAAAACTTCTTACTATAATGAGATACCGGAAGTTCCACACCAAACTCATCTTCTTGTAGCAAAACTGCACCAGCCCCTGTGTCACAAGCAGCAACTGCCATTTTGAAAGGTAAATCAAAATTAGGTTCAACGAGCACTGACTGACTAAGTAAAATGGAGCGTAGTTTGCTAAACGACGATTCACTACCACTACTATATCCTTGTCACCCACCACCACCACACTTTTTTTTTCTGCTGTTTGACAAGTTACCAAAAAATAGGTTTTCTTGGAAATACTTTTTACTTTCATTACCTTTTTTGGTCTCATGTTGCTTGGAATAGTCTGCGTGTATTCAGTTGCTCCAGAATTATCAACACAAAACTTCCTCTTTAACCACCGGGTTTTTTTCCTTCTGACTCAAACATTAATATCAAAGTACATTTTCAATCCTGCAACAATAAATGTCATGTCCCTTTATATTGGGTTATTCCTGCTGTCCATCATGGGTTGCAGTACACTCGTTATACGTAATCCCTGACCAGAGACGAACGGCAGGCACCACACACACACACATACCCTGCATTCGAACTCAGCCTCTATAGGTGTACTGGGTGGGGGGAAATGAGCAATACCAGACGATCCGAAGCTTTCTGCTCCTCACACTCTGGTCAGAAACTATGTATCACGAGTGTACATAACACATTTACTTCATTGATATGGGGTGGATAATATGTAATTGGTTATTTAATTTAATTAATCATGTCGGAGGGAAGCACTAATGTTGCCCAACTATTGCGACAAACTGGGTAACAATATCTTGTAACTTAGATAATAATTAATTTATCAGAATATAAACAACGCCAGACGAGATAGAATATCATAAGAAAACTACCTTTTAAAGTCACAACATCCGAGGCATCCACAGTCACTTCACGCCCCTCTGATGATCCTGAAGGAAGCTTGCGAGTTGGAACAGCTGTTGAATCAAGAGATTCATTAGAGCCACGATAACGCTTCTGGTGACATTGAGAGCAAACTATGGATAAGTCCACAGAGACGGTTGCCTTGCAAGGAGGAACATCTATGAAATCAAGTGCCTCAAAGGAACCACGAAGACGTCTCTTTGGAAGTTTAGGTGACCTTTTTGGAGAGTGTGTGGCAGCATGAACCTCTACCACATGGACACCTTTAGCTAAAGTCTGAGAATTGTCATCAGTTGAAGGGTCACCAGAATGAGTGTCTGATAAAGTTTCCAAGACAGAGAAACTATTATGTAGTGTAACCTTAGAAACATTCTGACTAGAACATAAAGCTGCTGCCTCTTGAGAGGGTTGAAAGGATGCTGCAACCAATTTAGGACGAAGGGAGGAGGCGTATGACTTTATACTATTTCCATATTTATCTCAGCATCATATTAACTTCTTTCATTGTCGTATATGTAAAACCATTCCCATCAATCATCAACCTAATAATAATATGCTGTGTATTTTCACCCATGTTGCTGCAACTTCAATAAACCGTTTATTATTATTATTATTATTATTATTTCAGTCATGAGAATATACGAATGCACACACATAGGCCTACGTTACACACACACACACACACACATAGTCATGAGAATATAGGGATGCATTTGCACGTACATTACTCACACACACACACACACACACACACATTCATTCATTCAATCATTCATATATATATATACACACACACACACACACATTCATTCAATCATTCATATATATATATACACACACACACACACACACACAAACACACACACACACACACACATATATATATATATATATATATATATATATATATATATATATATATATATATATATATATATATATATATATATATATATATATATATATATATATATATATATATATATAAAAATAGACATACGTTACTCACATAGCAACACACACACACACACACACACACACACACACACACACACACAGATGAGTGACATTAATTTTGTTGTTTGCTGTGTGAGTGTGTGTTTGGTATTATATATTATTCATGTTCAAACATTAATAAATTACTGAACATTATTTTTTACCATTTTATCATTTGTTAAGCTTTTTGAGAAACAAAAATGTACATAGCTTTTGAAGAGAGGGTCCAAATTTCATCCATATAGATCTCCATGGTCAAATTTCGGTTAAAAATACTCTACGATTCAAGAACATTTTTGACCAATTCCAGAAACCCACATTATTTTATGTAGCGTGGTGCGTGGTTATAAAGATGAATTAAGTCTACGGAAATTACATGATGTGATTCTACACACACACACACACACACACACACATGGAACACATTACTATTCATAAGAAGTGGTGTGTGTCAAAACCATACTTGCATAACATTAAAGAAAAATATGATAATAGGATTTTAATATACGGGACATTATGAGCTGGACTCAACCCCCCCCCAAGCCTGTCCCCTTATTCCTGCACCCCCTTTACCATCCAAGCCTTTCCCCCTATTCTCTCACCCCCCAAACCCCCCAAGCCTGTCCCCCTATTCCTGCACCCCCCTAACCACACAAGCCTGTCCCCCTATTCTCTCGCCCCCCAACCCTCCCAATCCTGTCCCCCTATTCCTGCACCCCTAAACCCCCCAAGAGTGTCCCCTATTTCTTCACCCCCCTAACCCCCCAAGCCTGTCCCCCTATTCACACACACCCTAACCCCCCCCCCCCCCCCCCAAGCCAGTCCCCCTATTCCCACACCCCAACCTCCCAAGAGTATCCCCTAGCCCCCAAGCCTGTCCCCTACTCCCGCACCCCCCCTAACTCCCCCCCCCCCCAAGCCTGTCCCCCTATTCACCCCCCCCTAACCCACCCCAAGCCTGTCCCCTACTCCCGCACCCCCTTAAAAATTTCATAGCTGTAAAAATGTAGGGATAAAATAATTATGTAATAATATGTGTGTATAAGATAAATGTCTCTATCTCTATCTCTCTCTCTCTCACACACACACACACACACACACTCACACACATACACGTTTTAAAATAACATCAAAATAGTTTTACAATGTTGGGTTAAAATAAAATTGTTATTATATTAGTGTGTGTGTTTCAGAGAGAGAGAGAATGTGTGTGTGTGTGTGTGTGTGTTAGAAGGCAGACAAATAGCACCTCAAAAGGTCTTACGACACATACCAAGGAGGTACCGTAGCAGGAGGGAGATAATGTGTGTCTGTGTGTGTTTGAGATAAAATCACACATTACCTAACCTTACCTTAATGTATGTCAGAGAGAGACTGTGTGTGTGTGTCAGAGAGAGATTAATGTGTGTGTGACAGATTAATGTGTGCGAGAGAGATACTGTATTTGTGTGTGAGAGAGACTGTGTGTGTCAGAGAGAGATTAATGTATGTGTGTTAGAGATTAATGTGTGTGAGAGAGAGATTAATGTGTGTGTGAAAGAGTCTGTGTGTGTGTCAGAGAGATTAATGTGTGTGTGTGAGAGATTGTGTGTGTGAAAGAAAGACTGTGTGCGAAAGAGAGACTGTGTGTGCATGCGAGAGACTGACTGTGTGTGTGTAAAAGAGAGACTGTGTGTGTGAGTCAGAGAGATTAATATATGTGTGTGAGAGAGGGACTGTGTGTTTGAGAGAGATTAATGTGTGTGAGAGAGAAATTAATGGGTATGTGAGAAAGACTGTGTGTGTGAGAGAGAGAGACTGTATGTGTGAGAGAGACTGTGTGTGAGTGTGAGACAGTGTGTGTATGTGAAAGAGAGACAGTGTGTGTGTTAGAGAGAGATAGAGTGTGTGTATGAGAGAGAGAGACTGTGTGTGTGAGAGAGAAAGAGAGACTGTGTTTGTGTGAGAGAGAGAGACTGTGTGTGTGTGTGAGAGAGAGAGAGACTGTGTGTGTGTGAGAGAGACTGCCCCTCATGTTTCTCTCCTTTACATACTCTTCCACTCTGTTCCAACACTCCCTCCATACTTGGTCCAGCTCTCCCCTGCCCCTCATGTTTCTCTCCTTTACATACTCTTCCACTCTGTTCCAACACTCCCTCCATACTTGGTCCAGCCCTCCCCTACCCCTCATGTTTCTCTCCTTTACATACTCTTCCACTCTGTTCCAACACTCCCTCCATACTTGGTCCAGCTCTCCCCTGCCCCTCATGTTTCTCTCCTTTACATACTCTTCCACTCTGTTCCAACACTCCCTCCATACTTGGTCCAGCCCTCCCCTGCCCCTCATGTTTCTCTCCTTTACATACTCTTCCACTCTGTTCCAACACTCCCACCTTACTTGGTCCAGCCCTCCCCTGCCTCTCATGTTTCTCTCCTTTACATACTCTTCCACTCTGTTCTGCGATCTAACCAGTGGTCTGCCTCTCACACCAGGTCCCACAACTTCACTTCCATACACCTTCTTTACAAACTCTTCACCTTGCATTCTCTCTATATGTGTGTGAGAGAGATTGTGTGTGTAAAGGAGAGATTAATGTTTGTGTGTGAGAAAGAGAGACTGTGTGTATGAGAGAGAGATAGAGAGAGATTGTGTGTCTGTGTGAAAGAGAGACTGTGTGTGTGTATCAGAGATTAAAATATGTGTATGAGAGAGAGACTGTGTGTGTGTGGGAAAGAGAAACTGTATGTATGTGAAAGAGATACTGTGTGTGTGTGAAAGAGAGACTGTGTGTGTGTGAAAGAGAGACTGTGTGTGTGTGAAAGAGAGATTAATGTGTGTTTGTGTGAGAGATTAATGTATGTGTGTGAGAGAGAGAGACTGTGTGTGTGAGAGAGAGGGACAGTGTGTGTGTGTGTGTGTGTGAGACTGAGACTCATTGTGTGTGAGAAAGATAGAGATACTGTATGTAAGTGAGAGATAGATAGAGAGAGACTGTGCGTGTGTGAAAGAGAAAGATAAACTGTGTGAAAGAGAAAGATGGACTTCGTGTGTGTATGAAAAAGATAG
>JAWZYT010000277.1:10000-367500 GCA_034508575.1 Petrolisthes manimaculis
CCTCTTTTCTCTCCTTCCTTTCTTCCTCTTTCTCTCCTCATTCTCTCTCCTCCTTTCTTTCTCTCCTCTTTATATCTCCCTCCTTTCTCTCCTTCTCTCCCTCTCTTATCTCCCCTCCTTCCCTTTTTCCTTTTTATCTCCCTCCTTCCCTCCCTCCTTCATTACCCTATCCCCCTCCCCTCACCCCCCCCTTCAACCCCCAACCAGTGAAGATTAATGGCACACAATACCACAATAAACATACATACATACACACCAACATACACACATACACACACACTGCAACATCATTCAATTTGTCAACACCTGCAACTTCACGTGTTAAGCTGACTGGTTGTGTACTATCCCTCCATTGTGTGTGTGTGTGTGTGTGTGTGTGTGTGTGTGTGCAAATTGACAACACCTGCATCTTCACGTGGCAGGCTGGCTTCTTTGATTCCATTGTGTGTGTGTGTGTGTGTGTGTGTAGGCTATGTTAGTGACTTTGTGTGTGTATATAATTATGTGTGTAGGAAATATATATATATGTGTGTGTGTATTGTTTATGTGTATGTGTGTGTGTATTCTTTAGTTGTGTGAGTATGTATGTATGTGTGTTTTTATAGTCCTTTTTGTAATGTTTGTGTTGTACTATAGTGACTGTAGTACATAAATGGTAATGAGTGACTATCAACCTACTTTTGTAACCTTCACTGTACGTCTGGTCTTACTAGATGCAATGTCATTCTAACCTAACCTAACCTAACCTAACCTAACACAACCTAACCTAACCTAACCTAACACAACTTAACCTAACCTAACCTAACACAACTTAACCTAACCTAACCTAACCTAACCTAACCTAACACAACACAACACAACACAACACAACACAACACAACCTAACCTAACCTAACCTAACATAATATAATCTAACCTAACCTAACACAATTTAACCTAACGTAACGTAACCTAACCCAACTCTGGTATATTTTGGAGGATTCAAGGCACCTCATTGTAGCAAAAGTATACACACACACACACACAGATACACGTGTCCACTCTTTAACACACACACACACACACACACACGTTCCTTACTGTAAAATCTTGCTTCATGTGTTTTGTGAAGAAAAATAAAATAAATCAGACTGTAGTTTTGAGAAGTATATACAGTGGTGGGCCCCAAGCAGGTGTGTGTGTGTGTGTGTGTGTGTGTCTATATTGCAACACATTATATTATTATAGTAACGTATCATTTACTACTTCTTGCAAGCTGTGTGTGTGTGTGTGTGTTAGTGGTGGACACGTAGCTGTTTGTGTGTGTGTGTGTGTGTTAGTGGGTGGATATGTGTAACTGTGTGTGTGTGTGTGTTAGTGGGTGTATACGTGTAACTGTGTGTGTGTGTGTGTGTGTGTTAGTGGGTGTATACGTGTAACTGGATAGAGTCTAGGTTGAGCTGCTTTTTCATTTTAGTGAACACTGGTGCCTTAATTAAACAGGTCATCGATTCACCAACAAGAGGAGACAATTTTTTAGACCTCGTATTTACCAACAAAGATGAACTTGTTCATGATACAGTAATAGAGAAGACAATACTTTCTGATCACAACCTAATTAGAATTACTTCCAATATCAGAAAAAATAGGCCCTTTTAAGTTATAGAACCAACTGCAAAGCCAGAAATAACTTAAGGAGATTTGAATTTCTTCAATATCAGAGTTGACTGGTTTAGTATAAGGAATGAACTGGGAGAAACTGACTGGCAGGGTGAGTTTGAAGATACTTCAGTTGATGAAAAGTACAATACAATCATCTTTACTACCCTCAAGTTCGCAAGAAAACATGTTCCTCCTCGGAAGGCCTGCTACAAAGCAACCATCCCACCAGAAAGGAAAATTATCATGAGGAAAAGGAGCAAACTAAACTCCAGAATAAAACTGTGTAAGAATGACCAGGACAGAAGAGTCATGCAGGAAAAGGTGAAGCGACTGGAGGAGCAGCTGAGGGAGTCTCACAGGAACGAAAGAGCCAGAGATGAGACATCTGCTGTTAAAACAATTCAGAAAAACTATAAGTATTTCTTTAAGTACGTCAAGAAACAAGCCACAGTCAAAGCATCTACTGGACCTCTCGTCGCTGCAGATGGGGAAGTCATCAGTGACCCACAACAGATCTGCCAGACACTGAGAAGTCACTATGAAAAAGTATTTAGTCAACCAAAAGAATGGCACAGAATTGATGACCCAGAGTTTTTCCTTAACTCTACTGGACAGCTGCCTCAACTGGAGGACATTCACCTTCAACCAAGAGATATTATTGAAGCAATAGGTGAGCTTAAAGTAAACTCTGCAGCAGGACCTGATCAGTTCCCAGTAATTCTCCTGAAAGAATGTGCTTCAGAGTTTTCAGTCCCACTGTACTTGCTGTGACATGCATCCTTCAAAGAGTGAAGTATTCCAATGTTACTGAGGACAGCAAAGATTACACCAATATATAAAGGAGGACCAAGATCCCTACATAAGAATTATCGACCGATAGCATTGACCTCTCATATAATTAAAATCTTTGAGAAAGTCATCAGTAAGCATATTGTGTTATTCTTAGAAAACAATAATAAGATGAACAGTGGACAACATGGCTTCAGAGTAGGGAGGTCCTGCTTGTCACAACTGTTGGTACACCATGACCACATCCTGCAGACACTGGAGGATGGAGCTAATCTGGATGTGGTGTACCTTGATTTTGAAAAGGTGTTCGATAAGGTTGACCATGGCGTCCTAATCCATAAACTTTGGAATCTTGGGATTGTTGGGCATGTTGGACACTGGATAAATGCTTCTCTCAGAGATCGAGTCCAATATATAGCTGTTGGTGGTTGTGTGTCATTGGAATCTAGAGTGACAAGTGGAGTCCCCCAAGGTTCTGTCCTTGGACCAATACTGTTCCTAGTTCTCATATCTGACATAGATGCTGGGGATCAGATGGCTCAAGTCTCATCCTTCGCCGATGACACAAGGGTGTCGGGAAAAATCGAAATAGAGAGCAATGTAATATCCCTCCAGAAAGACCTGAATATGTTGTACTGCTGGGCTGATAAAAATAACATGTATTTTAATAGTTGCAAGTTTGCTCTTATTAGATATGGATCTGATAAAACATTAATGGAAAATACTGCATACACTTCATACGATGGGAACAGTATCACTGCCGAGGACAGCATTAAAGACCTGGGTGTGACTATGAGTGGTGAAGCAACATTTTCCAAACACATCCAAGACAGAAGAGTGCTAACTGCTCATAACCAAATGGGTTGGATTCTACGCACGTTTGCTATAAGGGAGGAAAAACCAATGATCACCTTATACAAATCTGTAATAATACCAATCCTTGAGTATTGCTGCCAACTCTGGGACCCTTGGAGAGTTGGTGAAAGACAAGCACTCGAAAGTATCCAACGTACAGTCGTGGTCAATAATAATCATCCACATATTGGCAACTTTTACTATTTGCTGTCTAATGTTTTCTTGTTCACATATAATGTTATTGTTTTAAGTAGTGTTTAGCTGCTTGTAGTAAATTAAACGATGGTACTTAAACCTATTTATTGGAAAGTTTATCAGCTAAGGAACAGAGGGAAGCTGTTAAAATCTTACGTGATTTACCCCAATATGAATGATTATTTTTGACCACGACTGTACGTTTAGGAACAAGATCACCTCCATGCAACATCTTGATTACTGAGAAAGACTCCAAACGCTCGAACTGTACTCATTAGAACGACGGCGTGAGAGGTTCATCATAATATACGTTTGGAAATTCCTGAATGGTCATGTCCCAAACTTAAATGGTGACTCAGCAATAAGAGAGAAGATCAGCAAGAGGCGAGGCAGAATCTGTGAATTAGGAAACTTCAATAACAGAGCCTTAGCCAGAGTGGTGACTCAGCGAATGACCTCAATCTCGTACCGAGGCCCAAAACTCTTCAATGCACTGCCAAGATATGTGCCTGATGCAAAATGTTCCTCGGCTCACCAATTTAAGAGGGTGTGGGAGTAGGGGGACAGGGTTGTCGGGTTTTGGGGGTTGTAGGAGTAAATGAGACAGGCTTGGGAGGGTTAAATGGGGTGCGGGAATAGGGGACAGGCTTTCTACCCCCCCACCCCCACCCCAAGTCTGTCCCCCTACTCCCGCACCCTCCCAACCCCCCCCAAGCCTGTCCCCTACTCCCGCACCCCCTTAAGAGGGTGCTGGACAGATTCGTCAAGAGTGTCCCCGACCAGCCCAAAATGCCCCACTATAACATGAGGGCACTGAGTAACAACATTCCTGATCAGTTTGCCTTGATGAGGGCAGAAGGTAATTACATCATGGACAACCCATCAGCTGGTCACACTAAACCCGTGCCTTCCACTGGAGACGGGCACGAGTGGTGGTGAACGACTATTATTGGCGGTGGTGCATCAACAGGACCGAGAGGCGACCATGTACTGTTGCCCAAGAAAAGACTGCAACCAAATTTGCCGGTGTGTGGCAATATCTTTTAGCTGCTCCAAAGTAAACACTGGTATTTTATCAATGGATCACTCAGAACCTACAACCTTTGTATGGATGGATATTATTGGCTTCAGCTAATTACATTCATCCTTGCAACTATAGGTTCTGAGTGATATTAGAGGATCAGGTATGTTAGTGGGTGGATATGTGTAAGTGTGTGTGTGTGTGTGTTAAATGGTGGATACGTGTAACTGTGTGTGTGTGTATGTGTTAAAGGGTGGATACGTGTAACTGTGTGTGTGTGTATGTGTTAAAGGGTGGACACGTGTAGCTCTGTTTGTGTGTGTGTATGTGTTAAAGGGTGGACACGTGTAGCTCTGTTTGTGTGTGTGTGTTAAATGGTGGATATGTGTAGCTATGTGTATGTTTGTTAGTGTATGGACACGTGTTGCTATGTATGTGTGTGTGTGTGTTGTAAAACCATGTGAGTCAGAATTATTTGTGTGTGTGTGTGTGTTTGTGTGTGTGTGTGTGTGTGTGTCATTTCCTCTCTAATTAACACTGAATTAAGATTAAAGATTTAACTATACATTTAATATCTTAATTGGAGTGTGTTGATTCCTCCAAAGTCTTTAAAAAAATAATAATAAAAAAAAAAAAAAAATAATAATAATAATAATAATAATAATAATAATAATAATAATAATAATAATGTTGGTTGTTACCTGGAATAGTTTGGAGGAATCATTACACTCCAATGTAACCAAAAAGAATTACTACTTTAGAGGGGTGCGGGAGTAGGGGGACAGGCTTGGTGGGGGGGGGGGTCTTTGAGGGGTGCGGGAATAGGGGGACAGATTTAGGGGTGTTTTGAGGGGTGAGGGAATAGAAGGACAGGCTTTATACCCCCCAAACCTACCCCCTATCCCCCCCCCCCCTATCTCCCCATCCCTAAGACTGCCCCCTCTATTCCCGCACCCCCCTAAACCCCCTCAAGCCTGTCCCCCTTATACCCCCCCACATACACCCAATCCCCCCCCCAACTCCCCCCAAGCCTGTCCCCTACTACCGCACCCCCTTTAAATATTGATGGTAAATTTTGGAGCTAATGATACATCCATTTACTCCAAGCAACATCCACCACTCTGATTTATTAAATGATTTATTAGGATTATTTTTATTTAATTATATTTATTATTATTATTATTATTTTTATTATTATTATTATTATTATTTTATTATTATTATTATTATTTATTGTTATTTATTAGGATTATTTTTATTTATTTATATTTATTATTTTGTTTGTTATTGTTTATTATCGTTTGTTTTCATTTAATACGTGCCATAAAATTATCACTTATTATTATTATTTATTATTTATTCAGTTTGCAGGATTCAAGGTACTGAAATATTGCTTTATTATTATTGTTGTTATTATTATTATTATTATTATTATTATTATTATTATTATTATTATTATTATTATTATTATTATTTGATACAAATATCTGTGTGTGGGTGTGTATGTGTGTTAGTGGGTGTATATGTGTAGGTTTGTGTGTGTGTGTGTTAAAGGGTGGACTCTCTCTCCCTCTCTCTCTCTCTCTCTCTCTCTCTCTCTCTCTCTCTCTGTGTGTGTGTATGTGTGTGTGTGTTAAAGAGTAGACACGTGTTGCCATGTGTGTGTATATGTGTGTGTGTATGTGTGTGGTGTAATACCCTGTGCGTGCGTCAGACGTGTGTGTGTGTGTGTGTGTGTGTGTGTGTGTGTGTATCATTAATCCTAATAGCAACAGTAATTTTATAGTCACATTCTTGACACCAATTTCTTCATAGCATCCCCCCCCCCTCCCCCTCCTCCATGTGGGGGGTGCGGGAGTAAGGGACAGGCTTGGGGGTGGTTTGGGGGGTGCGGGAATAGGGGATCAGGCTTGGGGGAGGGTTTGGGGGGTACGGGAATAAGGGACAGGCTTTCTATTCACCCCAAGCCTCTCCCCCTATTCCCACAACCCCTTGAGGAGAGAATATACTGTTTGTATCAAATACTGTATATTGAAGTTCTACTGATTTCTGCTAACTATATCCAAGGAAACAAAATCAATCATCACAATGTTTTTTATTATACTCGCAGTGATACTCGACGTTGTCCGGGTGAAGATCCTACATGTGGTTTTGTCAATAAATTTCGGGATTTGAATGACTGGCCCAACATTGGCAACGACAGGGGAGAAACGCGAGAGTGGAGCCAACTGTACAGTCCTGGCCCCTGGGTGATAGTGGTGGACTATAGGGTACAAGGAGTGTTGGAGTTGGACAACAACTGAACACATGCAGGTCCAAAAAGTGAATTTTCCAAACCATTGTCAATTTGAAAGAGGTTTGGAAGACTCACTCTTGGTGGGGGGGGGGGGGGTTGAGGGGGACAGATTTAGGGGGGTATTGAGGGGTTCGGGAATAGGGGACAAGCTTTTTACCCCCCTCACCCCCAAGCCTGCCCCCCTATTCCCACCCGCCCCTCCTATCCCCCCCTCCCTAAGACTGTCCCCTCTATTCCAACACTCCTTGTACCCTGCTGCTGCTCCACCACTATTACCCAGTCAGACGTGTGTATGTGTATGTGTGTGTGTGTGTGTGTGTGTGTGTGTGTGTGTGTGTGTGTGTGTGTATGTGTTAGTGGGCCAAGTAAATAAGACATCCTTCAATTTAATACATAGAATTCTACACCCACTTCTTTTCAACACAAACAACCAACCATCTATCACACACCATAAGAGAGAGAGAGAGAGAGAGAGAGAGAGAGAGAGAGAGAGAGAGAGAGAGAGAGAGGATGCCAGGGGTTGTGACGTCAGCAGCATCTGGTTTGTTTTGGTTGGTGACGTCATCAGATCAAATGAAGGTCTACATCCAATTCACTGTTGACTGTGTGACGGGTTTTCTACAGTGTCAACAATATATCATCCTTATAAAAAGATATGTTGCCTTATGTGTGTGTGTGTGTGTGTGTAAGATGATGATGTATGTGTTTGTGTGTGTGTGTGTGTGTAAGATGATGATGTATGTGTTTGTGTGTGTGTGTTTGTATGTAAGATGTTGATGTATAGTATATGTGTGTGTGTAATAATAATAATAATAATAATAATAATAATAATAATAATAATAAAAAGTTTATTTGATATAGGCAGCTAAGGGCTGAAAATATACATTATAAAATGGTGATGGAAATAATTTATATCTTATGGATACATATAGATGAATGAACAGACATACACAAATACATTCAGGCTCATGCACACATAATATTCATTCACACAAACCAACACACAGACGGTAGCGAGTGAAACTTTGCTCAATTGTGTTCATAAATATGAAAATGATAACTCAGAAGGAATAATGATTGTGATAGGTGACTTTAATCACTGTGATTTCCAGCCCAGTGTACCCACATACCAACAGACTGTTACATGTCCCACGAGAGGTAATACTACTTTAGATAAAATGTACTGTAACATAAAAAATGGTTATCGGGCTTACCAAAAGCCAAAACTAGGCGATTCTGACCATAATATGGTGTTTCTAGCTCCAACATACGTGCAGAAACTTAAAAGTGAATCATGTGGAAAAATTACTGTGCGAAACTGGAACAATGAGGAAAAGTCTACTCTTCAGGGATGTTTTGAATGTACAGACTGGGAAGTTCTATACTCACAATCGGAAAATATCAACTATAATTTAGATGTGTTCAACTCGTATGTAAATTTTTGCACAGATATGATTGTCCCAACTAAGGAGATAACTGTATATCCTAATACTAAACCGTGGATAAATTCTGATATTAAATTATTAGTGAAAGAAAAGAAAATAACTTTCACAAAAGGAGACACAATTAGGGGTGCAGAAATACAAAGTCAATTAAAAAGGAAAAAGAAAAGATGCTAAATATGCATACAAAATCAAAATAGAAAACCAGTTTAAGTCCAACAATTCAAAAGATGCCTGGAATGGTTTGAAAATGTTGTGTGCTTCTAAGAAAAGGAAATTGAGATTAGATCCAACAAATATTCATGAATATGTAAATAACTTAAACTCTTTTTATGCCAGGTTTGATAGATATAATTTTAATGATGAGTGTGAGAATATTATGACTATTGTAAAGGATATTGAATCCGAGGAAATAACTATTACACGTGAAGATACAAGGAACTCTTTAAAACGTATTAAATGTGGAAAAGCATGTGGTCCGGACAATATTGGTTCAAAATTACTAAAGTGTTGTGCAGAACAACTTGTCAATCCTGTTTCTAAATTGTTTCAAGCTTCACTTGACCAGTCTGTAATACCGGATGTGTGGACAAAATCTGAGATTATTCCTGTACCTAAAAACAACAGCCCAAAAGAATTTAATGATCTTCGACCTGTAGCACTAACCCCAATTTTAAAGAAATGTTTAGAACATGTTGTAAAACCTCATCTTTGCAAATATATAGAAACAGAACGAGAAAATTTGCAGTTTGCTTATCGTCAAAACAGGTCTGTTCAGGATGCCATTTTAACATTACTCCACCCTATTTATGAACACTTAGAAACACGGAATACACAAGTTCGAATACTTTTTATCGATTTTAGTAGCGCTTTTAACACCATTCAACCCCATTTGCTATTAAACAAGTTATTGGAACTAAATGTACATAACAAACTTATTATGTGGATCTACAGTTATCTGACTATGCGTTCACAATATACTAAAATTAAAAACGTGAAATCTGAAATTGCTATCACGAACACTGGGGCACCTCAGGGTTGTGTTCTGGCTCCATTACTATTTACACTATACACTAATGACTGTAGAAGTAAATATCCCAGTTGTTCTATGATAAAATATGCAGATGATACAGCAATAATGGGTAAAATTAGTAACGACAATTCACAAGAGTTTTTAGAGCAAGTTGATGACTTTGTATCATGGTGTAATAATAACTTCTTAAATCTAAATGTAAAGAAAAAAAAAGAAATGGTAATTGATTTTCGGGCCAATAAACATATTCCAGATCCACTTGTCATTGCGAACGATCAAGTTGAAAGAGTTACATGAATACAAATATCTTGGTGTAGTGATTGATGACAAATTAACAGGATCCTCCAACACAGTACAACTATATAAAAAGTGTCAACAACGTCTTCATTTTTTAAGAGTCCTAAAGAATATTCATGTAGATAAATCAATATTGTCACTGTTTTACAAGGCGGTTATCGAATCCATTTTGTGTTTCGCTATTCCAGTCTGGTATGGATCCTTAACAGTTAAAGACAAAAATAAGCTGAAGAAAATTGTAAAGACCGCCAGCCAGCAGACTCAAAGCTAAAACTGACTCTTTAGATGAACTTGTACAATATGTTAGTAACAAAACAATTTAGGAAAATCATGAATGACGTTGAGCATCCACTGCACTAGCTGCCAGTACATCTTTCTAAGATCGGGTAAGAGATTAGCACTTCCCAAGATGCAAACCAGTAGATTTAAGAATTCTTTTATCCCAATAAGTATAAAAATATATAACTCCTTAACCTCTGGCTGATGTCTCTCATTTTGAAATATATGGTTTTATGTAGTATTTTGTAGCCATACAGGTGAGCTCTGTACCAAGAAAATTTTCATGTTGTACTGTATGTATATTCAATGTGACAATAAACTTACTTACTTACTTACAATCACGCATGTACACTCACACATGGACATATATTATGGTACATATATTAATGATGATGTGTGTGTGTGGTTATAAGGTGAAGTGTGTGTGTGTGTGTGTGTGTGTGTGGTTGTGAGATGAAGTATGTGTGTGTGTGTGTAAGATGAAGTATGTGTATGTGTGTGAGATAATGATGTCTGTGTGTTTGTGTGTGTGTAAGATGATGATGTGTGTGTGTGTGTGTGTGTGTGTGTGTGTGTGTGTGTGTGTGTGTGTGTGTGTGTGTGTTTATCTTACTATGCCACCTGTTCCTTTCCCAGCGACTATGTATATGTGTGTGTGTGTGTGTGTATGATGATGATGATGTGTGTGTGTGTGTGTGTAAGATGTAAATGATAATATATGTGTGTGTATGTATGTGTGTGTGAATATAAATTGAAAATGATGTGTGTGTATATGTGTGTATGTTGGGGTGAATCGAATATTCTATGTATATTTGTGTGTAGGCTACTGTATATGTATGTTCGTGTGTGTGTGTATGAGAAGGCCACGTGGCACTATTTAAAAGGTGTGTGTGTGTGTGTGTGTGTGAATGCCGGCAGATGTGATAGAGAGAGAGAGAGAGAGAGAGAGAGAGAGAGAGAGAGAGAGAGAGAGAGGTTGTACATATCATTCAGTTAGTTAGTAGGTGAATTGTGAAGCAGCAACACTCACACACACACACACACACACAACACACAGTCACCTCTCTTTGAACACATAATAATTAAAAGAGGTAAGTAATATACAATACTTTCTTTATTAATCATATACGTTTATAATCATACATTTTTAACCATTCATTTTAACTATACATTTTTAATCATACTTTTTAATCATATACATTTTTAACCATTCATTTTAACTATGCATATCTAATCATATACATTTTTAGTTAATCATATACATTTATAATCATATACATTTTTAGTTAATCATATACATTTATAATCATAAACATTTTTAATCATAGACATTTTTAGTTAATCATATACATTTTTAGTTAATCATATACATTTTTAATCATATACATTTTTAGTTAATCATATACATTTATAATCATACAATTTTAATCATATACATTTTTAATCATATACAATTTTAATCATATACATTTTAGTTACCGTAAGTGGGAAATATTTTTTTTTTTTTTTTTTTTTTTTTTGGTTAATTGGAAGGCTGTTGTTTCCTCCTAACTATACCAGAAAACAAACACCTTCAATGTATGTACAGTTGGACACATGAATGGTTGGTACAGCTGCAAGTGAAAGATGGTCCATTTTTTTCTGCCAATATCAAGTTCCTTAATTAGTGCCAAATAGGAGACATCAGGGGCAGAAGTCAGTATTGAGGATGGTGTGTGTGTGTGTGTGTGTGTGTGTGTGTGTGTGTGTTCCTTAATTAGTGCCAAATAGGAGACATCAGGGGCAGAAGTCAGTATTGAGGATGGTAATAAAAGCAAGTACCTGATAATAGACACACAATGGTTACTCAAATGGGACAACAAGTATCTTTCACCACCTGGGCTGTACCAACCATTCATGTGTCCAACTGTACTAATAAAGGATGTGTTTCGTGGCATATTTTGGAGGAATCACAAACCTTCAATATCAAATTCACCCATACCAAAGAATTTACCTTTTTAATAATAAATTTAAGTGGTAATTCCCTTTTGTTACATTGGAGTGCCTTGATTCCTCCAAAGTATGCCAGGAAACAACACGACCAAGTTAACAAAAATAATGGTGTTTGTTGTTGTTGTTGTTGTTGCTTGGAAAAATAGTTTGGAGGATTCAGTTGCTCCAGATTTACCAACACAAAACTTCCCTCTTAATAAATGAGGTGGTGGTGATATTCTCTTTTTGGTGTCTCCTGATTCCTCCAAACCATGTCAGGAAACAGATGCCTTTTATTTTAGTAGATTTTAGTTCATTTTAGTAGCATTGAAGGCGTCTATTTTCTGGTAAAGTTTGTAGGAATGGTGTGTAAAGAAATAAACTTCCTTCCACAACTGTACACACCAAGTCATCGTATTGAATTTAATAAGGGGGGAAAGTTTTGTGTTGGTAAATGTGGAGCAACCGAATCCTCCAAACTATTTTTCCAAGCAACAACAGAACACTTATTATTTTTGTTCTTCTGGTGCTGTTGTTTCCTGGCATACTTTGTGGAGGAATCAAGACACTCCAATGTAACAAAAAAGGAATTATTTCCTCCTTAATGTTATTACGTGCAACCCTCATTAATAAATTTAACCCTAACCACACTTTTGCTAACACACACATACACACACACAGCCCGGTGGTGTAGTGGTTAGCGAGCTCAGCTCACATCCGAGAGGTCCTGGGTTCGAATGCCCAGTCGGGTGGAGACAATCTGGGATTGTTTCCTTAAATGTGTAACCCCTGTTCACCCAGCAGACAATAGGTACATATACATATATACATATACATACATCCTGTTCACCCAGCAGACAATAGGTACATATACATATATACATATACATACATCCTGTTCACCCAGCAGACAATAGGTACATATACATATATACATATACATACATACTGTTCACCCAGCAGACAATAGGTACATATACATATATACATATACATACATACTGTTCACCCAGCAGACAATAGGTACGGGACGTAAGTGGAGTTGTGACCTCGCTATTCTGGTGTGTGGTAAAAAGGTTTCAGCCTTACCCAAAGATCGGTCACTACGAGCTCTGAGCTCATTCCGGGAGGGTAACAGTTGGTGAGCACGTGTCCAGCACGTGATCAAGACCAGGTGAAACAAACACACACACACACACACACACACACACACACCAAAAGAACGATTAACCCTAACCATATTTTCTAACACAGGGCATCACCACTATGCAACGATCGAACCTAGGACTGTTATTGTTGTCAGTGGTGTCGGTAATACAAGTGAGTGTTGGAGATGTGGACGAGGTGGTACAAGTGAGTGGTGGTCTGGTACGAGGCAGCCTCAGACGTAGTGATGGAGGGAAGGACTACATGGCATATCAGGCAATACCTTATGCCTTCCCTCCAGTCAACGCCTCGAGATTCATGGTGAGACTCTTGCCAATTGTAGGTTTTGTGTGTGTGTGTGTGTGTGTGTGTCTGTGTGTGTGTGTATTATTTAATACCTCATGTGTGTATAATTATATATATATATATGTATGTATATTTCTCTGTGTATGTGTAAATATATGTATCTCTCTATCTGTCTGTGTGTATGTGTAAATATATGTATGTATCTGTGTGTGTGTGTGTGTGTGTGTGTGTATAAATATATATAAATCTCTCTTTGTAAATATATGTATCTCTTTGTGTATGTGTAAATCTCTCTCTCTCTCTCTCTCTCTCTCTCTCTCTCTCTCTCTCTCTCTCTCTCTCTCTCTCTCTCTCTCTCTCTGTATGTGTAAAATATATGTCTCTCTCTATGTCTGTGTATGTGTAAATATATATATCTCTGTATGTGTGTATGTGTAAATATATGTCTCTCTCTCTCTCTCTGTATGTGTAAATATATGTCTCTCTCTCTGTGTGTATGTGTAAATATATGTCTCTCTCTCTCTGTATGTGTAAATATATGTCTCTCTCTCTCTGTATGTGTAAATATATGTCTCTCTCTCTCTGTATGTGTAAATATATGTCTCTCTCTCTCTCTCTGTATGTGTAAATATATGTCTCTCTCTCTCTGTATGTGTAAATATATGTCTCTCTCTCTCTCTCTGTATGTGTAAATATATGTCTCTCTCTCTCTGTGTGTATGTGTAAATATATGTCTCTCTCTCTCTGTATGTGTAAATATATGTCTCTCTCTCTCTGTATGTGTAAATATATGTCTCTCTCTATGTCTGTGTATGTGTAAATATATGTATCTCTGTATGTGTGTATGTGTAAATATATGTCTCTCTCTCTCTCTCTGTATGTGTAAGTATATGTCTCTCTCTCTGTGTGTATGTGTAAATATATGTCTCTCTCTCTCTGTATGTGTAAATATATGTCTCTCTCTTTCTCTGTATGTGTAAATATATGTATCTCTCTATGTATGTGTAAATATACATATCTCTCTCCACACAGGTAATTAATGAAGAGTGTACAGGTAATTACTTAAGAGTGTACAGGTAATTGTGTGATGAATAGGAGTGTTATTGGTAAAGATGTCATTATACACTAGATAATTATGACACTATTATGTTAATGACTTATGAGAAAAACATTGGATATAAAAACTATGATATGAAAAGACTTGATAAGGAGAGATTCACTTATTGACGAATTGAATGACTAATTGATTCCTACTAACTTAATTAACTATGCCAGAAAATTAACAGACATCCTAAGTTGGGATCTGCTGTTTCTTGGCCTATATACTTTGGAGGATTTAATTAAGGTATTCTAATTCACCAAAATAAGAATCTCTCCCCTTAAAGAAAAAGTTAAAAGATAGTAAAAATAATAAAGTATGTGTTATAGTGTACCTTCCATTGTACAAATAAATCAGTATCATAACAAAATATAATCATACAACAACAACACCTTACGTCAACTCAACCCCCTCAATTATTATTATTATTATTATTATTATTATTATTATTATTATGAGGTGGTGCAAAATCATACATACACGTGTTGTTCTTTATTACCGAGATATTTACTACGATGGAAGGAAAGTGTGGGTGGATATTATTATTATTATTATTATTATTATTATTATTATTATTATTATTATTATTATTATTATTATGAGGTGGTGCAAAATCATACATACACGTGTTGTTCTTTATTATCAAGATATTTACTACGATGGAAGGAAAGTGTGTGTGGATATTTAAATGACTATGGCTTTTAGATATTTGACTGTGGTTGGTGGATATATTTGACTGTTTTTAGAGGATATTTGACTGTGGTTTGGTGGATATTTGACTGTGGTTTGGTGGATATTTGACTGTAGATGGTGAATAATTGATTGTGGTTGGTGGTTAATTAACTGTTTTTGTTAGATAATTAATTGTGGCTTTTAGATATTTGACTGTTTTTGGTGGATAATTGACTGTACCTTACACTTACAGCCTCCCCGACCAGGTGTAACATGGGAAGGTGTACTGGATGGGAGTGTGGCTGGACCTCCGTGTGCCCAAGCTGCCCTCGGTATCAAAGCTGGGCAGGAAGACTGTCTACACGTCTATGTCTACACCACCAAGGTCAAAAAAAAAAAAAAAAAAAAAAAAATATATATATATATACTGTATATATATATATATACACGTGTGTGTAAATAATTTTTATTATTATATGCATCTCTCTCTCTCTATCTACAGAATATGTATGTAAAAATTTATCTTTCTCTCGTGTGTATGTGTAAATAAACGCATCTCTCTCTCACTTAATCACTCTCTCTCACTCTCTCTAGGTGAAGAATGCCAAAGACACAGACCCCGACACAGACCCCGACCCACTACTACCTGTGTTGGTTTGGTTACATGGGGGTTCCTTCGTGTTGGGTGGAGCAGCTGCCTTGGACCAAACTTACATCATGGACAGGGACCTCGTCTTGGTTGTCCCTCAGTACAGACTCGGAATTTTGGGTCGGTAGCAATAATGATAATTATTTTTGGGTGGGTAGGAATAATAATGATATAAATATTTTTATGGGTGGGTGGTATAATATATATATATATATTTTTTTTTTTTTTTTTTTTTTGGGTGGGTAGGATAATATATATATTTTTTTGAGGTGGTGGTGGTATAATAATAATTGTTTTTATCTTTTCGGTGGATAGGAATAATAATAATAAAAAACTCTTTTTCTTGGATGGGTTGGATAATAATAATATATATATTTTAACTATTTTGGGTGGGTAGGATTATATTTTCTTTTCTGTTTTTATTTTTGGGTGGGTAGGATAATAATTATATTTTTTTCTGTTTTTTTTTTTTTTTTGGTAGGTAGGAATAATAATAATAATTGTTTTCTGTTTTTTGGATGAGTGGTATAATAATAATAATAATAATATATATATGTTTATATTATTTTGGGTGAGTAGGAATAATATTTTTGTTTTTTGAGTGGTGGTGGTGGTATAATATTTTTTTTTTTTTTTTTTTCAATGTACATTTATCTGTTTGTTGTTTTATTTTGGTGGTTGGTGTTTTTTTTTTTTTTTGGTGGGTGTGTAGTGATAATAATTATTTTTTTTCTGTTTCTTGGGTGGGTAGGATAATATATATATATATATTTTTTTCAATGTTATATTATTATTATGAATGTGTGTGTGTGTATGTGAATGTGTGTGTGTGTGTGTGAATGTGTGTGTGTGTATGTGAATGTGTGTGTGTGTGTATGTGTATTTTCCAGGAGGCTACTTTAATAACTAACTAACATTGTGTGTATGTATGTACTGTATGTGTCTTTATGTATGTGTGTGTGTGTGTGTTCCAAACTATTTGAATGAATGAATGTGTGTGTGTATGTAAATGTATTCGTAATTTCCAGGAAGCTGTTTCAATAACTAACTAACAGTGTGTATGTGTATGTATGTATATGTGTATTCCAAACTAACATTATCTGTGTTTACGTATGTGTGTTTATGTGTGTGTGTGTTCCAAAAAACTACATGAATGAATGAATATGTGTGTATGTACTGTATGTGTCTTTATGTATATATGTGTGTGTGTTCCAAAAAACTACATGAATAAATGAATGTGTGTTTATGTATATACGGTATGTGTGTATGTGTGTTTATGTATATACGGTATGTGTGTATGTGTGTGTCTTTACTTATGTATGTGTCTTTATTTATGTATGTATGTATGTGTGTATTTCCAGGGTACTTACAAACGATCCAGGGCATCAGTCCAGGTAACATGGGGCAACTGGACCAGGTGTTGGCTCTGCAGTGGGTACGTGAAAACATACACGTCTTTGGAGGGGACCACAACCAAGTAACCCTGGCTGGTGATTGTGCTGGAGGGGCCTCTGCTGTCTATCATATGTTGTCTCCACTCTCACACGGTTAGTTGGGAGGGAAGGGAGGGAAGGGAGGGTATGAGGAGAGTGGATATGGGAGGGAGGGAGGGAAGAGAGGGGATATGTTTGTGGGAGGGAGAGGAGGAGAGGGTATGAGGAGAGTGGATATGGGAGGGAGGGAAGAGAGGGAATATGTTTGTGGGAGGGAGGGAAGAGAGGGGATATGTGTGGGATGGAGGGAAGAGAGGGGATATGTTTGTGGGAGGGAGGGAAGAGAGGGGATATGGGAGGGAAGGAGAGGAGGAGAGGAGATATGTGTGGGATGGAGGGAAGGGAGGGAAGAGAAGAAGGGAAGAAGGAGGGAAGGTGGGAGGGTATGAGGAGAGGGGAGAGAAGGAGGGAAGGAAGGGAATGAGGAGAGGGGATATGTGTGGGATGGAAGAAAAGGGAAAGAAGAGAGGGGATATAGGAGGGAAGGAGAGAAAGAGGAGGGAGGGAGGGAGAGAAGGAGGAGAGATAAGGAAGGAAGGAGGGAAGAGAAGGGAAGGAGGAGAGGGGATATGGGAGGGAGGGAGGGAAAGAGGAAGAAGGGAAGGAGGAGAGGGGATATGGGAGGGAGGGAGAGAAGGAGGAGAGATAAGGAAGGAAAGGAAGGAGAGGAGTTTAAAGAGTTGTGTCTGTATGTGTGTGTGTGTGATGTGATATGTAGTCGGAAAAATTGAAAGGTAAATGAGTCCTTCAAATATTGCCACGACACACACACACACACACACACACACACACACACACACACACACACACACACACACACCCCTGGACACTCAACACCAATACCTTACCACCTCACACTATTCACACAAGTTTGTCCCATCGTGTGTGGTCACTGTCTAAGTCTCCCTTTACCATTTTACACAGTTGTTTCTTTCATAGGTTTTTTCCATCGTGTGTTATCACTATATAAGTCCCCCATTATTTACACTATTTACACTTTTACACTATTGTTCCCTCCCAGAGTCTCCTTTTTACACTGTTGTTTCTTTCACAGGTTTGTCCCATCGTGTGTTGTAACTATCTAAGTCTCCCTTTACACTTTTACACTATTGTTATTGTTTCCTCATAGATTTGTCAAAGTGTGTGTTGTCACTCTGTGTTTTGTCACTATTAAGTCTCCCTTTATCCTTTTACACTGTTGTTTCTTTGACAGGTTTATTCCATCGTGTGTTGTCACTATTACACTGTCTAAGTCTCCCTTTTCCCTTTTATTCTTTGACAGGTTTATTCCATCGTGTGTTGTCACTGTCAGGGTCGCCACTCAACCCCTGGGCACTGTACACCAACAATCACCGTTTTCTGCTCATCTTCGCCAACTACATTCGGTGTCCGGCCTACGACCCTGCTGTTCTCATCAAATGTCTCAGGGAAATTGATGTGGACGAGTTGTTAGATGCAGTTCAACTTGTCATAGAGGTGTGTGTGTGTGTGTGCAGTTAGAGGCAGTTCAGCTTGTGTTAGAGGTGTGTGTGTGTGTGTGTGTGTGTACAGTTAGAGGCAGTTCAGCTTGTGTTAGAGGTGTGTGTATGTGTGTGTGTGTACAGTTAGAGGCAGTTCAGCTTGTCTTACAGGTGTGTGTGTTAGATGTGTGTGTGTGTGTGTGTGTATGTGCTCTGTCATTGTATAGGCTATAGGAAATATTTTGAAATCCTACACCACTCACTCATGCAGTACTTCGGTTTATGTCTTTATCTTTATTCACTCTTTTTATCTTATCTCCCTCTCTTTTTTTTAGGCTCGTTCTTTTCCTCTGTTTACCTTCCCCCTCTTTTCTCTCTTTATTTTTTTAGACTCCCTCTTTTTATATTCTTATCTCCTCCCTCTCTTTTCTCTCGTTTTAGGCTCCCTCTTTTTATCTTCTCTCCCTCTTTTATCTCTCATTTTATTCCTCTTTTTATCTTCTCCCTCTTCTCTCTCTCATTTTATCTTCTCTCCCCTCATCTCCCTCTTTTTATATTCTCCCTATTTCCCCTCTCGCTTTTTTTTTAGGCTCCCTCTTTTTATATTCTTCCCTCCCTCTTCTCTCCCTCATTTTATCTCATCTCCCTCTTCTCTCTTGTTTCTGCCAGGCTCGTGATTTACTCGTAGGTAACCATAGGCTCTCCCCCTCCGTACAAGAGCCTGCCCACAGCCACCTCTCCACCCTCTACCTGGACCAACACCCACTACACTTCATGAACCAGGGGGACGTGGCTAGAGTCCCTGTGTTGATGAGTCTGACGAGGGATGTGGGAGGCTACCTCGTCGATATGGGTGAGCTGAGAGAGAGAGAGAGAGTGAGAGAGTGAGAGAGAAAGAGAGTGGGAGAGTGAAAGAGAGAGAGAGAGAGTGAGAGAGAGAGAGAGTGAAAGAGAGAGAATTATTTATCTTATTGACAAACAGAAACAACAGAAAACAAAACAAAATGTGCATAAAACAAAAGAGAGATAGATAGATAGTGTGTGTGAGAGAGAGAGAGAGAGAGAGAGAGAGAGAGAGAGAGAGAGAGAGAGAGAGAGAGAGAGAGAGAGAGAGAGGGAGGGTGAGTGTATGACACTTTCGAGGAACTATGTGTGAGAGAGAGTGTGTGTGTATTTGTGTGTGTGAGAGAGAGAGGGAGAGAGGTTTACACACACAAAGAGAGAGAGAGAGAGAGAGAGAGAGAGAGAGAGAGAGAGAGAGAGAGAGAGAGAGTGTGTGTGAGAGAAAGAGAGAGAAAAAAAATATTTACACACACACACACACACACACACACACACACACACACCTACATTCATTTTACCTTCCTTTCCAGTGCTCTACGAATTTATTGAGGCCATGATGGAAGACCAACCCGACTTTCTGGAGACCTTAATACCCATGTTACTGAAGGAGTCTTGTAAGTAATGTGTGTGTGTGTGTGTGTGTGTGTGTGTGTGTGTGTTGCGATTATTATTATTATTGTTTAAAATAAATGTACGAATTCTGGATACTGTCCGTAATTTCCGACCAGAGACGAACGGCAAAACACTGCAACCCAATTTGATGGTGTGTACACGTCAATATCTGGCAGGTGCTCCAAAGTAAACACTAGTATTTTATCAATGGATCACTCAGAACCTACTGTACAGTCGGTGGCAAAAGTCCTGTCGCCTCATCTGCTTCACCAAGATAGGCAGTGTTCATGGACTCGAGAAATACACACGTTTTCTACACCTAATAATCTCGAGTCTATGAACATCGCGTGTCTCAGTGAAGCTTTCCAACAAATAGGTTAAGTAGCATCTTTTAATACAAGCAGCTATACACTACTAAAAACAATTACATCATATATTATGTGAACGTGAAAACAGTAGACAGTAAATTGTTTGAGATACCCATATATGGATGATTATATTTGACCACGACTGCACTGTACATGTGTGTTAATTTATTATCTTCGTTCCTTCCTTCCTTCCACAGTTGTCCCCAATCCCAATGACCACGTGAAGGAGTTTGTCGATTTTTACTTTCCAGGCGTCGATATGAAAGACTTGACGGCAATGTTACCTGGTTTGGTCAAGGTGAGGAGAGAAAGAGAGAGAGAGAGAGAGAGAGAGAGAGAGAGAGAGAGAGAGAGAGAGAGAGAGGATGGGAGGAGATAAAGGGATAGGGATGGTAGAATGGGAGAGAGAGAGAGAGAGAGAGAGAGAGAGAGAGAGAGGATGGGAGGAGAGAAAGGGATAGGGATGGTAGGATGGGAGAGAGAGAGAAAGAGAGGATGGGAGGAGATAAAGGGATAGGGATGGTAGGATGGGAGAGAGAGAGAGAGAGAGGATGGGAGGAGATAAAGGGATAGGGATGGTAGGATGGGAGAGAGAGAGAGAGAGAGGATGGGAGGAGATAAAGGGATAGGGATGGTAGGATGGTAGAGAGAGAGAGAGAGAGAGAGAGAGAGAGAGGATGGGAGGAGATAAAGGGATAGGGATGGAAGGATGAGAGAGAGAGAGAGAGAGAGAGAGAGAGAGAGAGAGAGAGAGAGAGAGAGAGAGAGAGAGGGAGAGAGAGAGAGAGAGAGAGAGAGAGAGAGAGAGAGAGAGAGAGAGAGAGAGAGAGAGAGAGAGAGAGAGAGAAAGGGATAGGGATGGTAGGATGGGAGGGAGAGAGAGAGAGAGGATGGGAGGAGAGAAAGGGATAGGGATGGTAGGATGGGAGAGAGAGGAGTGAACTAGAGAAAATACCCTTTAACTTAAAAATGTGTGTGTGTGTGTGTGTGTGTGTGTGTAAGGTAACTATATATATGTGTGTGTGTGTGTGTTTGTGTGTGTGTGTGAGGTAACTATATATATGTGTGTGTGTGTGTGTGTGTGTGTGAGGTAACTATATATATGTGTGTGTATGTGTGTGAGGTAACTGTATGTATGTATATATGTGTGTGTGTGTGTGTAGGGTAACTGTATGTGTGTCTGTGTAGGGTAACTGTATGTATGTATATGTTCGTGTGTGTAAGGAAACCGTGTATGTGTTTGCGTGTGTGTGTGTTTGCGTGTGTGTGTGTGTGTAAAGTAACAAAATAACTACGTATAGTACAGTACAGTACATACATTTATTTAAAGTAACACTATATTAATACAAAAAAGTAATATTATTATTATTGTTATTGTAATCCCATATTTGTATTTTGTATTTTGTGTACAGATGTTTTTTTTGTATTTTGTTTGTTTTATGTATTTTGTGTACAGATGTATTTTGTATTTTTATTTTTGTACTTTGCTTATTTGTATTTTGTTTTTCTTTGTACTTTTTTTTTGTACATATGTTTTTTGTATTTTCTATTTTGTATTTTGTGTACAGATGTTTTTTGTATTTATTATATATTTTAGTATTATTTTTTGTATTATGTTTTATATTTTATGTACAGATGTTTTTTGTATTTTATATATATATATATATATATTTATTTATTTGTATTTTGTATTTTGTGTTACAGATGTTAGGTGACCTTCAGTACAGATCGGGAATATTCACAGCGGCATCACTGCTGTCTCAACATGTCCCTACTTACTTCCTCAGGTCAGCCTACATATATATAAATATATAAATAAATCAATATCACATCAAAATATAATCATACAACAACAACACCTTACGTCAACTCAATTCCCTCAATTATTATTATTATTATTATTATTATTATTATGAGGTGCTGCAAAATCATACATACACGTGTTGTTCTTTATTACCAAGATATTTATTTACTACGATGGAAGGAAAGTGTTTGTGAATGGATATTTGATTGTGACTGTACATTCATCTCATCTCAATCATATAATTCATCGCGTTCCACTTCCTTCTGCTTTTGTTCCATTTCCTTTATGCACTTTTATCATCATCTATCCCCATCAATCAATCAATCCTGTTTGCACACATGTATAATATTTTTTTTTGTATTATTATCATCTATCTATCCCCTTTTTCAAATTTGAATACGAGGGAGGGCCCAAAGTCTTCGATAATAATAATAACGATAACCCCAATAACAATAATAATAATAACAATAACCCCAATAACAATAATAATAATAATAACAATAACAATAACAAACCCATCAATCATCCCCTTCCTTCTTTGATCAGGTTTGAGTACGAGGGAGGACCCAAGCTGTTCGACATAAGACACCCCAACGCCTCAGCCGCCCCTCCCCTGCCGTCCCCTTCAACACTGGTGGGCCACGGGGACGAGATGAACCTTATACTGCCTGACCAACACTTCACCACCTTCACCCAGGAACAGAAGCTCGTCAGGAAACACCTACTCGACATTGTTGAGAATTATGTCCATGGGAGGTGAGAGAGAGAGAATGTTTAATTATTTTACAGGTTACAGCAATACTAAGAAAATAATTCGTAAATTAGAAAAGAGTTGCTACAAAATAAACAGCGCAGAGCTAGCAGTTATCTTCAACAAAACTTGCATTAAAGACAGTTTCCTTCCCAAATATACTGATCTACGACTGCATAACCCCAGTGCTAGAAGAGCTTCAGCTACAGCAGCCTTCAGGAGAACCCTTATCCTTAGGCAGCTCGAGGAGAAGCAACAGGAGTTGTTTAGACTCAAAGAAAAGCATCATGTTCTTCATACTCAATTGTCTACACTGCAGGAGCACCATGTAAGACAAAACATTGATGCAACACTTAAGGAATTGACGGACAGGGATTACAACCTTCAGGCTGCTACCATTCAACGTAAACTTATTACGTTGTAACGGCGGCTTCCTACGCATCCCAAAGAAGAAAGATTGTTCTTACATCAATCTGACAGACTACCAACCTACTTCTGAAGAAGATGAGATTCTCCAACTTGGGCTTAATTGCCATGTTGTCGAGAAACCCAAGTAAATGGATAAGAGGATTGAGATCGAATCATTACTTGATTCCATTTTTTCACTTGAAAACCAGGGAGATGTCACCACCACGGAAGAACTACAACCCTTCCTGCTCGCTGAGGCCCTGCCGGATCGTGGCAACTATCGTAGCCACATTCTCACCCCAAGACTGTGACGTGCTGCTAGAGAGCTTTGACAGAGAGAAGACATAGTCATTCGGAGGGCTGACAAGACTGCTGCCTTTGTCCTCATTAGCCAAGAAGAATACCTCACCAAATTGGACAACATACTCCAGGACACCCAGAAATTTCAACGTGTGACAAGAAACCCGATAGAAGACATTTTAAGATGGGGTCCCCATTTGGGGTCCTCTTTGCCAACACATACATGGGGTTTGTTGAGCAGAGAGTGTTCCAGCGTATTCCACACCCCATAGCCTACCACCGTTATATTGATGACACCTTTGTGGTTGCTGATACACAAGACATATTAGACGCAGTCAGACATACTTTTGAAGAATGTTCAGTTCTCAGGTTTACCTGTGAACTTTCCCATGAAAAAACAATACCTTTTCTTGATGTGAAGGTCACACAGGCTCAGGATCGATTTTCTACTACTGTCTACCGGAAACTTACCAACATTGGCCTCTGTCTGAATGGTGATATTGAATGCCCAACAAGGTATAAGTCTACAGTGGTGACTGCATACGTCAAACGTGCCCTTACACATTGTTCAACATGGAATGCTGTTCACCAAGAACTCGACTTCGTGGCCCAACAGCTGGTGGATAATGGTTACCCAAATAAAGATATCCAACGGCTGATCAGACGCACCTTGGATCAGTGGTACACCCAGGAGGACAGACCCGATGATGGTAGTAGAAAATTAAAGTTATTCTACGGAAATTTCATGCACAAAAACTATCAACAAGATGAAGCTGCTCTTCGGAACATTATTAGTAATCATGTTGCAGTAACAAACCCTGAGTCTGTGATTGACCTTATCATCTATTATAAGAACAAGAAGACGTCTCAGTCGCTGATGAAGAACTCTCCTCGGACTGACAGTGACCCTTTGAAGAGACATGGGGTGGTCTACCAGATTATATGCCCAGCGAATGGATGCAGCCATTCTTACGTTGGTATGACCACCACTCGTCTTTCGAAGAGGTTATCTGTTCACCTGCAGGAGGGTAACTTCTACCAGCACTATGTGAGCGCCCATGGTATCTTGTTGAGACCTCAGTTACTACAATGCACAACCATTATAGATACTGACCAAGACAGTCGTCGACTAAGGTTGAGAGAAGCTTTACATATTTTAAAATTAAAACCTTCTCTCAACGTTACTCAAGAAACGTTTCTACTGCCTACTAACATCAGGCGAAACCGACCCACACCCAACCAAGACCCGGTAGCTGTAGGTATCCCTGTAAGACCACCAGAAAACCCAGTTAACCCACACTCAGACCTCCCCATCAGACGCTCCACCAGGCTACAACCAGCGTGGGTCAAGCCAGCGGTGACACACAATCAGGCGGCACTGCTAACAGCCAATCAGGACTCCGTAACGAACAACAGTACCTATTATAATAATAATAATAATAATAATAATAATAATAATAATAATAATAATAATAATAATAATAACAATAATCTCTTCTCATTCAACAATAACAATAACAATAAAAACAATCATATCTTTTCCTTCACCTATCAGAGCACCAAGACAATAATAATAATAATAATAATAATAATAATAATAATAATAATAATAATAACAACAGTCTCTTCTCCTTCAATAACAATAATCATCATTCATCTCTTTTCCTTAAATAATAATAATAATAAAAACAGTCTCTTCTCCTTTAAATGACAATCACATCTCTCTTCCTTCACCCCCATCAGAGCTCCAAGAGAAGACTGGCCACTGTTTACATCCTACTCTGCTGCCCCCCAACACCCCCCACCCCCAACACCCCCCCAGGCCTTGGTGTTGGGACCAGGGGGCAGTTTTCGCAGCGAGCAGTTTGCCACCCCCGAGGAAATGGACATGTTGACAAAAATACACACCTACCAACACCACAAAGTTATATACCAAATGGAACAAAAGAAAATGGAAATGGAACACGATGAGTTATGATCCCAGAATAGATAGATAGATAGATAGATATATAGATGGATGGATAGATAGATAGATAAATGGATACCGTAGATAATAGGAAATGCAACACGAAGAATTATGATCCCAGAATAGATAGATAGATAGATAGATAGATAAATGGATAGATAGATAGATAGATAGATAGATAGATAGATAGATAAATAATAGGAAATGGAACACGATGAGTCATGATCCAGAAGATAGATAGATATAGATAGATAAATTTATTGTCAGTTTGCAACATAGCAATGTTTACAAATTGAAATTCTTTTCTGGCTAGAATGTATGTTTGTTTAATGGGAAAAAAATGATTACATGGGGAGATATGGGGAAAGAATGGTAAAAAGGGGGGAAATTGGGGAAAAATGTATGTTTAATATTAATGGGGAAAGAATGGGAAATGAATGGTGAGTTAGCTGCTTGTAGTAAATTAAAAGATGGTACTGTACTTATATTTGAAAAAAAACAACAACCACGTATTATTTTGTATTCCTTATGTATTATATTTACACCATAACATATTGTTTAATTTAATATTACTGCAAATATTTTAAAATTATTTTTCATATGTATAGTAAATTTACTGTTATTTGCTTTGACTATCTACAGTTATTATTATTATAAGTAGTAGTAGTAGTATCGGTATTAGTCAAGCGTTTGTTATAATCACTCCCACTGCTATTTTTATGTCAGATATACAGTACTTCTTAAAATATGTACAACATTTCCTTATTGGGTATTTCCGTCGCAAATGCATTAAGTATAATTACTCTTAATTTATTTTATTTCAGGAGTGAGGTTTCAGGGGGAAATGTTAAAAAGAGTGGAAACGTTTAAATATCTAGGTTCAACCGTGGCGGAAGATGGAGAACTGGATAAAGAGATTTCCCATAGGATTCAGAGTGGAGGGAAGAATTGGAAGAGCATGACTGGCGTTTTGTGCGATCGAAGAATTAACGTAAAACTTAAGGGCAAGGTCTACAGGACGGCAGTCAGGCCAGCAATGTTGTATGGGGCGGAGACTTGGGCATCAAAGAAAATGCAGGAGACAAAGTTAAACGTAACTGAAATGAAAATGCTTAGATGGATGTGTGGGGTAACTAAATTGGATAAAATCAGGAATGAGCGGATAAGGGGGACTGTGAAAGTGACTGAGATCTCGAAGAAGGTCCAGGAGAGAAGACTTCAGTGGTACGGGCAGGTGATGAGAAGAGATGAGAATTATGTCGGAAAAAGAGTTATGGGAATGGAAGTTGAAGGGACGAGAGGACGGGGAAGACCGAGGAGAAGGTGGATGGATAGTGTGAGGGAAGACCTAAGAGAGAAGGTATTAACAGGAGACGAGGTCTTTGACAGGAGTAGTTGGTGGAGACTAGCCAGAAACGTCGACCCCGCATAGAAGCGGGCTAATAAGACGTCAAGGCGAAGAAGAAGAAGACTCTTAATTTATTTTATTTCCTTTATCCGGTGGCTAAGGCTGGCTGCCAGTTTGGAGGCAAGTCAAGAATCCCTAGAACCAGTTCCGGTATGCATATTCCCATTCTGTGACCCATTCTAGTAGCTTCAGCCCCGCCTCCTCCTTCTCGCGGCCTTTCAGCCAATCACACAGCAGCGCGCCATATCGATGCCAGCTGTACAATAATAAAAGAGAGAGCCAATCAACGCGATTTGTTTACATCGTCAGCTATTTTTCCCTCTACCAAAGTTCCAACAACTCTAATAATATGTGCCTGTGTGCATATTCGTTCGGACGTCTTACCTTTAAATAAATAATAAAAAAAAGCTGCCATACCAGTCTGCTTACATCGTCACTTTCGTCGCTTCAACGCACACACACACACACTGTGACACACACATTATTTCTCTTCCCATTTTCATTTAACTTTTGTTTCCCCAATATTCCTACGTGTCCATTAAAATCTCCCATAATTAATAATCCTTCATCCTTACAGTCCATTATCTTTTCCCCTATCCTTTACTGAAAAGTATAACAGAACTACGTTTATGCGTAAATCTTGTTTTGTTATTTTCATATGCAAAATATCTGTATGTTTTGATTTAACCTCCTCCACATGTCCCCTATTTCTCTCATCCATTAATATCATTAGTATGTATCATGGAGGTATAATCGAAGAGGAGGCGGCATGAGCCGCTCGTCCTGTACTTACACCCAAAGTGAAGCAAGGGGCGGAGCCTATTCCCCCCCCCCCCCATTGACTCAAAACATTGCCTCGCCCAATTTACTCCTATTATTTTCCAATTATTTTCTCATATATCCTATAATCATAGCCAGAAAGAGACTTGAATTTGTTCCATATATGATAACTACATAAAATTATCCAATTCTGTATATTATCAAAAGTACTTAAACCCATTAAATATCGCTGTTTCCAGCTAGAGCATTACCTCTGCTCGCAAACTTTTCCTAGGAGTATGAATGAAAGAATGAATTGATTAATGAATGAATAGTTTATTTTATGCAAAAAGTATAGTAAAAGAGAAGGTGATAGCTTACACACTAACCCACAGACCGTATTATAACGTTACAGAGAAATAACAACAAGTACAGTTGACCACACGTGAATCTGGTATGCCTCGCTACTTACGAGATACCTACAACAGGAAGGAAAGTGAGCAAAAGTTATAGTTTGTTTACAAGCAGATAGTAATAATATTTTACTGTTTGCCTGTCAACAAACTACATCTTTTTTCACTTAAATTTCCTTTCGTTGTAGCCAAGCACCTCACAAGTAACGAACCATAGGCCTACCATAGGGTTGCCATATTTGAGCAATCTAAAAAGAGGACATTTCTATCGCTCACATATCGTACACACTTCGGCACTATTTTGTGACCATATATATATATATATATATATATATATATATTGTTACGAATTCTTCGATCACCACTTGTGTGGAATTACCGGTTTGGCCATCTCCTGCATGTGGTTCTGCACAACAATGGGATAAAGAAATGCCCCAACCATATTCTGCTTCGGGACCACCATAATGTTTCGGAAACATTGTTTTAAAAGGGTTTCATTGAAGCTTCCTGAGGGTATAAATACCCCGGAAAAAGTGGGCCTCAGCATTATGCGTCCAGACTCTGTGTAGTCAAGACCTCGTCCTCGTTCTCTGCATAGCGCCAACAGTTTACACGTATTGTCCGTTTGAGCTACCTTGGGTTCCGAGGCCTCTTGCCAGCAATACTCTGTTGTCTCTTTGCTTTTGTAAAGTAAATAGTAACGTAATTTGCAGCGTTTTGCTGCACTGCTGTTGTGCACCTTCTGTGTTTTGTCTTTGCTTGAGGACATCATGTAGTGCATGCTAGCTAGTAGATAGTTGTTCCCTACACCAGACCCGCAGCACTCGCTGCCTCAGGGGTAATCCCTGTGGTAGTGGGGCCCAGTAGTCTGGTGTGTCATTTGGGCACCTCTTTTTCTCGAACTACTCTTTTCTTCCATATTTTCCGCGACCTCTTGGGCCTACGGTTGTCTCATATTTCTGAGCAACGGTATTCGCTTGGGAGGTGGGTTCTGACTACACCACCCCTCGCATTAGGCAGGTTCGGTGGTGGGAAAGTTCCTTCCGCACTAGCTCCGATCCCCTAGCTGGTACTGGAGTACGCCGCCAGGCTACCACTAGGGAGGGTTGAGTAAGGTTACTTTTATTTTCCCTAAATTATTGTCCTTATTTTAGGGGGTTGATACAATAGTTAAGGGAGTTAGGAGAGGGTGTGTGGAGAGGGCTCGGACCTAGTCCGATGTCCCGAATGGCTGATCCCTCGACTAGCCTTCCTCCTCCTCAAGGAGGGAGGCTGACGACCAATGACCATCCTAAGACCACGGCAGACAATATTGGAACCCCTACGGCTGACAGACCAAGGCGACCTGATATAGATATTCCTTCCCTGAATGCTCGATATGTGAATGTACGTTGTGTTGATGCTTCTCAATCTCTGAAGACTGTTAACCCATTTATCATCAAAAAGGTCCTTGATGGTCAGGTGGGTGGCAGTCTGGAATTTGCTAAGAAATTGCGAGATGGTAGTCTCCTGGTTAAAGTGCTCAACTCTTCCCAGGTTAAGGATTTACTTAAACTGACGCAGATTCATTCTTTCAAGGTGAAAACCACCATTCCAGTTGGGCCAAATACTTGTAAGGGCGTCATATTCCATAGGGATTTGGCTGACCTGGATGATGCAGACATACTTGACGGAATGAAGGACCAGGGCGTAGTGGAAGTACAAAGTATGACCAGGATGAGAGAGAACAAGAGAGAGAAATTTGGCCTAGTTTTCATGACTTTTGCTGCTGCTCAGATACCTGACACTGTTAAGATTGGATACGAAATTGTTCATGTTAGACCTTATATTCAGAAACCCATGCGTTGTTTCAGGTGCCAAAAATTCGGACATACAGCATTGAGGTGTTTCACTAGAGATTCAGGTGAATTCATTTGTGGTAAATGTGCCGGAAGTCACGAGACGAATCAATGTTCAGAGACAGTGTTCAAGTGTGCCAATTGTGGCGGCCCCCACCAGGCAGGTGCAGGTATCTGCAGAAGTCTGATTGTGGAGACCGAAACAATGGCATACATGAAGGCTCATGATGTCAGTTATGGTGAGGCAAAGAGGAAGGTGGAGGGGGTTACCCAGGTTCCCACCGTATCCTACGCCGGAGCTGTAGCTGGCTCATCTAATGCTCCTGCTGTAAATGACCTCTTGGAACTTCTTAAGGCTAAAGAGAAAGAAAATCAAGCATTAAATGATAAAGTAAATAGTTTGGAAAGTACAGTAATTGAACTGAAAGAATTAGTTGCACAACTTGTTGAATCAAACCAACAACAGAAACAGAAACCCCACAAGGCAAAGGAAACCGAAAAAAATAAACAATCTCAATCTCATGTTCTCGCTCAGGTGACTCCTACGAAGCATGTATCTGGGACTCAGACAGCTCGTCGTGCGTCGAGCTGCTCGAGGTCTGGATCTGTGACTCGTGGAGAGGCACAGGCGATGGAGACTATCATCTCCAAACCATCCCGTGGGAGGTCCCCGGGAAGTGCTGAGGAAGAGGAGGGTACTCCTTCCCAGCACAAAAAGGTTCGCCAGAACGAACACGGCCCTCCAAAACCCCGTAAACCACGATAATCTTCGCGCTGACCATAGTACAATGGAACTGTCGAAGTCTTAGAAGTAGATTAAATGAACTTAAACTTTTGGCCTGTACTTACGCTGCCGATATTATTGCCCTTCAGGAAACTCATCTGGATAACCGGGTTGAAGACGAGGTTATCCAGCTTCGGAACTACGAGTTAATTAGGAAGGATCGAGACGGGAGGGGGGGAGGTGGAGTAGCTCTCTACATCCGCCGTTCCCTCCCTTTCACTGAGGTGCCATCTAATTTCCCTCTGGAGTCTGTCGCCTGCAGAGTGAAATTCGGTGGTACCTACCTGACTGTCTGTTCTGTCTACTGTCCTCCTGATACAGTAACTTATGATGATGTTTTTGATCTGCAGGACAGTCTGCCCTGTAGAAAATTAATTGTAGGTGATTTTAATGCACATCATACGTTATGGGGTTCCCTGCGGGATGACAGGAAGGGGGAACAGATGGCTAGGCTTATCAGTAATTCCGGTTTGATTCTTTTGAACGACGGTAGTCCGACGAGAGTTGATGATAATACCGGTAATTTTAGCGTCCTTGACCTATCTCTGGTCTCTCCATCAATTGCCACTTCTTGCCAGTGGCTACCTATTGATGACTCATTGGGAAGTGACCATTTTCCTATTTTGATTAAATATAACAGCGACACTGTTAAAGAGCCTTCAGCACCTAAATTTAACGTAAAAAAAGCAGACTGGGTGTCCTTCACAAAGAGTCTCAATATTGAAATTGTTGGGGAAACCATTGATGATAAAGTAAATAACATTAAAGATAGTATTCTCAAAGCCGCAACGGCAACAATTCCTAAGACTTCGATAGATAGCGCAAAGCATAGAGTTCCTTGGTGGACGCCAGATTGCCGCATAGCACTGTGTGAGAGAAATAGGGCCTACAGGCTTTTCAAAACTCACATTAGTGATGAGAATTTTCGCAAGTATAAACTTGCGAGAGCTAGGGCTCGTCGAACCATCAAACAAGCCAAACGAGACTCCTGGCGAAGCTTTGTCTCTACTATTAACTCTGAAACATCTATATCTAAAGTCTGGTCCACTGTTAAAAAGTTAAATAAAAAGAAAATTTCACTTCAAATCACTAACATCAAACATAATAACGTCAATTTTGACGAGCCTAGAGACATTGCTAACGCCCTCGCCAGGCAGTTCTCTTTTGCTAGCAGCTCTGACAATTACCATCCAGCTTTCTTGCCTCTCAAGGAAGCATCAGAGCTGCAGCCTATTAACTTTGCCACAGGAGATGAATTGGATTACAACTGTGATCTTACAATGCAAGAGCTTGTTCAAGCCCTAGGAGCCTGTAGTGGGACATCCCCGGGACCCGATGAGATTCGGTATGAGATGATAAAGCATCTTGATCATGATTCCATGATCAAGATGCTGCAAGTGTTTAATGAAATTTGGAGGGGTCATGCCTTTCCAAATTCATGGCACTTTGCACATATCATTCCCATACCGAAAGGAGGGGGGGACCCCAGATCGACTTCATCGTATCGCCCTATTGCTCTCACAAGTTGTTTATGCAAGGTCATGGAACGAATTGTTAATCGTAGGCTATTGCATTTTTTAAATTCAAGGAACTTGCTGGTTGACGAGCAGTGTGGCTTCCGCAAAGGTCGCCAGACGCTCGATCAATTAGTAAGCCTGGAATCTCACATTCAAGAGGCATTTGCCAAAAAACAGTTTTTAGTTGCAGTATTTTTAGACATAGAAAAAGCCTACGACATGACCTGGCGACATGGCCTCCTCAAGAAACTACATGCGATGGGATTACGCGGTAATCTGCCCTTTTTTGTTAAGAATTTCATGTCTGACAGAACTTTCTCTGTCAAGCTTTTTTCGGATACAGTCACTTTCTCGGACACTTTTGTCCAGGCAAACGGGGTCCCCCAGGGAAGTGTTCTGTCTCCGACCTTATTTCTATGTATGATTAATGACATTCTACCAGCTCCTCCTCGAAATCTTAAATACTCACTGTATGCTGATGACTGTGCAATATGGCACTCCAGCCATGGTGCACAGTTTTCGGCAACTCGAATTCAATCGGCACTGGATTCGATCCATAATTGGGGCCTCCAGTGGGGTTTTAAGTTTTCAATTAGAAAAAGTGTAGGGGTTATTTTCACTCATAGGAAAAAACCCGTCGTCCGGTTGACCATGGGTGGAAACCCCCTACCTATTCAAAATTCAACTAGATTTCTTGGACTGATTTTTGACAGTCGACTGACATGGACTTGCCATGTCAGTCAGTTAAAAACTAAATGTTTAAAAGCACTCAATTTACTTAAATGCATTTCTGGTACAAAATGGGGAGCAGATAGGAAGTCTTTGTTAATGCTATATAAATCCCTGATCAGATCTAGAGTAGATTATGGGTCCATAGTGTATGGTTCGGCATCTGAGTCTGTTTTGAAAGGTGTGGATGTTGTGCAGAATGCTTGTTTGCGTGTGTGTCTTGGAGCCCTACGTTGCACTCGAATCGAGCGTCTAGAGGTGGAGTCACAAGTGCCTCCCCTCCGTCTAAGACGAGACCAACTAATGTTAACATACTTTGCTAAGAAAGCCAGGGTGCCGAGTCATCCTCCCGGTAATGCCTTGCTGCGGCAACCGCACCCGGGGGGCCATGGCGTTAGGCCCCTGGTAGAGGGACCGAGTTATCCGTCCGGGAACCCCTGCGCCCTAGGGGGCACTGGCGTTAGGCCAAGGGACACCAGGCCCGCTGTTTGTATTCCCGGGGAGCCGAGTCATCCTCCCGGTGGTGCCTTTTTGCGCCCGCAGCCGGGGGGCCATGGCGATAGGCCCCTGGAAGGGCCAAGTTATCCGCCTAGGGGACGCACGGCCCCGGAGGGCACTGGCGTTAGGTCCCTCAGAGCAAGACTCCACGACCTCGTAGAGTGTGTCGGTATAGACTTATCAACAATCGATTCCCTGGTTATAGTAAATATTGCACCTTGGGTAATACCCCCTTTTATTTGTGTGGAATCCTGGTTACCGGGGGTTAAATCCCAGGTGCCGGAGGTGGAGGTACACCAGAGGTTTCGTGAGATAATTGTCAAACATCTTTCTTATTTCCAACTGTATACCGACGGGTCCAAGACGGATGAATGTGTGGGTGCGGGTGTATGGTCGCATGAATGTCAGTTAAGATTCAGACTGCCGAATCATACATCTATTTTTCTTGCTGAATTATTTGCTATAGATAAAGCTTTGGATTTTGCCCTATCGACGACCCACGATAGGATAGTCATATTTACTGATTCATTAAGTTCACTTAAAGCTATTAAATCTTTGAATACAACTAACAATGAAATACAGGGTAATATCATTAGTAAGCTATTTAGTGCCAATAAATTGATCAAGTTAATATGGGTACCATCACATTATGGTATCTATGGTAATGAACAAGCTGACAAATTAGCAGGGTCAACTGTTGATCTGGACCTTAGCATAGTCCGTACGGATCTCAGGTGTTTTGTCTCTCTCATAAAATCTAAAATTCATCTCCTGTGGCAAAGGCAGTGGACCAGACTAGACATCAATAACAAGTTCAAAGCAGTGATTGAACCCTGGGCTACGTCGTCATGGCGTAGCCGGAGGGATGAAGTGGTGTTGGCTCGACTCAGGGTCAACTCCACATGGCTAACCCACTTAGAACCATATGTTCACAAAACGTTTCCTCCTGAATGCGAAGCATGCAATTCAGTAATGTCCATCAAACATCTACTCATTTTCTGTACCAAATTTGATGGACAGAGAAGAAAAATTAAACAATATTTCCAACTCAAACGTAAAGCATTTACCATCGAAAATGTTTTATCAGATGATAAGAATATTATAAACAAACTGCTAAGTTTTCTGAGGGAGACAAAACTTTATGACCTTATATAAATTGATAGAATAAAATGGATTAGACTGGCTTAATGACCTTTGACTATATGTCGCTGGTTGATAGCCATAAATCCAACAAGTGAAGTGAAGTGGGGCCTCAGCCATTATGCGTCCAGACTCTGTGTAGTTCAGACCTCGTCCTCGTTCTCTGCATAGCGCCAACAGTTTCCACGTATTGTCCGTTCGAGCTACCTTGGGTTCCGAGGCCTCTTGCCAGCAATACTCTGTTGTCTCTTTGCTTTTGTAAAGTAAAATAGTAACGTAATTTGCAGCGTTTTGCTGCACTGCTATTGTGCACCTTCTGTGTTTTGTCTTTGCTTGAGGACATCATGTAGTGCATGCTAGCTAGTAGATAGTTGTTCCCTACACCAGACCCGCAGCACTCACTGCTTCAGGGGTAATCCCTGTGGTAGTGGGGCCCAGTAGTCTGGTGTGTCATTTGGGCACCTCTTTTTCTCGAACTACTCTTTTTCTTCCATATTTTCCGCGACCTCCTGGGCCTACGGTTGTCTCATATTTCTGAGCAACGGTATTCGCTTGGGAGGTGGGTTCTGACTACACCACCCCTCGCATTAGGCAGGTTCGGTGGTGGGAAAGTTCCTTCCGCATTAGCTCCGATCCCCTAGCTGGTACTGGAGTACGCCGCCAGGCTACCACTAGGGAGGGTTGAGTGAGGTTACTTTTATTTTTCCCTAAATTATTGTCCTTATTTTAGGGGGTTGATACAATAGTTAAGGGAGTTAGGAGAGGGTGTGTGGAGAGGGCTCGGACCTAGTCCGATGTCCCGAATGGCTGATCCCTCGACTAGCCTTCCTCCTCCTCAAGGAGGGAGGCTGACGACCAATGACCATCCTAAGACCACGGCAGACAATATTGGAACCCCTACGGCTGACAGACCAAGGCGACCTGATATAGATATTCCTTCCCTGAATGCTCGATATGTGAATGTACGTTGTGTTGATGCTTCTCAATCTCTTAAGACTGTTAACCCATTTATCATCAAAAAGGTCCTTGATGGTCAGGTGGGTGGCAGTCTGGAATTTGCTAAGAAATTGCGAGATGGTAGTCTCCTGGTTAAAGTGCTCAACTCTTCCCAGGTTAAGGATTTACTTAAACTGACGCAGATTCATTCTTTCAAGGTGAAAACCACCATTCCAGTTGGGCCAAATACTTGTAAGGGCGTCATATTCCATAGGGATTTGGCTGACCTGGATGATGCAGACATACTTGACGGAATGAAGGACCAGGGCGTAGTGGAAGTACAAAGTATGACCAGGATGAGAGAGAACAAGAGAGAGAAATTTGGCCTAGTTTTCATGACTTTTGCTGCTGCTCAGATACCGGATACAGTTAAAATTGGATACGAAATTGTTCACGTTAGACCTTATATTCAGAAACCCATGCGTTGTTTCAGGTGCCAAAAATTCGGACATACAGCATTGAGGTGTTTCACTAGAGATTCAGGTGAATTCATTTGTGGTAAATGTGCCGGAAGTCACGAGACGAATTTATGTTCAGAGACAGTGTTCAAGTGTGCCAATTGTGGCGGTCCCCACCAGGCAGGTGCAGGTATCTGCAGAAGTCTGATTGTGGAGACCGAAACAATGGCATACATGAAGGCTCATGATGTCAGTTATGGTGAGGCAAAGAGGAAGGTGGAGGGGGTTACCCAGGTTCCCACCGTATCCTACGCCGGAGCTGTAGCTGGCTCATCTAATGCTCCTGCAGTAAATGACCTCTTGGAACTTCTTAAGGCTAAAGAGAAAGAAAATCAAGCATTAAATGATAAAGTAAATAGTTTGGAAACTACAGTAGTTGAACTAAAAGAATTAGTTGCACAACTTGTTGAATCAACCAAACAACAGAAAATGAAACCCCACAATGCAAATGAAACCGCTAAGAATAAACAATCTCAATCTCATGTTCTCGCTCAGGTGACTCCTACGAAGCATGTATCTGGGACTCAGACAGCTCGTCGTGCGTCGAGCTGCTCGAGGTCTGGATCTGTGACTCGTGGAGAGGCACAGGCGATGGAGACTATCGTCTCCAAACCATCCCGTGGGAGGTCCCCGGGAAGTGCTGAGGAAGAGGAGGGTACTCCTTCCCAGCACAAAAAGGTTCGCCAGGACGAACACGGCCCTCCAAAACACCGTAAACCACGATAATCTTCGCGCTGACCATAGTACAATGGAACTGTCGAAGTCTTAGAAGTAGATTAAATGAACTTAAACTTTTGGCCTGTACTTACGCTGCCGATATTATTGCCCTTCAGGAAACTCATCTGGATAACCGGGTTGAAGACGAGGTTATCCAGCTTCGGAACTACGAGTTAATTAGGAAGGATCGAAACGGGAGGGGGGGAGGTGGGGTAGCTCTCTACATCCGCCGTTCCCTCCCTTTCACTGAGGTGTCATCTGGTTTCCCTCTGGAGTCTGTCGCCTGCAGAGTGAAATTCGGTGGTACTTACCTGACTGTCTGTTCTGTCTACTGTCCTCCTGATACAGTAACTTATGATGATGTTTTTGATCTGCAGGACAGTCTGCCCTGTAGAAAATTAATTGTAGGTGATTTTAATGCACATCATACGTTATGGGGTTCCCTGCGGGATGACAGGAAGGGGGAACAGATGGCTAGGCTTATCAGTAATTCCGGTTTGATTCTTTTGAACGACGGTAGTCCGACGAGAGTTGATGATAATACCGGTAATTTTAGCGTCCTTGACCTATCTCTGGTCTCCCCATCAATTGCCACTTCTTGCCAGTGGCTACCTGTTGATGACTCATTGGGAAGTGACCATTTTCCTATTTTGATTAAATATAACAGCGACACTGTTAAAGAGCCTTCAGCACCTAAATTTAACGTAAAAAAAGCAGACTGGGTGTCCTTCACAAAGAGTCTCAATATTGAAATTGTTGGGGAAACCATTGATGATAAAGTAAATAACATTAAAGATAGTATTCTCAAAGCCGCAACGGCAACAATTCCTAAGACTTCGATAGATAGCGCAAAGCATAGAGTTCCTTGGTGGACGCCAGATTGCCGCATAGCACTGTGTGAGAGAAATAGGGCCTACAGGCTTTTCAAAACTCACATCAGTGATGAGAATTTTCGCAAGTATAAACTTGCGAGAGCTAGGGCTCGTAGAACCATCAAACAAGCCAAACGAGACTCCTGGCGAAGCTTTGTCTCTACTATTAACTCTGAAACATCTATATCTAAAGTCTGGTCCACTGTTAAAAAGTTAAATAAAAAGAAAATTTCACTTAAAATCACTAACATCAAACATAATAACGTCAATTATGACGAGCCTAGAGACATTGCTAACGCCCTCGCCAGGCAGTTCTCTTTTGCTAGCAGCTCTGACAATTACCATCCAGCTTTCTTGCCTCTCAAGGAAGCATCAGAGCTGCAGCCTATTAACTTTGCCACAGGAGATGAATTGGATTACAACTGTGATCTTACAATGCAAGAGCTTGTTCAAGCCCTAGGAGCCTGTAGTGGGACATCCCCGGGACCCGATGAGATTCGGTATGAGATGATAAAGCATCTTGATCATGATTCCATGATCAAGATGCTGCAAGTGTTTAATGAAATTTGGAGGGGTCATGCCTTTCCAAATTCATGGCACTTTGCACATATCATTCCCATACCGAAAGGAGGGGGGGACCCCAGATCGACTTCATCGTATCGCCCTATTGCTCTCACAAGTTGTTTATGCAAGGTCATGGAACGAATTGTTAATCGTAGGCTATTGCATTTTTTAAATTCCAGGAACTTGCTGGTTGACGAGCAGTGTGGCTTCCGCAAAGGTCGCCAGACGCTCGATCAATTAGTAAGCCTGGAATCTCACATTCAAGAGGCATTTGCCAAAAAACAGTTTTTAGTTGCAGTATTTTTAGACATAGAAAAAGCCTACGACATGACCTGGCGACATGGCCTCCTCAGGAAACTACATGCGATGGGATTACGCGGTAATCTGCCTTTTTTTGTTAAGAATTTCATGTCTGACAGAACTTTCTCTGTCAAGCTTTTTTCGGATACAGTCGCTTTCTCGGACACTTTTGTCCAGGCAAACGGGGTCCCCCAGGGAAGTGTTCTGTCTCCGACCTTATTTCTATGTATGATTAATGACATTCTACCAGCTCCTCCTCGAAATCTTAAATACTCACTGTATGCTGATGACTGTGCAATATGGCACTCCAGCCATAGTGCACAGTTTTCGGCAACTCGAATTCAATCGGCACTGGATTCGATCCATAATTGGGGCCTCCAGTGGGGTTTTAAGTTTTCAATTAGAAAAAGTGTAGGGGTTATTTTCACTCATAGGAAAAAACCCGTCGTCCGGTTGACCATGGGTGGAAACCCCCTACCTATTCAAAATTCAACTAGATTTCTTGGACTGATTTTTGACAGTCGACTGACATGGACTTGCCATGTCAGTCAGTTAAAAACTAAATGTTTAAAAGCACTCAATTTACTTAAATGCATTTCTGGTACGAAATGGGGAGCAGATAGGAAGTCTTTGTTAATGCTATATAAATCCCTGATCAGATCTAGAGTAGATTATGGGTCCATAGTGTATGGTTCGGCATCTGAGTCTGTTTTGAAAGGTGTGGATGTGGTGCAGAATGCTTGTTTGCGTGTGTGTCTTGGAGCCCTACGTTGCACTCGAATCGAGCGTCTAGAGGTGGAGTCACAAGTGCCTCCCCTCCGTCTAAGACGAGACCAACTAATGTTAACATACTTCGCTAAGAAAGCCAGGGTGCCGAGTCATCCTCCCGGTAATGCCTTGCTGCGGCAACCGCACCCGGGGGGCCATGGCGTTAGGCCCCTGGTAGAGGGACCGAGTCATCCGTCCGGGAACCCCTGCGCCCTAGGGGGCACTGGCGTTAGGCCAAGGGACACCAGGCCCGCTGTTTGTATTCCCGGGGAGCCGAGTCATCCTCCCGGTGGTGCCTTTTTGCGCCCGCAGCCGGGGGGCCATGGCGATAGGCCCCTGGAAGGGCCAAGTTATCCGCCTATGGGACGCACGGCCCCGGAGGGCACTGGCGTTAGGTCCCTCAGAGCAAGACTCCACGACCTCGTAGAGTGTGTCGGTATAGACTTATCAACAATCGATTCCCTGGTTATAGTAAATATTGCACCTTGGGTAATACCCCCTTTTAGTTGTGTGGAATCCTGGTTACCAGGGGTTAAATCCCAGGTGCCGGAGGTGGAGGTACACCAGAGGTTTCGTGAGATAATTGTCAAACATCTTTCTTATTTCCATCTATATACCGACGGGTCCAAGACGGATGAATGTGTGGGTGCGGGTGTATGGTCGCATGAATGTCAGTTAAGGTTCAGACTGCCGAATCATACATCTATTTTTCTTGCTGAATTATTTGCTATAGATAAAGCTTTGGATTTTGCCCTATCGACGACCCACGATAGGATAGTCATATTTACTGATTCATTAAGTTCACTTAAAGCTATTAAATCTTTGAATACAACTAACAATGAAATACAGGGTAATATCATTAGTAAGCTATTTAGTGCCAATAAATTGATCAAGTTAATATGGGTACCATCACATTATGGTATCTATGGTAATGAACAAGCTGATAAATTAGCAGGGTCGACTGTTGATCTGGACCTTAGCATAGTCCGTACGGATCTCAGGTGTTTTGTCTCTCTCATAAAATCTAAAATTCATCTCCTGTGGCAAAGGCAGTGGACCAGACTAGACATCAATAACAAATTCAAAGCAGTGATTGAACCCTGGGCTACGTCGTCATGGCGTAGCCGGAGGGATGAGGTGGTGTTGGCCCGTCTTAGGGTCAACTCCACAAGGTTAACACACCTTCAACCTTATATTGATAAGAATTTTCCCCCAAATTGCCCTAAGTGCAATTGTATAATGTCAATTAATCATCTTTTAATTTTTTGTACAGATTTTGAAAATCAAAGGAATAGAATTAAGAATTATTGTCATCTTAAAAAATTAGCTTTTACCATCAATAATGTACTATCAGACGATAAGAATCTTATAAACAAACTGCTCTGTTTTCTGAGGGAGACAAAACTTTATGACCTTATATAAATTGATAGAATAAAATGGATTAGACTGGCTTAATGACCTTTGACTATATGTCGCTGGTTGATAGCCATAAATCCAACAAGTGAGTGGGCCTCAGCCATTATGCGTCCAGACTCTGTGTAGTTCAGACCTCGTCCTCGTTCTCTGCATAGCGCCAACAGTTTCCACGTATTGTCCGTTCGAGCTACCTTGGGTTCCGAGGCCTCTTGCCAGCAATACTCTGTTGTCTCTTTGCTTTTGTAAAGTAAAATAGTAACGTAATTTGCAGCGTTTTGCTGCACTGCTATTGTGCACCTTCTGTGTTTTGTCTTTGCTTGAGGACATCATGTAGTGCATGCTAGCTAGTAGATAGTTGTTCCCTACACCAGACCCGCAGCACTCACTGCTTCAGGGGTAATCCCTGTGGTAGTGGGGCCCAGTAGTCTGGTGTGTCATTTGGGCACCTCTTTTTCTCGAACTACTCTTTTTCTTCCATATTTTCCGCGACCTCCTGGGCCTACGGTTGTCTCATATTTCTGAGCAACGGTATTCGCTTGGGAGGTGGGTTCTGACTACACCACCCCTCGCATTAGGCAGGTTCGGTGGTGGGAAAGTTCCTTCCGCATTAGCTCCGATCCCCTAGCTGGTACTGGAGTACGCCGCCAGGCTACCACTAGGGAGGGTTGAGTAAGGTTACTTTTATTTTTCCCTAAATTATTGTCCTTATTTTAGGGGGTTGATACAATAGTTAAGGGAGTTAGGAGAGGGTGTGTGGAGAGGGCTCGGACCTAGTCCGATGTCCCGAATGGCTGATCCCTCGACTAGCCTTCCTCCTCCTCAAGGAGGGAGGCTGACGACCAATGACCATCCTAAGACCACGGCAGACAATATTGGAACCCCTACGGCTGACAGACAAAGGCGACCTGATATAGATATTCCTTCCCTGAATGCTCGATATGTGAATGTACGTTGTGTTGATGCTTCTCAATCTCTGAAGACTGTTAACCCATTTATCATCAAAAAGGTCCTTGATGGTCAGGTGGGTGGCAGTCTGGAATTTGCTAAGAAATTGCGAGATGGTAGTCTCCTGGTTAAAGTGCTCAACTCTTCCCAGGTTAAGGATTTACTTAAACTGACGCAGATTCATTCTTTCAAGGTGAAAACCACCATTCCAGTTGGGCCAAATACTTGTAAGGGCGTCATATTCCATAGGGATTTGGCTGACCTGGATGATGCAGACATACTTGACGGAATGAAGGACCAGGGCGTAGTGGAAGTACAAAGTATGACCAGGATGAGAGAGAACAAGAGAGAGAAATTTGGCCTAGTTTTCATGACTTTTGCTGCTGCTCAGATACCGGATACAGTTAAAATTGGATACGAAATTGTTCACGTTAGACCTTATATTCAGAAACCCATGCGTTGTTTCAGGTGCCAAAAATTCGGACATACAGCATTGAGGTGTTTCACTAGAGATTCAGGTGAATTCATTTGTGGTAAATGTGCCGGAAGTCACGAGACGAATTTATGTTCAGAGACAGTGTTCAAGTGTGCCAATTGTGGCGGCCCCCACCAGGCAGGTGCAGGTATCTGCAGAAGTCTGATTGTGGAGACCGAAACAATGGCATACATGAAGGCTCATGATGTCAGTTATGGTGAGGCAAAGAGGAAGGTGGAGGGGGTTACCCAGGTTCCCACCGTATCCTACGCCGGAGCTGTAGCTGGCTCATCTAATGCTCCTGCAGTAAATGACCTCTTGGAACTTCTTAAGGCTAAAGAGAAAGAAAATCAAGCATTAAATGATAAAGTAAATAGTTTGGAAACTACAGTAGTTGAACTAAAAGAATTAGTTGCACAACTTGTTGAATCAACCAAACAACAGAAAATGAAACCCCACAAGGCAAATGAAACCGCTAAGAATAAACAATCTCAATCTCATGTTCTCGCTCAGGTGACTCCTACGAAGCATGTATCTGGGACTCAGACAGCTCGTCGTGCGTCGAGCTGCTCGAGGTCTGGATCTGTGACTCGTGGAGAGGCACAGGCGATGGAGACTATCGTCTCCAAACCATCCCGTGGGAGGTCCCCGGGAAGTGCTGAGGAAGAGGAGGGTACTCCTTCCCAGCACAAAAAGGTTCGCCAGGACGAACACGGCCCTCCAAAACACCGTAAACCACGATAATCTTCGCGCTGACCATAGTACAATGGAACTGTCGAAGTCTTAGAAGTAGATTAAATGAACTTAAACTTTTGGCCTGTACTTACGCTGCCGATATTATTGCCCTTCAGGAAACTCATCTGGATAACCGGGTTGAAGACGAGGTTATCCAGCTTCGGAACTACGAGTTAATTAGGAAGGATCGAAACGGGAGGGGGGGAGGTGGGGTAGCTCTCTACATCCGCCGTTCCCTCCCTTTCACTGAGGTGCCATGTAATTTCCCTCTGGAGTCTGTCGCCTGCAGAGTGAAATTCGGTGGTACCTACCTGACTGTCTGTTCTGTCTACTGTCCTCCTGATACAGTAACTTATGATGATGTTTTTGATCTGCAGGACAGTCTGCCCTGTAGAAAATTAATTGTAGGTGATTTTAATGCACATCATACGTTATGGGGTTCCCTGCGGGATGACAGGAAGGGGGAACAGATGGCTAGGCTTATCAGTAATTCCGGTTTGATTCTTTTGAACGACGGTAGTCCGACGAGAGTTGATGATAATACCGGTAATTTTAGCGTCCTTGACCTATCTCTGGTCTCCCCATCAATTGCCACTTCTTGCCAGTGGCTACCTATTGATGACTCATTGGGAAGTGACCATTTTCCTATTTTGATTAAATATAACAGCGACACTGTTAAAGAGCCTTCAGCACCTAAATTTAACGTAAAAAAAGCAGACTGGGTGTCCTTCACAAAGAGTCTCAATATTGAAATTGTTGGGGAAACCATTGATGATAAAGTAAATAACATTAAAGATAGTATTCTCAAAGCAGCAACGGCAACAATTCCTAAGACTTCGATAGATAGCGCAAAGCATAGAGTTCCTTGGTGGACGCCAGATTGCCGCATAGCACTGTGTGAGAGAAATAGGGCTTACAGGCTTTTCAAAACTCATATCAGTGATGAGAATTTTCGCAAGTATAAACTTGCGAGAGCTAGGGCTCGTCGAACCATCAAACAAGCCAAACGAGACTCCTGGCGAAGCTTTGTCTCTACCATAAACTCTGAAACATCTATATCTAAAGTCTGGTCCACTGTCAAAAAGTTAAATAAAAAGAAAATTTCAATTAAAATAACTAACATCAATCATAATAACGTCAATTTTGACGAGCCTAGAGACATTGCTAACGCCCTCGCCAGGCAGTTCTCTTTTGCTAGCAGCTCTGACAATTACCATCCAGCTTTCTTGCCTCTCAAGGAAGCATCAGAGCTGCAGCCTATTAACTTTGCCACAGGAGATGAATTGGATTACAACTGTGATCTTACAATGCAGGAGCTTGTTCAAGCCCTAGGAGCCTGTAGTGGGACATCCCCAGGACCCGATGAGATTCGGTATGAGATGATTAAGCATCTTGATCATGATTCCATGATCAAGATGCTGCAAGTGTTTAATGAAATTTGGAGGGGTCATGCCTTTCCAAATTCATGGCACTTTGCACATATCATTCCCATACCGAAAGGAGGGGGGGACCCCAGATCGACTTCATCGTATCGCCCTATTGCTCTCACAAGTTGTTTATGCAAGGTCATGGAAAGAATTGTTAATCGTAGGCTATTGCATTTTTTAAATTCCAGGAACTTGCTGGTTGACGAGCAGTGTGGTTTCCGCAAAGGTCGCCAGACGCTCGATCAATTAGTAAGCCTGGAATCTCACATTCAAGAGGCATTTGCCAAAAAACAGTTTTTAGTTGCAGTATTTTTAGACATAGAAAAAGCCTACGACATGACCTGGCGACATGGCCTCCTCAGGAAACTACATGTGATGGGATTACGCGGTAATCTGCCCTTTTTTGTTAAGAACTTCATGTCTGACAGAACTTTCTCTGTCAAGCTTTTTTCGGATACAGTCACTTTCTCGGACACTTTTGTCCAGGCAAACGGGGTCCCCCAGGGAAGTGTTCTGTCTCCGACCTTATTTCTATGTATGATTAATGACATTCTACCAGCTCCTCCTCGAAATCTTAAATACTCACTGTATGCTGATGACTGTGCAATATGGCACTCCAGCCATAGTGCACAGTTTTCGGCAACTCGAATTCAATCGGCACTGGATTCGATCCATAATTGGGGCCTCCAGTGGGGTTTTAAGTTTTCAATTAGAAAAAGTGTAGGGGTTATTTTCACTCATAGGAAAAAACCCGTCGTCCGGTTGAACATGGGTGGAAACCCCCTACCTATTCAAAATTCAACTAGATTTCTTGGACTGATTTTTGACAGTCGACTGACATGGACTTGCCATGTCAGCCAGTTAAAAACTAAATGTTTAAAAGCACTCAATTTACTTAAATGCATTTCTGGTACAAAATGGGGAGCAGATAGGAAGTCTTTGTTAATGCTATATAAATCCCTGATCAGATCTAGAGTAGATTATGGGTCCATAGTGTATGGTTCGGCATCTGAGTCTGTTTTGAAAGGTTTGGATGTTGTGCAGAATGCTTGTTTGCGTGTGTGTCTTGGAGCCCTACGTTGCACTCGAATCGAGCGTCTAGAGGTGGAGTCACAAGTGCCTCCCCTCCGTCTAAGACGAGACCAACTAATGTTAACATACTTTGCTAAGAAAGCCAGGGTGCCGAGTCATCCTCCCGGTAATGCCTTGCTGCGGCAACCGCACCCGGGGGGCCATGGCGTTAGGCCCCTGGCAGAGGGACCGAGTTATCCGTCCGGGAACCCCTGCGCCCTAGGGGGCACTGGCGTTAGGCCAAGGGACACCAGGCCCGCTGTTTGTATTCCCGGGGAGCCGAGTCATCCTCCCGGTGGTGCCTTTTTGCGCCTGCAGCCGGGGGGCCATGGCGATAGGCCCCTGGAAGGGCCAAGTTATCCGCCTAGGGGACGCACGGCCCCGGAGGGCACTGGCGTTAGGTCCCTCAGAGCAAGACTCCACGACCTCGTAGAGTGTGTCGGTATAGACTTATCAACAATCGATTCCCTGGTTATAGTAAATATTGCACCTTGGGTAATACCCCCTTTTAGTTGTGTGGAATCCTGGTTACCAGGGGTTAAATCCCAGGTGCCGGAGGTGGAGGTACACCAGAGGTTTCGTGAGATAATTGTCAAACATCTTTCTTATTTCCAACTGTATACCGACGGGTCCAAGACGGATGAATGTGTGGGTGCGGGTGTATGGTCGCATGAATGTCAGTTAAGATTCAGACTGCCGAATCATACATCTATTTTTCTTGCTGAATTATTTGCTATAGATAAAGCTTTGGATTTTGCCCTATCGACGACCCACGATAGGATAGTCATATTTACTGATTCATTAAGTTCACTTAAAGCTATTAAATCTTTGAATACAACTAACAATGAAATACAGGGTAATATCATTAGTAAGCTATTTAGTGCCAATAAATTGATCAAGTTAATATGGGTACCATCACATTATGGTATCTATGGTAATGAACAAGCTGATAAATTAGCGGGGTCGACTGTTGATCTGGACCTTAGCATAGTCCGTACGGATCTCAGGTGTTTTGTCTCTCTCATAAAATCTAAAATTCATCTCCTGTGGCAAAGGCAGTGGACCAGACTAGACATCAGAAATAAAGTCAAGCTTTTGATTGAACCCTGGGCTACGTCATCCTGTCGTAGTCGCAGGGACGAGGTGGTGTTGGCACGACTCAGGCTAAATGCCACATGGACAACCCACCTAGAAGCCTACATAAATAGAAGTTTTCCTCCTATGTGCCCATCATGCACACAAGTCATGTCAATAGCACATTTGCTCATCTTTTGTAATAAATATAATAATCAACGAATTAAAATTAAAAGACATTTCCAACTAAAAAATAAAGCATTTACCATCGAGAATGTTTTATCTGATGATAAGAGTATTATAAACAAACTGCTAAGTTTTCTGAGGGAGACAAAACTTTATGACCTTATATAAATTGATAGAATAAAATGGATTAGACTGGCTTAATGACCTTTGACTATATGTCGCTGGTTGATAGCCATAAATCCAACAAGTGAGTGAGTGGGCCTCAGCCATTATGCGTCCAGACTCTGTGCAGTCAAGACCTCGTCCTCGTTCTCTGCATAGCGCCAACAGTTTACACGTATTGTCCGTTTGAGCTACCTTGGGTTCCGAGGCCTCTTGCCAGCAATACTCTGTTGTCTCTTTGCTTTTGTAAAGTAAATAGTAACATAATTTGCAGCGTTTTGCTGCACTGCTGTTGTGCACCTTCTGTGTTTTGTCTTTGCTTGAGGACATCATGTAGTGCATGCTAGCTAGTAGATAGTTGTTCCCTACACCAGACCCGCAGCACTCACTGCTTCAGGGGTAATCCCTGTGGTAGTGGGGCCCAGTAGTCTGGTGTGTCATTTGGGCACCTCTTTTTCTCGAACTACTCTTTTTCTTCCATATTTTCCGCGACCTCTTGGGCCTACGGTTGTCTCATATTTCTGAGCAACTGTATTCGCTTGGGAGGTGGGTTCTGACTACACCACCCCTCGCATTAGGCAGGTTCGGTGGTGGGAAAGTTCCTTCCGCACTAGCTCCGATCCCCTAGCTGGTACTGGAGTACGCCGCCAGGCTACCACTAGGGAGGGTTGAGTAAGGTTACTTTTATTTTTCCCTAAATTATTGTCCTTATTTTAGGGGGTTGATACAATAGTTAAGGGAGTTAGGAGAGGGTGAGTGGAGAGGGCTCGGACCTAGTCCGATGTCCCGAATGGCTGATCCCCCAACTAGCCTTCCTCCTCCTCAAGGAGGGAGGCTGACGACCAATGACCATCCTAAGACTACGGCAGACAATATTGGAACCCCTACGGCTGACAGACAAAGGCGACCAGATATAGATATTCCTTCCCTGAATGCTCGTTATGTGAATGTACGTTGTGTTGATGCTTCTCAATCTCTGAAGACTGTTAACCCATTTATCATCAAAAAGGTCCTTGATGGTCAGGTGGGTGGCAGTCTGGAATTTGCAAAGAAATTGCGAGATGGTAGTCTCCTGGTTAAAGTGCTCAACTCTTCCCAGGTTAAGGATTTACTTAAACTGACGCAGATTCATTCTTTCAAGGTGAAAACCACCATTCCAGTTGGGCCAAATACTTGTAAGGGCGTCATATTCCATAGGGATTTGGCTGACCTGGATGATGCAGACATACTTGACGGAATGAAGGACCAGGGCGTAGTGGAAGTACAAAGTATGACCAGGATGAGAGAGAACAAGAGAGAGAAATTTGGCCTAGTTTTCATGACTTTTGCTGCTGCTCAGATACCGGATACAGTTAAAATTGGATACGAAATTGTTCACGTTAGACCTTATATTCAGAAACCCATGCGTTGTTTCAGGTGCCAAAAATTCGGACATACAGCATTGAGGTGTTTCACTAGAGATTCAGGTGAATTCATTTGTGGTAAATGTGCCGGAAGTCACGAGACGAATTTATGTTCAGAGACAGTGTTCAAGTGTGCCAATTGTGGCGGTCCCCACCAGGCAGGTGCAGGTATCTGCAGAAGTCTGATTGTGGAGACCGAAACAATGGCATACATGAGGGCTCATGATGTCAGTTATGGTGAGGCAAAGAGGAAGGTGGAGGGGGTTACCCAGGTTCCCACCGTATCCTACGCCGGAGCTGTAGCTGGCTCATCTAATGCTCCTGCTGTAAATGACCTCTTGGAACTTCTGAAGGCTAAAGAAAAAGAAAATCAAGCATTAAATGATAAAGTAAATAGTTTGGAAACTACAGTAATTGAACTGAAAGAATTAGTTGCACAACTTGTTGAATCAAACCAACAACAGAAAATGAAACCCCACAAGGCAAAGGAAACCGCTAAAAATAAACAATCTCAATCTCATGTTCTCGCTCAGGTGACTCCTACGAAGCATGTATCTGGGACCCAGACAGCTCGTCGTGCGTCGAGCTGCTCGAGGTCTGGATCTGTGACTCGTGGAGAGGCACAGGCAATGGAGACTATCATCTCCAAACCATCCCGTGGGAGGTCCCCGGGAAGTGCTGAGGAAGAGGAGGGTACTCCTTCCCAGCACAAAAAGGTTCGCCAGGACGAACACGGCCCTCCAAAACACCGTAAACCACGATAATCTTCGCGCTGACCATAGTACAATGGAACTGTCGAAGTCTTAGAAGTAGATTAAATGAACTTAAACTTTTGGCCTGTACTTACGCTGCCGATATTATTGCCCTTCAGGAAACTCATCTGGGTAACCGTGTTGAAGACGAGGTTATCCAGCTTCGGAACTGCGAGTTAATTAGGAAGGATCGAAACGGGAGGGGGGGAGGTGGGGTAGCTCTCTACATCCGCCGTTCCCTCCCTTTCACTGAGGTGCCATGTAATTTCCCTCTGGAGTCTGTCGCCTGCAGAGTGAAATTCGGTGGTACCTACCTGACTGTCTGTTCTGTCTACTGTCCTCCTGATACAGTAACTTATGATGATGTTTTTGATCTGCAGGACAGTCTGCCCTGTAGAAAATTAATTGTAGGTGATTTTAATGCACATCATACGTTATGGGGTTCCCTGCGGGATGACAGGAAGGGGGAACAGATGGCTAGGCTTATCAGTAATTCCGGTTTGATTCTTTTGAACGACGGTAGTCCGACGAGAGTTGATGATAATACCGGTAATTTTAGCGTCCTTGACCTATCTCTGGTCTCGCCATCAATTGCCACTTCTTGCCAGTGGCTACCTATTGATGACTCATTGGGAAGTGACCATTTTCCTATTTTGATTAAATATAACAGCGACACTGTTAAAGAGCCTTCAGCACCTAAATTTAACGTAAAAAAAGCAGACTGGGTGTCCTTCACAAAGAGTCTCAATATTGAAATTGTTGGGGAAACCATTGATGATAAAGTAAATAACATTAAAGATAGTATTCTCAAAGCCGCAACGGCAACAATTCCTAAGACTTCGATAGATAGCGCAAAGCATAGAGTTCCTTGGTGGACGCCAGATTGCTGCATAGCACTTCGTGAGAGAAATAGGGCCTACAGGCTTTTCAAAACTCACATCAGTGATGAGAATTTTCGCAAGTATAAACTTGCGAGAGCTAGGGCTCGTCGAACCATCAAACAAGCCAAACGAGACTCCTGGCGAAGCTTTGTCTCTACTATTAACTCAGAAACATCTATCTCTAAAGTCTGGTCCACTGTTAAAAAGTTAAATAAAAAGAAAATTTCACTTAAAATCACTAACATCACTCATAATAACGTCAATTTTGACGAGCCTAGAGACATTGCTAACGCCCTCGCCAGGCAGTTCTCTTTTGCTAGCAGCTCTGACAATTACCATCCAGCTTTCTTGCCTCTCAAGGAAGCATCAGAGCTGCAGCCTATTAACTTTGCCACAGGAGATGAATTGGATTACAACTGTGATCTTACAATGCAGGAGCTTGTTCAAGCCCTAGGAGCCTGTAGTGGGACATCCCCAGGACCCGATGAGATTCGGTATGAGATGATAAAGCATCTTGATCATGATTCCATGATCAAGATGCTGCAGGTGTTTAATGAAATTTGGGGGGGTCATGCTTTTCCAAATTCATGGCACTTTGCACATATCATTCCCATACCGAAAGGAGGGGGGGACCCCAGATCGACTTCATCGTATCGCCCTATTGCTCTCACAAGTTGTTTATGCAAGGTCATGGAACGAATTGTTAATCGTAGGCTATTGCATTTTTTAAATTCCAGGAACTTGCTGGTTGACGAGCAGTGTGGCTTCCGCAAAGGTCGCCAGACGCTCGATCAATTAGTAAGCCTGGAATCTCACATTCAAGAGGCATTTGCCAAAAAACAGTTTTTAGTTGCAGTATTTTTAGACATAGAAAAAGCCTACGACATGACCTGGCGACATGGCCTCCTCAGGAAACTACATGCGATGGGATTACGCGGTAATCTGCCCTTTTTTGTTAAGAATTTCATGTCTGACAGAACTTTCTCTGTCAAGCTTTTTTCGGATACAGTCACTTTCTCGGACACTTTTGTCCAGGCAAACGGGGTCCCCCAGGGAAGTGTTCTGTCTCCGACCTTATTTCTATGTATGATTAATGACATTCTACCAGCTCCTCCTCGAAATCTTAAATACTCACTGTATGCTGATGACTGTGCAATATGGCACTCCAGCCATGGTGCACAGTTTTCGGCAACTCGAATTCAATCGGCACTGGATTCGATCCATAATTGGGGCCTCCAGTGGGGTTTTAAGTTTTCAATTAGAAAAAGTGTAGGGGTTATTTTCACTCATAGGAAAAAACCCGTCGTCCGGTTGACCATGGGTGGAAACCCCCTACCTATTCAAAATTCAACTAGATTTCTTGGACTGATTTTTGACAGTCGACTGACATGGACTTGCCATGTCAGCCAGTTAAAAACTAAATGTTTAAAAGCACTCAATTTACTTAAATGCATTTCTGGTACAAAATGGGGAGCAGATAGGAAGTCTTTGTTAATGCTATATAAATCCCTGATCAGATCTAGAGTAGATTATGGGTCCATAGTGTATGGTTCGGCATCTGAGTCTGTGTTGAAAGGTGTGGATGTTGTGCAGAATGCTTGTTTGCGTGTGTGTCTTGGAGCCCTACGTTGCACTCGAATCGAGCGTCTAGAGGTGGAGTCACAAGTGCCTCCCCTCCGTCTAAGACGAGACCAACTAATGTTAACATACTTTGCTAAGAAAGCCAGGGTGCCGAGTCATCCTCCCGGTAATGCCTTGCTGCGGCAACCGCACCCGGGGGGCCATGGCGTTAGGCCCCTGGCAGAGGGACCGAGTTATCCGTCCGGGAACCCCTGCGCCCTAGGGGGCACTGGCGTTAGGCCAAGGGACACCAGGCCCGCTGTTTGTATTCCCGGGGAGCCGAGTCATCCTCCCGGTGGTGCCTTTTTGCGCCCGCAGCCGGGGGGCCATGGCGATAGGCCCCTGGAAGGGCCAAGTTATCCGCCTAGGGGACGCACGGCCCCGGAGGGCACTGGCGTTAGGTCCCTCAGAGCAAGACTCCACGACCTCGTAGAGTGTGTCGGTATAGACTTATCAACAATCGATTCCCTGGTTATAGTAAATATTGCACCTTGGGTAATACCCCCTTTTAGTTGTGTGGAATCCTGGTTACCAGGGGTTAAATCCCAGGTGCCGGAGGTGGAGGTACACCAGAGGTTTCGTGAGATAATTGTCAAACATCTTTCTTATTTCCAACTGTATACCGACGGGTCCAAGACGGATGAATGTGTGGGTGCGGGTGTATGGTCGCATGAATGTCAGTTAAGATTCAGACTGCCGAATCATACATCTATTTTTCTTGCTGAATTATTTGCTATAGATAAAGCTTTGGATTTTGCCCTATCGACGACCCACGATAGGATAGTCATATTTACTGATTCATTAAGTTCACTTAAAGCTATTAAATCTTTGAATACAACTAACAATGAAATACAGGGTAATATCATTAGTAAGCTATTTAGTGCCAATAAATTGATCAAGTTAATATGGGTACCATCACATTATGGTATCTATGGTAATGAACAAGCTGATAAATTAGCGGGGTCGACTGTTGATCTGGACCTTAGCATAGTCCGTACGGATCTCAGGTGTTTTGTCTCTCTCATAAAATCTAAAATTCATCTCCTGTGGCAAAGGCAGTGGACCAGACTAGACATCAGTAATAAATTTAAAGCAGTTATTGAACCCTGGACTACGTCGTCCTGGCGTAGTCGCAGGGATGAGGTGGTGTTGGCCCGACAGGCTCAACTCCACATGGACAACCCACCTAGAGGCATATATAAATAAAACTTTTCCACCTCAATGTATATTATGCGACTCTATTATGTCCATATCACATTTACTATTATTTTGTGATAAATATAGTAATGAAAGACGTAAGTTAAAACAATATTTCCAACTTAAAAGACTTGCTTTCACCATCATTAATTTACTATCTGATGACAAAAATATTATAAACAAACTGCTAAGTTTTCTGAGGGAGACAAAACTTTATGACCTTATATAAATTGATAGAATAAAATGGATTAGACTGGCTTAATGACCTTTGACTATATGTCGCTGGTTGATAGCCATAAATCCAACAAGTGAGTAAATCCAACAAGTGGGCCTCAGCCGATCCATTATGCGTCCAGACTCTGTGCAGTTCAGATCTCGTCCTCGTTCTCTGCATAGCGCCAACAGTTTCCACGTATTGTCCGTTTGAGCTACCTTGGGTTCCGAGGCCTCTTGCCAGCAATACTCTGTTGTCTCTTTGCTTTTGTAAAGTAAAATAGTAAAGTAATTTGCAGCGTTTTGCTGCACTGCTGTTGTGCACCTTCTGTGTTTTGTCTTTGCTTGAGGACATCATGTAGTGCATGCTAGCTAGTAGATAGTTGTTCCCTACACCAGACCCGCAGCACTCGCTGCCTCAGGGGTAATCCCTGTGGTAGTGGGGCCCAGTAGTCTGGTGTGTCATTTGGGCACCTCTTTTTCTCGAACTACTCTTTTCTTCCATATTTTCCGCGACCTCTTGGGCCTACGGTTGTCTCATATTTCTGAGCAACTGTATTCGCTTGGGAGGTGGGTTCTGACTACACCACCCCTCGCATTAGGCAGGTTCGGTGGTGGGAAAGTTCCTTCCGCACTAGCTCCGATCCCCTAGCTGGTACTGGAGTACGCCGCCAGGCTACCACTAGGGAGGGTTGAGTAAGGTTACTTTTATTTTTCCCTAAATTATTGTCCTTATTTTAGGGGGTTGATACAATAGTTAAGGGAGTTAGGAGAGGGTGAGTGGAGAGGGCTCGGACCTAGTCCGATGTCCCGAATGGCTGATCCCTCGACTAGCCTTCCTCCTCCTCAAGGAGGGAGGCTGACGACCAATGACCATCCTAAGACTAAGGCAGACAATATTGGAACCCCTACGGCTGACAGACAAAGGCGACCTGATATAGATATTCCTTCCCTGAATGCTCGTTATGTGAATGTACGTTGTGTTGATGCTTCTCAATCTCTGAAGACTGTTAACCCATTTATCATCAAAAAGGTCCTTGATGGTCAGGTGGGTGGCAGTCTGGAATTTGCTAAGAAATTGCGAGATGGTAGTCTCCTGGTTAAAGTGCTCAACTCTTCCCAGGTTAAGGATTTACTTAAACTGACGCAGATTCATTCTTTCAAGGTGAAAACCACCATTCCAGTTGGGCCAAATACTTGTAAGGGCGTCATATTCCATAGGGATTTGGCTGACCTGGATGATGCAGACATACTTGACGGAATGAAGGACCAGGGCGTAGTGGAAGTACAAAGTATGACCAGGATGAGAGAGAACAAGAGAGAGAAATTTGGCCTAGTTTTCATGACTTTTGCTGCTGCTCAGATACCTGACACTGTTAAGATTGGATACGAAATTGTTCACGTTAGACCTTACATTCAGAAACCCATGCGTTGTTTCAGGTGCCAAAAATTCGGACATACAGCATTGAGGTGTTTCACTAGAAATTCAGGTGAATTCATTTGTGGTAAATGTGCCGGAAGTCACGAGACGAATCAATGTTCAGAGACAGTGTTCAAGTGTGCCAATTGTGGCGGTCCCCACCAGGCAGGTGCAGGTATCTGCAGAAGTCTGATTGTGGAGACCGAAACAATGGCATACATGAAGGCTCATGATGTCAGTTATGGTGAGGCAAAGAGGAAGGTGGAGGGGGTTACCCAGGTTACCACCGTATCCTACGCCGGAGCTGTAGCTGGCTCATCTAATGCTCCTGCTGTAAATGACCTCTTGGAACTTCTTAAGGCTAAAGAGAAAGAAAATCAAGCATTAAATGATAAAGTAAATAGTTTGGAAAGTACAGTAATTGAACTGAAAGAATTAGTTGCACAACTTGTTGAATCAAACCAACAACAGAAAATGAAACCCCACAAGGCAAAGGAAACCGAAAAAAATAAACAATCTCAATCTCATGTTCTCGCTCAGGTGACTCCTACGAAGCATGTATCTGGGACCCAGACAGCTCGTCGTGCGTCGAGCTGCTCGAGGTCTGGATCTGTGACTCGTGGAGAGGCACAGGCAATGGAGACTATCATCTCCAAACCATCCCGTGGGAGGTCCCCGGGAAGTGCTGAGGAAGAGGAGGGTACTCCTTCCCAGCACAAAAAGGTTCGCCAGGACGAACACGGCCCTCCAAAACACCGTAAACCACGATAATCTTCGCGCTGACCATAGTACAATGGAACTGTCGAAGTCTTAGAAGTAGATTAAATGAACTTAAACTTTTGGCCTGTACTTACGCTGCCGATATTATTGCCCTTCAGGAAACTCATCTGGATAACCGGGTTGAAGACGAGGTTATCCAGCTTCGGAACTACGAGTTAATTAGGAAGGATCGAAACGGGAGGGGGGGAGGTGGGGTAGCTCTCTACATCCGCCGTTCCCTCCCTTTCACTGAGGTGCCATCTAATTTCCCTCTGGAGTCTGTCGCCTGCAGAGTGAAATTCGGTGGTACCTACCTGACTGTCTGTTCTGTCTACTGTCCTCCTGATACAGTAACTTATGATGATGTTTTTGATCTGCAGGACAGTCTGCCCTGTAGAAAATTAATTGTAGGTGATTTTAATGCACATCATACGTTATGGGGTTCCCTGCGGGATGACAGGAAGGGGGAACAGATGGCTAGGCTTATCAGTAATTCCGGTTTGATTCTTTTGAACGACGGTAGTCCGACGAGAGTTGATGATAATACTGGTAATTTTAGCGTCCTTGACCTATCTCTGGTCTCCCCATCAATTGCCACTTCTTGCCAGTGGCTACCTATTGATGACTCATTGGAAAGTGACCATTTTCCTATTTTGATTAAATATAACAGCGACACTGTTAAAGAGCCTTCAGCACCTAAATTTAACGTAAAAAAAGCAGTCTGGGTGTCCTTCACAAAGAGTCTCAATATTGAAATTGTTGGGGAAACCATTGATGATAAAGTAAATAACATTAAAGATAGTATTCTCAAAGCCGCAACGGCAACAATTCCTAAGACTTCGATAGATAGCGCAAAGCATAGAGTTCCTTGGTGGACGCCAGATTGCCGCATAGCACTGTGTGAGAGAAATAGGGCCTACAGGCTTTTAAAAACTCACATTAGTGATGAGAATTTTCGCAAGTATAAACTTGCGAGAGCTAGGGCTCGTCGAACCATCAAACAAGCCAAACGAGACTCCTGGCGAAGCTTTGTCTCTACTATTAACTCTGAAACATCTATATCTAAAGTCTGGTCCACTGTTAAAAAGTTAAATAAAAAGAAAATTTCACTTAAAATCACTAACATCAATCATAATAACGTCAATTATGACGAGCCTAGAGACATTGCTAACGCCCTCGCCAGGCAGTTCTCTTTTGCTAGCAGCTCTGACAATTACCATCCAGCTTTCTTGCCCCTCAAGGAAGCATCAGAGCTGCAGCCTATTAACTTTGCCACAGGAGATGAATTGGATTACAATTGTGATCTTACAATGCAAGAGCTTGTTCAAGCCCTAGGAGCCTGTAGTGGGACATCCCCAGGACCCGATGAGATTCGGTATGAGATGATTAAGCATCTTGATCATGATTCCATGATCAAGATGCTGCAAGTGTTTAATGAAATTTGGAGGGGTCATGCTTTTCCAAATTCATGGCACTTTGCACATATCATTCCCATACCGAAAGGAGGGGGGGACCCCAGATCGACTTCATCGTATCGCCCTATTGCTCTCACAAGTTGTTTATGCAAGGTCATGGAACGAATTGTTAATCGTAGGCTATTGCATTTTTTAAATTCCAGGAACTTGCTGGTTGACGAGCAGTGTGGCTTCCGCAAAGGTCGCCAGACGCTCGATCAATTAGTAAGCCTGGAATCTCACATTCAAGAGGCATTTGCCAAAAAACAGTTTTTAGTTGCAGTATTTTTAGATATAGAAAAAGCCTACGACATGACCTGGCGACATGGCCTCCTCAGGAAACTACATGCGATGGGATTACGCGGTAATCTGCCCTTTTTTGTTAAGAACTTCATGTCTGACAGAACTTTCTCTGTCAAGCTTTTTTCGGATACAGTCACTTTCTCGGACACTTTTGTCCAGGCAAACGGGGTCCCCCAGGGAAGTGTTCTGTCTCCGACCTTATTTCTATGTATGATTAATGACATTCTACCAGCTCCTCCTCGAAATCTTAAATACTCACTGTATGCTGATGACTGTGCAATATGGCACTCCAGCCATAGTGCACAGTTTTCGGCAACTCGAATTCAATCGGCACTGGATTCGATCCATAATTGGGGCCTCCAGTGGGGTTTTAAGTTTTCAATTAGAAAAAGTGTAGGGGTTATTTTCACTCATAGGAAAAAAACCCGTCGTCCGGTTGACCATGGGTGGAAACCCCCTACCTATTCAAAATTCAACTCGATTTCTTGGACTGATTTTTGACAGTCGACTGACATGGACTTGCCATGTCAGTCAGTTAAAAACTAAATGTTTAAAAGCACTCAATTTACTTAAATGCATTTCTGGTACAAAATGGGGAGCAGATAGGAAGTCTTTGTTAATGCTATATAAATCCCTGATCAGATCTAGAGTAGATTATGGGTCCATAGTGTATGGTTCGGCATCTGAGTCTGTGTTGAAAGGTTTGGATGTTGTGCAGAATGCTTGTTTGCGTGTGTGTCTTGGAGCCCTACGTTGCACTCGAATCGAGCGTCTAGAGGTGGAGTCACAAGTGCCTCCCCTCCGTCTAAGACGAGACCAACTAATGTTAACATACTTTGCTAAGAAAGCCAGGGTGCCGAGTCATCCTCCCGGTAATGCCTTGCTGCGGCAACCGCACCCGGGGGGCCATGGCGTTAGGCCCCTGGCAGAGGGACCGAGTTATCCGTCCGGGAACCCCTGCGCCCTAGGGGGCACTGGCGTTAGGCCAAGGGACACCAGGCCCGCTGTTTGTATTCCCGGGGAGCCGAGTCATCCTCCCGGTGGTGCCTTTTTGCGCCCGCAGCCGGGGGGCCATGGCGATAGGCCCCTGGAAGGGCCAAGTTATCCGCCTAGGGGACGCACGGCCCCGGAGGGCACTGGCGTTAGGTCCCTCAGAGCAAGACTCCACGACCTCGTAGAGTGTGTCGGTATAGACTTATCAACAATCGATTCCCTGGTTATAGTAAATATTGCACCTTGGGTAATACCCCCTTTTAGTTGTGTGGAATCCTGGTTACCAGGGGTTAAATCCCAGGTGCCGGAGGTGGAGGTACACCAGAGGTTTCGTGAGATAATTGTCAAACATCTTTCTTATTTCCAACTGTATACCGACGGGTCCAAGACGGATGAATGTGTGGGTGCGGGTGTATGGTCGCATGAATGTCAGTTAAGATTCAGACTGCCGAATCATACATCTATTTTTCTTGCTGAATTATTTGCTATAGATAAAGCTTTGGATTTTGCCCTATCGACGACCCACGATAGGATAGTCATATTTACTGATTCATTAAGTTCACTTAAAGCTATTAAATCTTTGAATACAACTAACAATGAAATACAGGGTAATATCATTAGTAAGCTATTTAGTGCCAATAAATTGATCAAGTTAATATGGGTACCATCACATTATGGTATCTATGGTAATGAACAAGCTGATAAATTAGCAGGGTCGACTGTTGATCTGGACCTTAGCATAGTCCGTACGGATCTCAGGTGTTTTGTCTCTCTCATAAAATCTAAAATTCATCTCCTGTGGCAAAGGCAGTGGACCAGACTAGACATCAGAAATAAATTCAAGACAGTTATTGAACCCTGGGCTACGTCGTCCTGGCGTAGTCGCAGGGATGAAGTGGTGTTGGCACGACTCAGGCTAAATGCCACGTGGACAACCCACCTAGAAGCCTACATAAATAAAAGTTTTCCTCCTATGTGCCCATCATGCACGCAAATTATGTCAATAGCACATTTGCTTATCTTCTGTAATAAATATAATAATCAACGAATTAAAATTAAAAGACATTTCCAACTAAAAAATAAAGCATTTACCATCGAGAATGTTTTATCTGATGATAAGAATATTATAAACAAACTGCTACGTTTTCTGAGGGAGACAAAACTTTATGACCTTATATAAATTGATAGAATAAAATGGATTAGACTGGCTTAATGACCTTTGACTATATGTCGCTGGTTGATAGCCATAAATCCAACAAGTGAGTGGGCCTCAGCGCACTCTCTGCTTGACTTACAACAGGATAGCTTGTGTGTAAAGTGACTCCCTTCTCTCAGTTGTGTGTGGATTATATACTTGTTGTGCTGATGAACTTCTGTGAGATAAGTATAATATTGTGTACTATTATTGTTAGATGGTTTACGTTAGGTTTAGGATTATTGTAGTTATTAAGGATATTGTATTTGTGTGTTATTGATTCTTTTACATGTAAGATTACGTTGGGTATTATTATATTGTGACCGCGTTGGTTAAGTACATTTAGGTTTATTGTTGTGGTTATTATTATTTAATGTGTGGATTACTGAGTTTAGTATACAGTTACTGTGTCTGGGATGTAACGGGTATGGTGAGGGTTGGTGACTTGTGTCGGCTTGGAATTCTGTTATTGTATGTGACTTGGAGCTGTATTTCAGTCTTCTAATACCTTGTAGGGTATTCTTTGTTCTTGTTATTCCCCTTAAATATAATTATCTTTTATAGACTCCTGAGTATAGTTAACCTTCCCCCTTTTTCCCCCATTTTAACTTCTGTTCACTCTCCTGAGGTGGGTAATAGTCAGATAAGAGGTTGGCCCGAAAGGAGGGCGTAACAGGTTTTTGGCGACCTCGCCAGGATTCCAAGTCATAGCACAGTTCACTTGTTATCACCATGCATCTCATTAATGAAAGTGACGTGTTTGAGTTCTGCAATTCGAACCCAAGGTTAGATGATCTTGTTGCTTTGTCAGTTCATGAGCTTAGGCTAATTACACAATATCTAGAACTAGAAATACCTGGTACTGCTAATAAGCAAGAGTTACTGAATAAAGTGGCTAACAAGTTATGTATTCTAGAAGTACCGTTAGTTGATTGTGAGGGTGATGAGACGAGTGGTACAAAAGAGTCTGTTATTACTCCAAGTAATTTTGCTATGCCGACAGAACAGCAGGCGTCCGTGCCTTCAGCACTTGACATTCATGTACAACTCCAATATGCTCAAATAATGTTAGAACAGTCTAGGATTAATGCTGAAGCAGAAACTACCAAGTTAGAGACTGCTCGAGTTCAAGCTCAACTTGAACAGGCTAAGTTTGATCATGAGGTTCAAATGAGACAGTCACGTCAGAATGATTTTGAGATAACTAAATATGTTAAATTGGTTCCAGAATTTAATGAACATGATGTCACTAAGTTCTTTGCCATGTTTGAGAACATTGCTTTAAGTTTATCATGGCCTAAATCTAAGTGGTCTATAATGCTACAGACAGTATTAAAAGGTAAAGCTCAAAATGCATATGCTTCATTGTCTGCTGATCAGAGTTCTGACTATGACACTGTTAAAAGTGTTATCATGAATGCGTATGAATTGGTACCTGAGGTATATAGGCTTAAGTTTAGAACCGAGCGTAAACCATCTAATCAGACTTATGTAGAGTTTGCTCGAGACAAGAGGGAATTGATGAATCGGTGGTTAGACTCCAGTAAAGTAACCACTTTTGATGACCTTAAACAACTAATTTTATTAGAGGAGTATAGGAGAAGCATTCCAAGAGAGATTTCTGTATATCTTCTTGAGAGGGAAGTTAAGGGTATTGAGAGAGCTGCCATTTTGGCAGATGAATATTCACTGAATCATCGAATCCCGTCACAGAAATTCGCAAAATATTGTAAAGGAAAGGGAGTTTCTAATGAATCTTATAATGTACGTGTTTCTCCCCAAGATGTTGCTGTGTCCCAGTCACCGTTCAAGCCAGTAAAGACTTGTGGGGAAAGTAAGGGTAATTTCAAGTTAAGGACTTGTTATTTTTGTGGGAAAGCCGGACATCTTGCGAGAGATTGTTGGAGCAAGCAGAGAGATGTCAGTCAAAGAGATGTCGGTCAAAGAGATGTCATTCAAAGAGATGTCATTCAAAGAGATGTCATTCAAAGAGATGTTAATCAGAGAGGTAAGCCAGTGGCATTAGTTTCTAAGGATAGATCCCTAGAATGTGATTCAGCGAAGGTAGCTCACAGAAGCCCTGCACGAATCAAGGGGGAAAATGACCAATGTCGCCATTCTGTAACACAGTCAGTGGCCTTGCTGTCCACTATGAGAGGTAAAAGTGTGGAAACAAGGATGGGTAGTAATGTAGTTAGAGCCAATAATCCTAAGTGGAACTGTGGTGAAGGTGAGTTGGAGGAGGACCCATTTGTTGGGAATTATGATGCCTTTTTGTCTGAAGGTCTGATTTCTTGTGGTGAATACAGGGAAGAGGTTACAATGCTTCGTGATTCAGGTGCTTTGCAATCTTTACTTTTGAAAGGAGTAGTTCCTGTTGGGAAGTCGGGTAAGACTGTCCTGGTGAATTCTTTGTGGGGTCTCGACGCAGTGCCGTTGGTGACTATTCACTTGGAGTCTGAACTTTTCTCAGGTTCTGCACTAGTAGGGGTTGTAGACCAGTTACCAGTCCCGGGTGTACAATTTATCCTTGGTAATGACTTAGCTGGAGGGAAGATGGGATCCTTGCCAGTAGTGTCTGAAGTACCTGTGAAGTCGAAGGAGACTGAGAAGCTAGTAGAGGAAATACCTGATGTTTTCCCAGTATGTGCCGTAACCAGGTCAATGACTGCTAGGAAAGAGTCTGAACCTGACGAGACAGAGATGAAACTTCCCCTGTGTGAGGATGTGGAAGTAGACTTGAGTGAAACATTTCTGGCTAACTTAGACAGTGGACATGAGAGTAGAGAAGAGTTTTCGTTGTCTAGGGAAAACTTACTAGAACAGCAAAAGGCTGATTCTAGTCTTCAGAAATTGTTTGATGTTGTTGATGATGAATTTTCAGAGTTTTATATTACTAATGGCATATTAATGCGTCGGTGGAAACCACAAACCTGTAGTGAGGAGGATGCTGAATGGAGATCCATACATCAAATAGTCGTGCCGCAGGAATGTAGAGGGAATATTTTGAGGTTGGCACATGATTCCAGTTTTGCAGGTCATCAAGGAGTGCGGAAAACGTTGGATCGAGTGTGGAGGAACTTTTGGTGGCCTGGAGTACGTAAGGATGTGTCTCTGTATTGTAGAACATGTCATACGTGTCAACTGGTGGGTAAAGGTAACCAGCCTGTAAAGAAGGCTCCCCTTGTTCCAATCCCTCCATTTAATGAACCTTTCAATAGGGTAGTAGTAGATATTGTTGGCCCATTGCCAAAGACTACTTCTGGGAATGTATATATTTTAACTATGATGGATATGGCAACGAGATACCCTAAGGCAATACCTATTAGAACGGCTAACACTAAAACAGTAGTCAAAGAGTTGTTAAACTTTTTCACAAGATTCAGGCTGCCAAAAGAAATGCAGTCGGATCAAGGTTCAGTTTTTATGTCGGAAAGCTGTAAACAGACATTGAAAGAAATGGGTATAAGTCAGGTTGTCTCCACTGCCTATCATCCACAAACACAAGGTGCTTTAGGAAGGTACTATCAAACATTAAAGAACATGTTGAGGAAATATTGTGGAGAGAATTCCAGAGACTGGGATAAAGGGTTACCATTTGTCCTCTTTGCAACAAGGGAAGTCCCAAATGAAACTCTAGGATTCTCCCCTTTCGAGTTGATATTTACACATGAGGTTAGAGGGCCATTAAAGATACTAAAGGAGAGTTGGTTGGCACGAGAACAAAGTCCGGGTTTGCTTGAGAATGTGACCGAGTTGAAAACCAGGATGCATAGATCATGGGAACTAGCGAGAGAGAATTTGGTAAATACACAAGGGAAAATGAAACATTGGTATGATAAGACTGCAAGGGTGAGAAAGTTTAAGCCAGGAGACAGAGTATTGGTGTTATTACCACTCCATGGACAACCATTAGAGGCAAAGTTTCAAGGCCCCTATGAGATACAAAAAAAAATGAGTGATGTAAACTATGTGGTATCTACTCCTGACAGAAGGAAAAGAATGAGGTTATGTCATATAAATATGCTCAAGGAATACCATGGAAGAGATGAAAGTGATTCTAATCCCTGTGTTCCTGTATGTATTGTCAAGTTGCAGACAGATGTACCAGATGACTGTATGGAGCAAGATCCCGCCATTGAAATCACGGAACCATGGAACAGCAGTGAGGAAACTACTATTGGACTGGAGCAGAAGCTGGAGGAGAAGCTGTCGCACCTTAATGTGTCGCAGAAGGAGGACTTTACTGCTCTCCTGTTGCGCTATCCAGAAGTCTTCAGGAATACCCCTGGTTATACCAACATGACAACGCACGACGTCGATGTGGGAAGTGGACGACCAATCAAACAATCTCCCTACCGAGTCAGCCCACAACAGGCCGCAGTGATCAGGAAGGAGCTGGACTACATGCTGCAGTATAACCTTATTGAGCCATGTCAGTCTGAATGGAGTTCGCCTGTCATACTAGTACCTAAGCCAGGTGGGTCGTTCAGGTTTTGCATAGATTATCGCAAAGTAAATGAGATGACAAGGACAGATTCCTACCCACTTCCTCGGGTGGAGGAATGCATCGATCAAGTGGGCCAGGCAAAGTTTATCACTAAAGTAGATTTAGCAAAAGGCTATTGGCAAGTCGGGTTGACAGAAAGAGCCAAAGAGATTAGTTCTTTTGTAGCTTTAGGTCAAACATTCAGGTGTAATGTGATGCCTTTTGGCATGAAAAATGCACCAGCCACATTTCAAAGGCTCATGAATAGAGTAACCTCAGATATTTCTGAATGTATAACTTATATTGATGATATTATTGTATATAGTGATGAGTGGAAAGATCATTTACAGAGAATGGATAAGTTACTTAGTCGCTTGCATGAAGCTGGACTTATGTTGAATTTTGAGAAGTGTGACTTTGTTAAGGCATACGTACAATACCTAGGATATATGATTGGGCAGGGGCACATCGCTCCCCCTACAGCTAAAATAGCAGTTATTATGAAGATGTATGCACCTAAGAATAAGAGTGAGTTGAGAAGATTCCTCGGAGCTATTGGTTATTACCGCAGGTTCATCGTTAACTTTTCTTGTGTTGCAGCTTCACTGACTAATTTGTTAAAGAAAGATGTTAAATATTCATGGAATCAAGATTGTGTAGTAACTTTTGATCAGTTGAAGTCAATTTTGTGTAACAGTCCTGTGTTACAAGCCCCAAATTTTTATAAAGAGTTTAAGTTACTGGTGGATGCTTGTGATTTAGGAGCTGGTGGTGTACTCGTACAGGATGATGATAAGGGAATTGATCACCCAGTGTCATATTTCAGCAAAAAGTTCAATTCTGCCCAAAAGAACTATTCAGTAATAGAGAAAGAATTACTAGCTTTGATTTTGGCACTTCAACATTTTTCTGTTGACCTTAACCCTTCCAGAAACATAGATGTTTATACTGATCACCATCCTCTTAAGTTTTTAAATAAGTTTAAGAATAAAAATCAGAGATTAACAAGATGGTCATTATATCTTCAAGAATATAACTTGAATATACACCATGTCTCAGGACGAACCAATGTGATTCCAGACTGGTTGTCTAGGATATACATTTATTATTTTGTGCTGAGTAAATATTGTCTTTGCCAACATTTTCTTTAAGGGGAGAGGTGTTACGAATTCTTCGATCACCACTTGTGTGGAACTACCGGTTTGGCCATCTCCTGCATGTGGTTCTGCACAACAATGGGATAAAGAAATGCCCCAACCATATTCTGCTTCGGGACCACCATAATGTTTCGGAAACATTGTTTTAAAAGGGTTTCATTGAAGCTTCCTGAGGGTATAAATACCCCGGAAAAAGTGGGCCTCAGCGCACTCTCTGCTTGACTTACAACAGGATAGCTTGTGTGTAAAGTGACTCCCTTCTCTCAGTTGTGTGTGGATTATATACTTGTTGTGCTGATGAACTTCTGTGAGATAAGTATAATATTGTGTACTATTATTGTTAGATGGTTTACGTTAGGTTTAGGATTATTGTAGTTATTAAGGATATTGTATTTGTGTGTTATTGATTCTTTTACATGTAAGATTACGTTGGGTATTATTATATTGTGACCGCATTGGTTAAGTACATTTAGGTTTATTGTTGTGGTTATTATTATTTAATGTGTGGATTACTGAGTTTAGTATACAGTTACTGTGTCTGGGATGTAACGGGTATGGTGAGGGTTGGTGACTTGTGTCGGCTTGGAATTCTGTTATTGTATGTGACTTGGAGCTGTATTTCAGTCTTCTAATACCTTGTAGGGTATTCTTTGTTCTTGTTATTCCCCTTAAATATAATTATCTTTTATAGACTCCTGAGTATAGTTAACCTTCCCCCTTTTTCCCCCATTTTAACTTCTGTTCACTCTCCTGAGGTGGGTAATAGTCAGATAAGAGGTTGGCCCGAAAGGAGGGCGTAACAATATATATATATATATATATATATATATATATATATATATATATATATATATATATATATATATATATATATATATATGCTCTGCAATTCGTCCGTGAATTTGCACTTGCGTTTCGGCATCTTTTTCTAGTATAATTTCCAGTCCATTATACTCTGAAAACAGAAAAAACACTGATTGTAAGCAGCAGCCGTAGTATTCACTCTATCTATTGTTACTGTACGTGGAAATAATGGCTACAAACCCACAAAATAAGTATTCACAATCGGATTTCACCAAATTCACACATTTGTTGCCTCGTATCACGGAGATTCAAAACTGATGTTGTCGTTTTTTGTGAACTCAGCTGGAGTTACGACGAAAACTGAACACGTTCTGTTCGGAAGTTTTGTTGCCTCCTCTGTCCTCGAATCCTCAATTTTTCGCCTCTGTTGATCTTTATCATAATGAGTAATGCATTTATATCATAATGTCTCCCCAAATCAATCTAAGAAATAATGAAAGTTGAAAATCCGGACTTTTGGCGATTTTTCAAAAATCCGCCCGGATGGTCATTTGAAGTCTAAAAAGGAGGACATGTCCGGGTAAATCCTGACGTATGGCAACCCTAGCCTACTAGCTTCATGTGTGGGTAACTGTACAAATGCAAATAAAATTAATTATATAAAGACAAGCACAGGGCTTCGCCCACCAAGGCTATGCTGTGGGTGCTTTTGCCTGCGGCGCTGCTCGATTTGCTCGCGGATCGCTTCGCCCCCACCCCAACCCCACCGCCACCCCCAATCAGATGTCACACCAGGTAATGAAGATGTCAAGTAGTGAAGATGTGTTGAAGTGTCACAATTACCACTACCTCCCACCCACCCACCTACATCTTAACTACCACCCATCCACCCACCCACATTTTACCTACCTACCTACCACCCACACAATTTCTACTGTATATTTTTTCCTGCTTAGGTCCCGGTAGTCTGCCCAGGTTAGGTCCCGATAGTTTGCACCAGTTTGGTCCTGGTAGTCTGCCCAGGTTAGGTATCGGTAGTCTGCCCCAGTTAGGTCCCGGTAGTCTGCCCTGGTTTGGTTAGGTTTGGTTAATTATCGAAACTTGGCTCGGGTTTTCCACTTTTCCACATTTATGGTATGTCATGAGTGCAATCTAGAAAGGCAAATATACTATATTATGAGATTTCCCCCCACCCAAAAACCCCGATTTCCCAGGCTCTCCCCAAGATTGTTGGATGGGGGGGTGGGGCTATCTCAAAATCGAAGCATATCTTAAGGAAACAAAGGTCAATCAATATCCGTCAAATCACACTAAATCCTTCTAGGATATATATTTTTTTCCAGTGAAATCATGTTGTGGTAACTTGTAAAAATTTACCCTCATTGACGAAAACATCAAGCCAACAACACAAAAAACAATTACCCAGGACAATCTACATGTACAACAAAGCTGACATGGGTGGCATTACCCAAGACTTAGTTGATTTTTGTGACTCATTCCTTGACTCAGACCCAATGGCCAGTTCTGTGGAAACCAACTGGACCAGACTTCGTGACTTTATACGTGACACAATGGACAAGCACATACCCACGAAAACTGTCACACATAACAGGTCATTACCATGGTACAATAGACAATTAAACAGACTACACAGAAACAAGGTCAAATCATACAACAGAGCAAAACAATACAACGATACAGAACACTGGTTAGAATACAAAAATATACAGAAAACACAACAGAAAGAAACTAAACAAGCAGAAACTAAATACACATCCACTTTCCTCATAGACAACACACATAACCACAAAAAATTCTTCGGCTTTTTTAAAGCAAGCAAACAAGACAACACTACTACACAACAATTCCTTGGTTACACACCCACAAGACAAAGCCAACACCCTTAACACACAATTCCAGTCCATTTTTACCCATGAATATGAACACTTACCAGACATGCCAACACCGTCACACCCACCTATCCCTCCCATTCATATAAACACCCAAGGAATTGAGAAACTTTTATCTGAGGTAGACATACACAAAGCGACTGGACCAGACAATAAACCCTGCAGGATATTGAGGACTAATGCTAAAGTTCTTGCCCCTGTCCTGCAGGTTATATTCTCACAGACTTTACAGACCGGTGAACTCCCTCAAGACTGGCTTTTGGCAAATGTGACCCCAATTTTTAAATCCGGAGACAGAACCCTTCCCATTAATTATAGACCAATTTCTCTTACCTCAGTCTCCTGCAAAATTTTAGAACATATAATTCATAGACATATAATGGACCATTTTGATAGACAAAACATACTGACTGACAATCAACACGGTTTTCGGCCAAAACGCTCATGTGAGACGTAACTACTGGTAACTACTCATGACATCTTGCAGTCCCTCAATGACACAAAAATTAGACAAGTTGACAGTATTAGACTTTGCCAAAGCCTTCGACAAAGTCCCTCACCTAAGACTACTACACAAGTTAGAATTTTATGGCATACAGGGACAACTTCTTCACTGGATTAGAACGTTCTTGACTACCAGTTCTTGACGGTAGTCAGTCTCCACCTGTTCCTGTGACCTCTGGGGTACCCCAGGGCACTGTCCTGGGTCCCCTTCTCTTCCTTTCATACATTAATGACCTCCCACTTTCACTTTCCTCAACCACTAGACCCTTTGCAGACGATAGCTTAGTTTACAGAACAATTAAAGATAGGAATGACTGCCTTCGACTACAGGACGACCTAACTGCACTTGAAGACTGGGAAGTCAAGTGGCAGATGACATTTAGACCAGACAAATGCCATCACATCCATTTTACCCGTGCTCATAATCCCATACCATATACATATCAGCTACACAACACCAACCTCAACACAGTCCCTTCCCACAAATACTTGGGCGTCCACATCTCAGCGGACATGAGGTGGAACACACACATAGGTAGCATCAGGGCCAAAGCTAGTAGGGTCCTGGGGTTCTTGCGCAGGAACCACAGCAGGTGTAACACAGACATCAAAATTATTGCTTATAATACATTCGTTCGACCACACCTAGAGTATTGCGACACCGTCTGGGACCCACACACTTACAATAATATAAATAAATTAGAGTCCATACAAAACAAAACTGCAAGATGGGCCAGACGTGATTACAGACACACTACATCAGTCACTTTGCTTAAACAAGACACAAAACTAGACCCATTGGCAACAAGAAGACAAATACACAGACAACAGATGATATACAAAATCACAAACAAGTTAGTTGACATAGACAAAGACACATACCTACACCCTACAAGAATACGATCCACTAGAGGCAGCCACAACTTAAAATACCATACATACCAGACAAGCATTGATATATTTAGGCATTCATTCTTTCCCCGTAGCATCCAAGAGTGGAATCATCTCCCATCTCATATAGTTAATAGCCCCACTCTTGACACTTTTAGAAATAGGATCACCAATCATTACCTCCCCAATCCTAATCCTCAACCCACAGTCCCTGACCCAATCCACCCTCATCCTAACCTCATTCCTATTACTAATAGTAGTCAATACTTTTAGGGTTTTGGCACCCCTTAGGACCCAGCCACTAGCTTTCAGTTCTTCAACTTTCCCTCTTTTCTTTCTATTTCCTTTCTGGTTGCTGTTAAAATAGATTTCTATGTCTTTCAGATAACACCAGTAATAGTGTGACAATCCTGACACCAATAACAGTGTAGTTGGCAGCCCTGACACCAATAACAGTGTAGTTGGCAGCCCTGACAACAGTAATAACCAAGTGGTCATATTGGTGGCAGAATAAAGCTGTGTTAGTGATGGAGGTGGAAGGAAGTGACACCATCAATGTTGTCAGAGAAGAGAAGTGTAACAAGTTGGTCTGTCAACAATGTGGTCGAAACTTTAGTAGGAAATGCCATCTCACTCGGCATTTGTTAACTCATACTGCAAAGAAAATGTTTATGTGTGATGAGTGTGGTATAGAGTTTAATAAGAAATCTAACCTTAAGACACACCTACTTATACACACAGGAGAGAGAGAAAAAAACTTTGAATGTGATGAGTGTGGAAAAGAGTTTAATAGGAAACCTAACCTTAAAAATCACATACTTATACATACAGGAGAGAGGAACTTCGAATGTGATAAGTGTGGTAAAGAGTTTGTGACAAAGGGTGTTCTAAAGACACACATACTTATACACACAGGAATGAAGAACTTTAAATGTGAAGAATGTGGTAAAAAGTGTGTGAGAAAGGGTAATCTAAAGCAACATATACTTATACACACAGGAGAGGGTGGGTAATGGGAAGGCCTACTAGACACAATGAGTGTCTTCGGTCCCATTGTTAAGGGGTTCACCGGGAGAAATCCCGGTATGAGCACATCTTATTGAGATGAACCCCAACCAAAACTTCCACGTGGGTATAGGAATGCCTACTAGACATAAGCCGTCATCTGGTCGTCCAAGCGGAGGATTGGGGTACCGAAACCGTCTTGGGAGCGCTTGGTTTCAGTGACGAGAACTGACCAAATACGTAGAAACTGTGTTCTCGTCGTCCAGATACGGATTGGGCAGAAACAAAAGAAAGTTTGTAAACAAAGTCGTAAGAAAATACTACAAATTGGTCAACTTTTCTTTCACTTTTCTCATATTATGAAGCAAATTTGTGTCCTAAGTTGCATGTATTATACACCAAAAGATGCAGAATTAAGAAACGAATAAGATGAGACCAACTAGAAGTCTCTTAATATGATCTTTTGTTGAAGACTTGCGATTTTTATTACTTTATTCTCGATTTTCGGTGAAAAATTTACGATACATGCTTGAGATAGGTTGCCAAAAGGTGATTGATTAGCTATATTTCTGGAATGTCCATCAACCATTTCGCAACACTTCAGACATCCACCTTGCTGAAAGTGCACATGATATTTATTCACCTTTTTGGTACTCTCTGAAGTTCCAGGCTCAGCTCATGGACTAATAAAGTGTTTGTGTGCCTCTCATGTCAAAATGATCCTTGATTTTGGTTTTATGGTGTGCAGCCTGTGATTATCTTTAGGATTCTATTCTGTATGGGTGTTGGAGATGAGTCTCAGTAAGGTTGGTGGTCTGTAGGTGTGGTAGCTGTGCAGTCTGTCATTATCTTTAACGTTAGGGCTCTATTCTGTATGGGTGTGAAGGGTTTATATAGTCTCAGTGAGGTTTGAGGCTCAGGCAGGACTTGCATAATCCATCATTAATCGAATATAGTAATTGTTTGCATATTGTGGTTGTGGTTTCTTTGTTGTGTCCAAATATTGAGCTGGCAAGTGATCTGAGGGCTTTACATTTTTGCATGCATTTGTTTTTGATGGCCATTATGTTATTTGAATGTCATGGATGTGTTGTATATTATGCCAAGTATTTTGTATGTGTGTGTAAACTCAAGGTCAGTATAGGTAGGCAATGCAGTGTTGATTGCAGCTTTTATTTCGTGAAAATAAACTCTTAGTATCAAACATAATGCTGTATACATTTTCTTATCCAAACAAAATTAAGGTACAATATCACACAAAGTACAAAAATATATATGCATTATATAGGGTTATTCAAAAGAAGTTTCTGCTAACATGGTAAAATGAGTACGAGCTTGCATTCATGAAAATAGATTACAGTTGAACATATGATCTGCTATTGCTTCTTAAACACTGTAAATAAGTTCTGTAAATTATGTCTTATATGCATATATACAGCGTATAATACACATTTAATAAATATTATAATGTGTATATGAATCATCATGTAGATATGGTACAGTACTTGGTTCAGCACTCACATAATCAAAGAAAAATGCGCACATGTAGGAATGATGGTTGTGAAAAAATGAGAATGGTTCAAAGATTGGAGAAGTCTTCTATTGTGTTTTAGGTCTTCAGCCATTATAGGTAACCATTATGGCAGGAGTTGTTGTTGAAGTTCCTCAAGCTGTCTGGCCGAGCAGCCCCGAGCTCTCGAGGAAGGCCATGGCCTGAACCGGGCTTTCCCAAAGTGCCCTCAGAGTACAGTATATGTTGTGTTGTTGGCTAGTGTGGTTGTGTGCGTTGCAGTCTTCAACCACCCCCGAAGGCTGTCAAGGATGGCAGCTATGGGAGCCAAACCATCACAACACCAGAGGGCACGAGTCCCTGGACATGGAGTAGGGCTCATCAGTCTAGAATAGGTGCAGTGGAAATGAGTTACTTGAGAGGTGCATGTGGACTTACAAGTCGGGATGGAGAAAGTAATGAGAGTGTGTATGAGAGATGTGGTATGAGTAAGAAAGCAATTGGTAATGAGTGTGGTGTGGTTGAGAGTGAAGTGTAATACATTGAGGTGGTTTGGATATGCTTCCTCTCTCCCTTATGCTCTTCCTTGGTTATTGTACCAGTAACATTTGTAAAGTACTAGTTAGTATCAATGAGACAACAAGAGGAGTGCCATTGTTAATTAAGGAAACTGAACTGCTCTAAACCATTGCATATAATTATCAGGGCATACATTGTTAGTAAAGGAAAAAGTTTCCTTGAATTAAATATTGAATATATATTTTTGCAAATGACTGTAAGTCTGGATTAAAGTATTTTTAGCTTTAACCTACTCTCGGCAAAGGAGGTCGAGGAGATGGGCGATACTGAAGGAAGACTCTCCGCTTGTGCTTCAACTAAATGGGATTGTATGCAACTACAGGCATCATTTGTGTCATCGAATGCACGTTGACAGTACAGACACACAGTCCTGGAAGTAAAGAATTTAATGTAGTAACCTACCATGGTAAGAAACAGTTAAAGAAGGGAATACAGTATCTGGTACTTGACATATTAAACACACATACTTAATAAACTACATTTGCAATGTAGTACACAAAGTACCTCTCCCTATATAACGATAAGAAAGTTATTGAATTAGTTAGACCTAACTTAATTAGTTTATAGAATTTATTGCTGTTCTGTAGCAGTGTCCGGCTAGGTCCCGATTAGGTCATGGTAGTTTAACAAGGTTAGGTGCCATTGGTTGCTCTGGTTAGGTGCCGGTAGTTTGCTCCAGTTAGGCCCTGGTTACTTTATCACGGTTATTTCCCAGTATTTTGCCCAGGTTAGATCCCAGAAGTCTGTTGCGATCTAGGCAACATCTACAAGAAACCATTGCATATAAATATCTGGGCATACAGTACTTGATAGTACTGTTAAACTGTATTTTTGCAAATGATTGTAGATTACATTAGTTTGATCATGTAAATATGGTAATATTAATATATGGTTGCAATGACCTGTCTGTGCTTGATAAAAACATATTACAACCTCTATTCTCACCAAAGGAGGTAGAAGGGATGAGTGACAGTGGAGGAGGTGAATCCATCAGAGGCTCCATAACCTTTGCTTCCGCTAAATGGGACTCCATACATCTACATGCATCACTGGAGTCATGGAATTGTCTATCACAGTATACACATGTTGTCCTGGAAGTGAGGGATATAATGTAGTATCCTACTACTATGGTTGGAAACAGCTGAAAGGAAGAGAATAAACTGTCTGCATTTATTAATGTCCACCTATAATTTCCTAACAATTAAAACATTGGATGCCTATTTTTTCTGGTCTTAATTCTATTTTCCATATTGTGAGCAGATGACTGTTTCTTTACCTGAGTTGCCCGGACCTAACCTACTAATCAAATAAAGACCGATGCAGATTACGTGTATCTAACCAGGCAACTTACCGGAACCAAAGTCGTTATTGATACAGAATACCGTTATGAACTAAATTACTGCAATCACATTTGAAATACACATGTAGGTGGACCTCTTAAATCCTACAGTGATACTGTGTTTAAATCAGAACCGGTGAAAGTCAAAGTCCATTCCTGTATTTTAAGATTGATTAAAAACAGAAAATGTTGGCATGATTCTATAGTTTTACCAAGAACTGATTTCCAATAAAGTACAATACTTCCCTTCACCTTAATAATATTACATAATTATCAAGAATGGGTCACATAACCCCTAAGCAATCCATATAATCTAATATAAGTTAAATTAGATACGAGAACATTAAAAAAAAAATAATGATAATTTATATCATTATCGTGATTCTCCAGGTTTTAACAATTACTATTTTAGTAGAAATTGTAGACTAATAGGAACTCTACACCTGCTCTAATCTGTCATTGCTATACTTAAAGCCTTATTTGTGTTGCTATCGCTCTATTTTACAGCATGTTGCACCTACAATTCATGTATTATTATACTATTAACTTACTTGTCATATCTTTATGGCCGCCATATTTACTGCTATACTTCTCCTATCCTTTCCAAGCTTACCGAATCACTGGTCTGAGGCGAGCTTGAATGGATACGTGGTTGGTCTTGGTTTCAGTGGCTGGCAGCAGGGTCCATCTTGGTGGATCGTCGAATCCTTTTGACCGACCAGAACAGTTCCGCTTGCTTTGGCTTGGTTTCACCCAAGCGAACTTCGTATTATTATACATACTGTCTGTCTGTCTCTCTCTCTTAACACACATATACACACACACACTCAAGTAGTATAGCTGCTTGTAGTAAATTAAAAGATGGTAGTTAACCTATTTATTGTAAAGTTTATCATCTAAGGAACAGAGGGAAGCTGTCAAACTCTTACGTGAGTTATATACCCCTATATGGACGATTATATTTGACCACGACTGTGTGTGTGTGTGGTGCCTGCCGTTCGTCTCTGGTCAGAAATTACGTTTCACAAGTGTATACTAAAGTTAATCATCAATTTCCGCAGCATCATAAACAAATGTGCCGCCCCATCTGACTTAATTAAGAAGGAAATTTGGTGTTGGTAAATTTGGAGCAACTGAATCCTCCAAACTATTCCAAGCAACAACAGAACAAACACCACTATTTTTGCTCTTCTGGTCCTGTTTCCTGGCATACTTTGGAGGAATCAAGGCACTCCAATGTACCAAAAGTGATTTACCACCTAAACATGATCATTTGTTTGTTTTTCTGGGGGTCACAAAGGGTAAGACATAGATAAAACACTTGTAGCTACAACTAATTTTAACACACACACAAGCACTGGCTTCGCCAGTGCTTGTGTGTGTGTGTGCTTGTGTGTGTGTGTGTGTGTGTGCTTTTGCCTGCGGCGCTGCTCGCGGTTCGCTTCGCTCACCCCCCCCACCCCCACGCCCCCAATAATAGTGAAGATGTTTGTGTACGGTGAGTAGTGAAGATGTGTTGTGGCCACCACAGTATATCATGGAATGAAGGGCAATATTTCTTCCAAATAATAGTGAAGATGTTCGTGTATGGTGAGTAGTGAAGATGTCTTGTGGCCGCTACCTACCACCCACATCTTAACTACCACCCACCCATATATTTATTGACATCTTCACTACCTACTTACCTACCTACCACCCATATCTTACCTACCTACCTACCACCCACCCATATAATTATTGACATCTTCACTACTTGTAGTAAATTAAAAGATGGTAGTTATTGTTTTAAGTAGTGTGTAGCTGCTTGTAGTAATATTAAAAGATGGTAGTTATTGTTTTAAGTAGTGGGTAGCTGCTTGTAGTAATTTAAAAGATGGTAGTTATTGTTTTAAGTAGTGTGTAGCTGCTTGTAGTAATTTAAAAGATGGTAGTTATTGTTTTAAGTAGTAGGTAGCTGCTTGTAGTAATTTAAAAGATGGTAGTTATTGTTTTAAGTAGTAGGTAGCTGCTTGTAGTAATTTAAAAGATGGTAGGTATAGGTAAATCACTTGTAGCCTACAACAAATTTATAAGAAATACAAATTCTATTTTTTTTTATATAAGTAGCTTCATATTGCACATATTTCTAAAGAAAAAAAAATCTCCCAGCTGCATTGGCTGGCCTTCCCCCCCCCCCCTGTGTGAGCAAGCAAGGCCAAGAGATATACACTGTAAAATATACACACACACTATAAAATGCACACACACACACTATAAAATACACACACACACACTATAAAATACACACACACACACTATAAAATACACACACACACACGAGGGGTCACATCACTGGCCAGGAATGTCAGTGGCCTATATAGAAGATCCGGAGACCCTACAGAACTTCATACGGCTGAACAGAGACCTCAGGGTCGGTATTCACAAAACATCTTAGAGTTTGGACTTGGTCGTATGTTTGCATTTCTGACCTCACCATAATATTTCAGGTTCATTTCAAAGCAGTGAATGGCTTTGTTATTCTATTTATATGAGTTGTTATTATCATTTCAAAGCAGTGAATGGCTTTGTTATTCTATTTATATGATTTATTATTATCATTTCAAAGCAGTGAATGGCTTTGTTATTCTATTTATATGAGCTGTTATTATCATTTAAAACAGTGTAAAACATAAGAGGCAGGGTGGGTGGAGAGTAAGAGAGGTGTGAGGCAGGGATGTGTACTTTCACCATTGTTGTTTGGACTGTATACAGAAGAGAATGTAGTTACAGAGTATGGGAATTATTTTAATGTCAAGTTTGGGAGTGATAGGAGCAAAGTATTGGTAGTGAATGGGGATGACCGGGATATAGATAGAACATGGAGACTGGGTGGAAATGTGATTGAAAGGACACAAGAGTATAGATACTTAGGAATAACTGTGGATGAAAAAGGGTGTGATAGGACAAAGACTGATAGGTTATCAAGAGCAAACCAGTGGGTAGGAAGACTAGGAAGTGTGGCAAGGTGTAGAGCTAATAAGTATGAAGTAGTGTATGGTGTATGGAAAGGTATGGCTGTACCTGGACTAATGTATGGACTGGAGACCATGACATGGACAGTGAATGACTTGAATAGACTGGAGGTAGTACAGAATAGGATAGGAAGAACAGCTTTAGGTGCAAACAAGTATGTAGGTGTGGAAGCAATAAGAGGTGATGCTGGATGGAGTACGTTTGAGGAGAGGATAGCCAAAGGAGTGTTGAAATATAAGGTTAGACTAGAGGGAATGAATGAAGACAGATGGGCTCGAAGAGTGTATAAATGGACTGGACGGTACACCAAGTGGAGAAGGATGTGTGATAAGAGAATGGAAAAGTGTGGAATGCAGTACCCAGTGCTAGATGAAAGGGGGAAATGGAGTGGTAAGAAATGGATGAATGAGATTAAGAGACGAATACAAGAAATAGGCAGAGATGAATGGATGAGAGGCATGAGTGAGAAGAGCACGCTAGATTGGTACTCCTCTAAGGACATACCAAGGAGTGAAGTGTTCTATGATGGTAGCTGGGGAAGTGAACTGTTGTTTAAGGCAAGAACAAAGTCACTGGAGGTGAATGACAGAATATATAGATGGAGTAATAAAGGCAGTAAGGTGTGTAGGGAAGATGAGACAGTAGAACATGTGTTGATGGTATGTGATAAGTATGAACGAGAGAGAGCTACCATGCTGAATGTGGTAATAAGTGAACTAGGAGAGAGAAAATGGAGGGAGATGTTGGAAGCGACAGTGGCAGCCAAAGTGTTGCTAGGTCTTAGTGAACGAGAGCCGTACAATCCAGTAATAATAGAGAGTGTGAAAGAATTTCTAGAAAGGGTATATAAAGTTGAAGATAAAATGAGTATATAGGGACATGCAGGTTGTATAGGATAGAGAGAGTGAAAATATAATGTGTATACATGTATTCTTTGGTACTGTTTTGGTTTGTTTTTCTCTCCACAGAATCTGCAGAGGAAGACAGTGAGAGAGTACCGTTGTAAAGGCTACTCAGTCATCATCATTGGTATGGCGACCAATAGCCCTACTGAACACACTGGGCAAGATTTTCAGTGCAGTGTTGAATGAAAGATTGTGCAGATGGATTGAGAGATTCAGAGTGCTGGGTGAAGAGCAAAATGGTTTCCGTAAAGATAGAAGAGCAGAAGATAATATGTTTGTGGTGAATGAATTGATTGAAAGAAAGAAAAAGGATGAATGTAAGCTATACCTATGTTTCTTAGATATAGAGAAAGCTTATGACAGAGTTGATAGGAAGATGCTATGTAGAGTCTTAGAAAAGATAGGTGTGAGTGATAAATTAGTAAATATTATGATAAATATGTATGAGAACACAAGAGCAATGTACAGGCTGGGAGATCTAGAAACAGAATGGGTAAGAAGTGAGAGAGGAGTTAGGCAAGGATGTATATTTTCTCCAACCCTATATAGCTTATATACAGAAGAACTAGCTATGAGAACAAGAGGAATGAATGCAGGAGTAAGGGTTGGAGATGACAATATATGTATGTTACTGTATGCAGATGATGTGATAGTTATGAGTGAAACTGCAAAGGATTTTGGATGTTGTAGGTGGGTATGGGAGAGATTTTGGTGTGAAATTTAGTAATGAGAAAAGCCAAGTAATGATTGTGAATAGAACAGATGATGAGAGAGAGCATACATGGAGAGTGGGAGAGAATGTTCTGAAACAGACTGATGAATATAAGTACTTAGGGGTATGGCTGAGTCCAAGTGGAAGTGAAAAGACAAAGAATGAAAAGATTAGCATGACGAACCAATGGGTTGGACGACTGGCAAGTGCAGCGAGGCTGAGAGCAAGCAAGTATGATGTGGTGAGAGAAGTATGGAAGAGTGTGGCTGTCCCGAGCATTATGTATGGCATGGAAGTTATTGCATGGAAGGAGAGTGAGATAGACAAGTTAGAGGTGGGACAGAACCGAGTAGCGAGAATGGCACTGAATGCACCAAGGTATGCAGCGACAGCAGCTTTGAGAGGTGATATGGGATGGAGTACATTCAGAGAAAGACTGGTGAAAGCAACTCTTAGATACAAAGTAAGACTGGAACGTATGGAGGATACAAGACTGGCAAGAAAGGTTTATGTGGAACATTAGAAACGGCAAATGGGGAAAGAAGTGTGAGAGAATGGTATATATGAATGGTATGGTAGTTAGAGGAATTATGCATGAGTGGAAAATAATGAGCAGGAATAGAGAGGGGCTAGACTGGGATGCAAGAAAGTGGAAAAGTGAGATTGACAAAGAAGTGAAATGCCTGGGGTTAAGAAAGTGGAAAAATGAAATGGAACAAAAGGAAACTCTTGTATGGTATAAGGAGAAAGAATGTCCAGAGTATGTGAAGTGTTATGAGGGAAGTCTGGGTGGTGATCTACTCTTTGGAGCCAGAGCGCAATGTATGGAGGTGAATGTAAGAAGTTATAGATGGTCTGAATCCCGAAGCAAGGTATGCCAGATGTGTGACACAGAAGAGGATGAAACGGTAGAACATGTGATGCTGCCAGGGATGTGAGAAGTATGAGAGAAACAGAACAAAGATGATGCAGATCATCTTGACTGAAATGGAATGTGATGGAATGGAATCAACAGGGAGAGAATGGATGATATTACTGTTAGGTTTGTGTGAGCAGACAACAGATGAAATGATTGGTGCTGTGAAAGAATTCTTGGAGAAAATGTGGTATACAAGATGTAGAAAGTGAATAGATATGCGTGGTATTGTATTTTTTTTTTTTTTTTTTTTTCGATTTCTATTTACAGGAGCTGCCGATACAAAGATCATCCCTGGAATAAACACCCGGGGTACCTGTAACAGCAAGAGCAAGAGCATCATGAACAGTGTTGCCAGATCTATTTGACACCATTTACCTAACTTGACATTTACAATTTCACTTGTTTACCTCAATAATTCTCTGTTTACTCTTGATCATTGACGATCTTTTTGGTATATTTTGTTCTGGTAGAACTTTCATTGTTTATTCATGAACAATATTTATATAATGTCCCTATGTGGACTATAATATTACCTCAAACCATTTCTATGCATCTGGCAACACTGATGATGATAAACAATATAAGTCAATGTAAAGACTGTGTATAATATTAACATTATTAATAGAAATATATCATTACATGAGATATAAAAATATGATGTTGACATTATAATAATTCCTTCACAATTATATATATATAGAGAGAGATATATATATTATATTTATTATATATATAGTTTTATAATAACATTATAACAAGAAGAGCTCATATGACAATTATAAAGATTGACCAAAATAAACAAAGCAGCAGCTAGCTAATCGAGCTAATCGAGAAATAGTGGTGAAATAAGAAGTAGGTTCTTGTAGTGATCCCCACCTCCTAGACTTATCAGCCTATTACTGAACCAGTTCAATATGTCTATCATACCGTGCTTTGAATGAGGCTACAATACTACAAAAAATTGGAGGTAATTCAAAATTCAGCTTTAAGGATTGTCCTGGGAGCATTTAAATCCTCCCCAGTCACATCCCTTGAGGTAGAATCCTCCCTAGTCACATCCCTTGAGGTAGAATCCTCCCCAGTCACATCCCTTGAGGTAGAATCCTCCCCAGTCACATCCCTTGAGGTAGAATCCTCCCCAGTCACATCCCTTGAGGTAGAATCCTCCCCAGTCACATCCCTTGAGGTAGAATCCTCCCCAGTCACATCCCTTGAGGTAGAATCCTCCCCAGTCACATCCCTTGAGGTAGAATCCTCCCCAGTCACATCCCTTGAGGTAGAATCCTCTCCAGTCACATCCCTTGAGGTAGAATCCTCCCCAGTCACATCCCTTGAGGTAGAATCCTCCCCAGTCACATCCCTTGAGGTAGAATCCTCCCCAGTCACATCCCTTGAGGTAGAATCCTCCCCAGTCACATCCCTTGAGGTAGAATCCTCGGTAAAGGTACAGAAATGGACCCTACTGTATAATAGATATTTTACTGTCATTACCCACTATTTTGGACCATTCTAAGTTACTTTTCATCTATGGTGTTTTTCTCGGAAATGCCTCGTTTTCTAGATATATGTTTACAAACATAATTTGGAAACTAGTCTTACCTGACCTAACTTAACCTGAACCACAGCAGACTACCGGGACCTAACCCGGGCAAACTACCAGACCTAACCTGGGCAAACTAACGGACCTAACCTGGGCAAACTACCGGGTACAACCAGTGTATGCTGGTGTTGTATCTGGTAACAGTGGCAGCCAGGAAGTGGACTGAAATTCAGTCGTCTGCTCGGACGAAACAAATCCTATTATAATTTGTCAATATGTGGGTTTAACTCTTCTCTAATAAATATCATGTAAGTAAGCGTATTATATTGATAATGAATAACATGTTATAAACATTATGGACATATTACAACAACAATATTACAACACATACCAAAATAATGATACATTCATTCATGTGAGAAACAAGATATTCGAATACTTCATCAGTACCGAAACCAATTTGTTTCACATGAAATAAAGCTTCAGTATTTATTTTTATGTGTTGTAATACTGTGGTTGAAATATGTCCATAATGTTTATAACATGTTACTCACTATCAATATAATACATGATATTTATTAGAGAAGAGTTAAACCCACATATTGACAAATTATAATAGGATTTGTTTCGTCCGAGCAGACGACTGAATTTCAGTTCACTTCCTGGCTGCCACTGTTACCAGATACAACACCAGCATATTGGCGAATGAAGTGGCCTCGAGTCATCTGCCCACAACTGTACCATAATTCAGCATTTATGTACCATGTACCATTCATTGTGTACCATGTACCATTCATTGTGTACCATGTACCATTCATTGTGTACCATGTACCATTCATTGTGTACCATGTACCATAATTTTGAGACATTATATTTTCTCGTTCACAGCCTTAGATCTGACTCATCTGAGTCACCTGTCAAGGGACCTCGATTCCCAAAGGAGATTAAAAGTGCCGTGTCACCCTGTGTAGCTGTCAAAGGCTACTTATTACTCCACATCTCACTAGGAAACACATTGCTTTAATATGTAGGCTATAGGGTCATTTGTTTAATAGCATAGGTTGGAGGACTGAGAAACTCTAAATTTGGCGACTTCATCACAGGGTGGTCCATTAAAGGCTGTAAACCATACAACCAGAGTATGCTGAGATTTCTGACCACCTTAATTCCTCTCTCTTATTGTCTACTTTTGTTCTCTATTAATGTGAAGGTTGTAGTAGTGGTAGTAGTGAATGTGGTGGTGATGATTCCCATTTAGATGATTTTCCAAACAGACCATTCCCTGTGTAATGTTTGTTGTTTGTTGTTGGTGTTGACTATAACAAGAAAAACACATTTGCCTTAACTTAATTATGTGATATTCCTCTGTTTTATAGTATAATATAACCTGTTTATTAAAAAATGTGCTTATTAGTATAGATTAGTACAGTACAATAATAGTACCATAACTGATGTGCACAGCATACCATAATTTTGATGAAAGTACCATAATTTCAGCATTAGTGTACAATAATTTGGGCAGGTCAGCAGTGCAACCCTGCCACACATATACTAAACTTACAACGTCCCCTAAAGGTCATGCACTTCATTCACTCCTCCAAAAATATGACAGGAAACCGCTCCTTTGCCCCCTGCCATATCAAGCTCAGCTCACATGCCTTTTGTAGAAAGAGCCCTCTCCTTCTTTGCTACTATCTGGGTTACTCCACCTCTTTTTCTCTCACTGGAAAAACTTCTCCTCTGTGCCCTTGGTTCCCTATATCTGCTGTAATATCTCCAACTCTCCAGACAGATATACCTTGGTCTAAGGCCGACTGCCCTGTGAGGGGTAAAACATTATTTCTATCACTCCTCAGAACAAGATACACACAACACATACAAATATACACAGATGGTTCCCATATCCCTGACCCTCCATCAGTTGGTGCCTGTATTTATATACCAAAACAAAATAAATCAGTTGCATGGAGGTTGCCAGCCACTGCTACTATACTAACAGCAGAACTATATGCCCTAGAACAAGCTCTTCAAGCCACCTACACATTCACCTCACCTTGCTCCATAGCCATATTCACAGACTCACTCACAGCCCCACACTGACACACACTTTACAACTAACTTCATTAACACACACACACACTGACACACACTTTACAACTAACTTCATTAACACACACACACACTGACACACACTTTACAACTGACACACACTTTACAACTACAGTACTCAAAAAGAGGGAAATTGTGTAATAGTTACTGCATAATTAGCTACTGTACAAGAGCCATTATTTTAAGGGATAACCAGCTTACCTGACTCTCCGTACCCAAACAGACCAGGTGTGTACGATCTGTTCCAAGCACAACTACAACAACTTGAGTGACGAGGTGAGCCAGTTCCTGTGCGGTCCACGGCATACCAAAGCAGCACATCCTACAGCTTCCCGACCAACTTCTCAACACGTCAGTACTCTACTTCATCCCTTTCACTCTCTCTGGTTTGGTCACTGTTTCTTTCTTTCTCTCTTATACTTTTTATCTTTGAATTTCTGTTATTTATATTGTTTTATTTTCTTGATTTGTTTCTTTATCATCATGGCACTGTGGTCATACAATCCCATCACTCTCTGGTTATTTCATTATCTTTCCCTCCCTCTCTCCTCTTCTTTGATCTCCATTAGGCTATAATAGTATACCCTTCACTATCACTTGGCTTATCCCTGTCTCTTTCTCTCTCACTGTCTCTCTCTTATTATAGGATAGATTTGTCTACATTTTTTTATCCAACAAAATGTTTGTGTCACTCTCTCTGGCTCGGTTTTGGTCAGTCTCTGTTTGTTTGTCTGTCCCTCTATATTTATTTGTCTCAAGTTATCTTTGCATTCCTGTACAGTCATTTTATTTTGTTATTGTTCTAGCTCAATAGTATGTCAGTATGTGCTGCTTTTACTTACTCCTTAATTTGTTTTTTAGGACTCTTTCAGTCTCTTGTTTAGATCTGTACAGTATTACATTTTTATTACATATATGGTTTCATTTGTAAATCTGTTAAAGCCATCATTATCTCTCTTTTTTCCTTTCATACCTTCTCGAACCTTTCTCATATTGTCTCACTTCCTTGACCTTCTTTTCTGTATCTGTGTGTGTTAGAGCTGCTAATTTTTTATGCTATTCTGTTTAAAGCTGAATGTTTGTTTTTGTGTGGATATTAACAAGTCTGTTAGAGTACAATATCAACCCTTTATAAACTAAAACACAGCTCTATAAATTTATGTCTAACCTTTTCACCCTATCTTTATAGATGAAGATATATCCAGTAATGCTAGCTGGTTAGCCAGTTCTAGACATGCCAATCATTGATTTTCTTAAATACTTTATGTAATGTATTATACAGTACTGTATAGTATATACAATACAGTATTCAGTCTGATATTCTGTTCCTGTAATTCACCAAAAATGTCCACAGCTTGTATGTTGGTACATATTACAGTAAAGTACAGACTAAAGTATGACTTTCCTATAACCACAGGATGGTGAGTTTATTAATCACAGTGAATCTTTACAACTTTTACAATTTTAGCTGTAGACATTTAATGATGGATACAGAAAAGGTGACTTGAAGTGGTGCCTTTTCTGCAGTTGCTATATTTTACATTGTGGATTTATAGTAGTTCATCACCATTAAGTTGACTGTGTTCAGTACTGTAGTCAGTGCTGTGTTGTCATCAAGGGTGGCAGTACAGTACCATACAAAAAAAATATTATAATTCCACACGCTTAAAAATATTGTATCATAATTTCTTACCTTACCCAAAGAACCGTACCATACTAATATGAAAAAGTAAGATTTTGTACCGTAATTTTTAACCCAATATCATACCAATGTCATAAATTACATCTCTAAAATTAATCAACTATATGAACTACCTCTGTAAACCGTTCCTTGTCCAGACTCAAGATTAAGTTCCTATAATTGTGATTTTACTTTTATTATTAGTGAATATCACTGTAAATATACTAATATAACTGTAAATACAGTAAGTGTGTGTGTGACTGTGGAAGAGAGAAAGAGTTTATATAATAGGATATATGAGACAATATTTTTTTTTTTTTTAGAAATGAACTTGCCAATGTATTCCATTCTTACCTTCTATCTATCTATAGCTCAAACGCCTCGTTCCCTCCGGGAACTCCCCCGAAGGGGGTGGCCACGGCAGAAAAGTCTCCAGTTTTCCCTGTTCAAACACTCCCTCCTCACTCGATCCAGCCCTCCCCTCCCCCTCATGTTTCTCTCCGTTACATAATCTTCCACTCTGTTCTGCCATCTAACTGGTGGTCTGCCTCTCACACAACGTCCCACAACTTCACTTCCATACACCTTCTTTACAAACTCCTCACCTTGCATTCTCTCTACATGTCCAAACCACCTCAAAGTATTACGTTTCACTCTCTCAACCACTCCACACTCAATACCAATTGCCTTCTCACTCATACCACATCTCTTATACACACTCTCATTACTTTCTCCATCCCACCTTGTCAGTCCACATGCACCTTTCAAATAACTCATTTCCACAGCACCTATTCTTGACTGATGAGCCCTACTCCATGTCCATGTCTCCGACGCATACGTCAGTGTTCGCAAGATTATACTATTTCGCAGTCCCCTTTTCACTTCCATACTCACACTTCTACCTTTTTATTATCCTCCCCACTGGTCCCCAGTGATCCTATGACCTGTCTACCCTTCACTGCTCTCTCCCTAATTTCTCCTTCCATACTTCCATGTTTACACATAACTGTCCCCAGGTACTTAAACTCCTTCACTTCCTCCATCCTCTCACCCCTCAGGGTTATCTCACACTTCGTGTGAGACCTGCTCTTATGTATGGAACAGAAACATGGGCATTGACAAGCAGACTGATGGAGGTTATACGCAGCTGTGACCGTAGAATGCTGAGATACATGGCAGGAATAAAGTGGCAAGATGGGAGGTCTAGCAGTGAAGTGGCAGAGATGTGTGGGGTTGAAGACCTTTCTGTTAAGTTGAGGCAGAGAAGACTGAGATGGTTTGGACATGTGAGAAGAGTGGAGGGGGGGTGTTGAGTGAGGTGGAGGAGGTGAGAGTCGAGGGCCGGCGACCGGTGGGAAGGCCCAAGAAAAAGTGGAAAACGTGTGTAATGGAAGATATGAATTTAATGGGAATAGAAGAACATATGGTACAAGATAGACAGATGTGGAGAGCAGTCATCGCCCGTCCAACCCCATCCTAAATGGGAAAATACGAACGTTAAACGAAAATGATGATGATGATGATGATGACTCTGTAAGGTGTAGCAAAGTCAATCACTTCAGTTTCTGCTCTCTCAAACACCATCACTTTACTTTTACTTACATTCACATTCAGTTTCCTTCGCTTACATACAGACTGAAATTCGTCCACCACACTCTGTAACTCCCTTTCACTCTCAGCCATCAGCACAGTATCATCTGCAAACAAACTTGCCGCCAAGGACCAATTTACTTCATTCAGCCTCAACTTCACCCCCAGACCATTCACTTTGGCTTTCATCTCTCTCATACACCCATCCATATATATATTGAACAACCATGGTGACATAACACATCCCTGTCTTAGCCCTACACTAATATTAAAACTCTCGCTCAGATCACCCTCTACCTTGGACCATTCCTCTCACCACTTTCGCATCACATACATCCTTCCTCAACCTTTCATCTACTGCCACATAATCAATCAGACTCTTTTGTTCTCCTCTCTCATCCCTTCTTTGCCACGTATACCGGTGGATCATCTTGTGCTGAAAGAAGGTGTTGGCTAAGAACAACCCCCTCTCAGCACAGACATCCACCAGACACTCACCATTCTCATTTATTCCTCCTACACCCCATTTACCTACAACATTCCCCACTTCTTCACCTCCCACCTTTCCATTCATATCACCCATCATTACCACTCTCCTTCCATCATCAATCCCTCTCAGACATGTAATCAGCTCCTCCCAAAACATTCTCATCTTCTCTCTCCCAGTCTTACTCCTTTCATTCACGGGTGCATAAGCACACACCCATGCATACCTTACCATTCCAATCTTTCCTGTCATCCACACAATCCTTGACCCCTTCCACCCATGTCCATCCACTCCCTTCCACACCCACGGAGACACCAACAACGCACACCCTTCCTTCCCTCTTCCTTTAATCTTTTCATTCATACCCGTCCACACTACCCCGCCTTCCATTCCTTCCCACATTCCACTCTCCCTTCCCTCCCCACACTCAGCCATTCCACATCCTTTCATATGTGTCTCCGTCACTCCCATAACATCCACTCTTCCCTTCCTAAAACATTCCACAACCTCTCTTCTCTTAATCATATCTGTCATTCCCTTCACATTTATTGTTACAACTCTCATACAGTCCCTTTCACCCACTCCCTCTACAGGGCAGCCCGGAGACTCCCCCCCGCCAGTAGCCATAGTTGTCCACTCCCCCATCGGGGGGCCACTGATGGCTGGCAAGGCCAATGCAGTGCTCATTCCCGGAGGGACACGGGTCACCAGCATTGTCAAAAGCTAAAAAACACATAAAATTATTACAAAATATACACAAATTAAAAATCTAAAATACCATATTACAATAAAAAAAACCTTAAAACCTAAATGTGGGGGAAGCTAAATCCCACCCCCACACCGCCTCCCCCTTTAGCTTCACCTCCTACATTAATAAAAACAGGATAAAAAAAGGAGGTATACCCCCGAGGTCGCCACTTGGAGGCAGGGTAAGGCTTACCTACCCTTCCTGGGGAGGGGTAAGTCACCGAGGTTTTGACTTTTCCCAATACTGACAATTTAGCTAAGTGCGCAGCAGCAAAACCTCAAACCTCATTGGTTACGATATTGCCACTGTGCAAAGCTTACCTTACCTGACCTAACCTAGCCTTACCTATTTGTTCTGACCTAACTGGACATAGACTATTTTTTGGTGCTACAGAATATCTATCTATCTATCTATCTATCTATAGCTCTGACGCCTCGTTCCCTCCGGGAACTTCCCCGAAGGGGATGGCCACGGCAGAAAAGTCTCCAGTCTTCCCTGTTCCAACACTCCCTCCTTACTTGGTCAAGCCCTCCCCTCCCCCTCATGTTTCTCTCCTTTACATACTCTTCCACTCTGTTCTGCCATCTTACCGAATATTACAGAATATTACAGTAAATATTCAGTAAATGTTCAAATGATATAAGACTGGTATTGTTATTGTTTCAGATATGAAGTAACACTGTAGTTGGCAGCCCTGACACCAATAACAGTGTGGTTGGCAGCCCTGACAACAGTAATAACCAAGTGGTCATATTGGTGGCAGAATAAAGCTGTGTTAGTGATGGAGGTGGAAGGAAGTGACACCATCAATGTTGTCAGAGAAGAGAAGTGTAACAAGTTGGTCTGTCAACAATGTGGTCGAAAGTTTAGTATGAAATGCCATCTCACTCGGCATTTGTTAACTCATACTGCAAAGAAAATGTTTATGTGTGATGAGTGTGGTAAAGAGTTTAATAAGAAATCTAACCTTAAGACACACCTACTTATACACACAGGAGAGAGAGAGAAGAACTTTGAATGTAATGAGTGTGGTAAAAAGATTGTGACAAAGAGTGCTCTAAAGACACACATACTTAGACACACAGGAGAGAAGAACTTTGAATGTGAAGAATGTGGTAAAAAGTTTGTGACAAAGAGTGCTCTAAAGACACACATACTTATACACACAGGAGAGAAGAACTTTGAATGTGATGAGTGTGGTAAATTTTTTAGTATGAAATCTCACCTTAAGAATCACATAATTACACACACAGGAGAGAAGAACTTTGAATGTGAAGAATGTGGTAAAAAGTTCGTGACAAAGAGTGTTCTAAAGAAACACATACTTATACACACAGGAGACAGGAAATTTGAATGTGATGAGTGTGGTAAAAAGTTTGCGACAAAGAGTGATCTAAAGACACACATACTTATACACACAGGAGAGAAGAACTTTGAATGTGAAGAATGTGGTAAAAAGTTTGTGACAAAGAGTGATCAAAAGAAACACATACTTATACACACAGGAGAGAGGAACTTTGAATGTGATGAGTGTGGTAAAAAGTTTGTGACAAAGGGTGGTCTAAATGCACACATACTTATACACACAGTTAAGAAAGCAAGGAACTTTGAATGTGAAGAATGTGGTAAAAAGTTTGTGACAAAGGGTGAGCTAAAGAGACACATACTTATACACACAGGAGAGAGGAACTTTGAATGTGATGAGTGTGGTAAAAAGTTTGTGACAAAGGGTGAGCTAAAGAGACACATACTTATACACACAGGAGTAAAGAACTTTGAATGTAATGAGTGTGGTAAAAAGTTTGTGACAAAGCGTGATCTAAAGATACACATACTTATACACACAGGAGAGAGGAACTTTGAATGTGATGAGTGTGGTAAAAAGTTTGTGACAAAGAGTGGTCTAAAGAGACACATACGTATACACACAGGAGTAAAGAACTTTGAATGTAATAAATGTGGTAAAACCTTTGGTAGGAAATCTTACCTTATTAAACATCTAAAAGTTCATACAAGAGTATAGGATTTTGAATGTGATAAAACAGTTTATGACTAAAGATGAACTAAATAAACACATACTTATACACACAGGAGAGGCAATTACCTTGAAGATGAACAAAAGGGCTGCATCAGAAATAAGCTAGGAACAAAAGATCAACTGCTCATCAACAAAACCATCCTTAAAGACTGTAAGAAGAGAGGAAGAAATCTTAGCATAGCATGGATAGATCATAAGAAGGCCTTCGACAGCGTTCCCCACTCTTGGATATTGAAAGGCCTCGAATTATATAACATCAACGAGGAAATCAGAACATTCATTAAAACTCAAATGACCAAATGGAAAACTTCCCTCAGTTTGAACCACACAAATGGTCAAATAAAAATAGCCAATATAAAAATCCAACGGGGAATATTCCAAGGGAACAGCCTTTCACCACTACTCTTCTGCCTCGCCCTAGACCCACTCAGTAAAACCCTAAAAGAACAAAACACTGGATATGATTTGAGCAGAGGCAGAACAAAGAAAAAAAAAAAATCAACCACCTGTTGTTTATGGATGACCTGAAATTATACACACAATCTGACCAACAGTGAAACCAGCAGATGCAAATAGTACACAATTTCTCCAGAGACATCAATATGGAATTTGGCCTAGACAAATGCAACAAGTGTACAATAAGGAAGGGTAAAAAGATAGCCTCAAATAACATCGAGCTCGACAACCAAAACTAAAGATCTGCAAATCAGAACTAACACCGAAAAACAAAATCACTGCCATAAACCAACTTGCAATTCCGGTGGTGACATATGCATTTGGTATCGTAGACTGGCCGCAGGGAGAGCTTAACAAACTAGACATCAAGACCCGAAAAATGCTCACCTTAAACAAAGTCACCTACAGAAACCAATGCTTGGATAGAATATACATCCCACGAAGAGAAGGTGGTCTAGGGTTGACTGAGATCAACCAAGCCTATAGAGCCACCATCATTAGTATGGGACAATATCTAAACAGTTCTGAGGAAGATAATATGAAAAGTGTTGCCCAACACCACAGAGAAGCCTTATCCCAACAAACTTCTATAATAAAACTGGCAGAAAACTTTAGAGAAAACATCCAAGAAGAGAACATTGCCAATAGGACTGTTCGCATTAAGAAAAAAGCTGCCACATACTACCAGATTTATACATTTCCTTTTTTATAAAAAGGACAATGCAAATTAGCTCACCACAGGCCCCCTGTCATGATATTATACTAACAACATTATTTTGATTCACTTAAGAACATAAGAGTACCAATCTATGAGCTCACATAATAATTTGTGATGTTTTTTATGTTGTTCTTTGGTGTTGCTTGTATAAGGCCCAGCTTGAAGATTTATTGATTTTACATGTGTATTGAAGTATAATATTAACTATTTTTATAAATATATGCTCTCATGAGCCAATAGCAAAGTGATTAATATGAAAATAAAGCATTTTTTGTCAGCGGGAGTACGAGCGTATAGAACACTGACTCGGTGAAGAGAGGTTTTAATTCATATATACAGAGATATTTAACTATATGTAAGGCAAATATTCATTGATATTAGTATAAAATATTTTTGTTAAGAGGTAGTTTGTGTATATGTGCTTGTATAAAAATATTCCAACCACCATAACCATCGCGAGAAATGTATGTATTTTATATAGGGTAACAAACGATAATTATGATTTAAAAACTATATTAGTATTAATATATATACGAACACACACCTTAGCAGTTCCATTGATATCACTATGAAGTCAAATAATCCAGTTTATCGACAGTGTAATGAAACAGAATAATTTAGTGTTGGTTTCTTGCGAGTTTAACCCCTCCGCGACGGGATAACTATGGATAGCCATTTTGTCAGTCCGGGGCTAGTCTTATTTTCCCTACTGCCTGGCCGGGCGCTTTTGGCCGATTTTTCCAAAATCGCTCTATTCCACTTACTCTGTACGTCTAAACTACGATACTGAACAACTTAAATTTGGTCTTGTTAGCACCATCAACTCTTCCTCTTTCCAATAAAACCAACCCCAGCTCTCTACAACTCTCCGTTGCCGAGAAATTAAGTGAGGAATGAAGGGTACTTTCTCGTGTGAGCGCGGCTGCGTTCGCTTAGGTGGAGTGGCTCTGACGACAACTGAACGTGGCCCGCGCGGGTGGCAGTCAGTGTTGTAAGTAAGCATGGCGCAACACAGAATCGGACACGCACGAGAAATCTAATCCACATCCATCCATGTTTACAGTCAGTAACACACTGACTGACGATGGTGATTTGTAGGGATGGTGGTGAAGTATAGCCAAGTCAAAAAAAACCCCGCCAAATTGGGCTCGCAAATGCCGACATTGGCAATAGCGGTGCTTCATCCCGCCCGGTCACCACATGGCAGGGGTGTAAGACACCACCCGGGCGCTTCCTGGGACCGTCTATGACCGCGGTCCGGACGTTAAGGGTTAATGGCTGAAAAAGCTATAGTCACGTAGTACCCCGTACTGTCTGCTGCTCTCGAGGCTGGCTAGCGTATGAACGAATATCAACAAACATCAGATTGAGTCTTGTATCTTCATCTTCATCTTGTATTGAAGCCTTCTTTGTCGATTGTAATAAATCACACGAGGGAAAATCATTCCCAGTAGAAACAGTTACCACCACCAAGCCGATACTACTACGAGAACACATCATACATCACTTGGTTGCTGTATTTGTTATTGTTTTGACTGTTAAGGATGTCGTACTGTAGGCAGCGAGTATCTGCTGAAATAATTTATTTTTCTGTTATTACCTTTGTTGGTGGTCACTTGGAACATTTATATTACATTAAAAATCAAGAAATATTCACATGTATATATAAAACCGATGAATGTTTATCTATTGAGGCACACACACCAAAAATAGTACAGCACAATAAAACACCTCAAACTATATTACTAGCTCATTAAAAAAGGAACAGTCAGCATTTTGAAGAGAGCCCTTGGATACTCTGCGATCAACGGTTAGGATGCAACTATAGACCCCGGGCTGGCTGGGCTCCATTGCTCCAAGATAACATGAGAATAAGACAATTGAAAACAAAAAAGTGAGAGAAGAACTTTGAATGTGATGAGTGTGGTAAAAAGTTTGTGACAAAGGGTGATTTAAAAACAAACATACTTATACACACACGAGTAAAGAACGTTGAATGTGATGAGTGTGGTAAAAAGTTTGTTCTTAAATCTAACCTTACTAAACATTTAAAAGTTCATACAAAAGTATAGGATTTTGAATGTGATAACAAGTTTATGATTAAAGATGAACTAAAGGAACACATACTTATACACACAGGAGAGAGGAACTTTGAATGAGAAGAATGTGGTAAAAAGTGTGTGACAAATCCCACTGAAGAGATCAGTGTATAAGAATTACGAAGGTTGACCTTTCGGAGTATAGAAAAATAAAAACACAACCAATACAATAGTGCCTCATCCTGACGAGAGAGGGAACACAGCTAGGGGGTAAAAGAACTCCTTGAGGCAACTGTACAATTATAATCTGTAATTATTCCATTGTATTAAATGTTGAGTACTTGACCAAGAAATTTGTAATATCATTATCCTTGATAAAAGTTGATCAAAGGTAATAAATCTATGGCAACAATGCATGGTTGTTGCATTCAAATATACTTTATTAGGTATAGCCATGGGTGTACAGCAGAGCTCGTAAATTCACGACCACGTACTTAGATGTTTATGTCATTTGAGCTGGTAACACTTATTTGGTGAGAAATCAGAGTAGGTGGAACATAGTGGAGGAACTTGATGCAATCTTTCACTTACAATGACACCTTCCCCACACAGTGTTACCAGCTCAAATAGTATAAACATCTAAGTACGTGGTCGCAAATTGACGACCTCGACTGTACAATAGTATTTATTTTATGATATTTTGCTTCTGTATTAGAGGTGTTACACGTCTCAACAGGTGGTGGTACTAGACCCATATTCACAAAAGTAAAGTTCACTCGTAACTTTAAATTTTATTTGTAAGTGTTTATTCCTGGCAAGGACATATAGTACCCAACACTGCTTTGAAATGATAATAACAACTCATATATATAGAATAACAAAGCCATTCACTGCTTTGAAATGATAATAATAACTCATATAAATAGAATAACAAAGCCATTCACTGCTTTGAAATGATAATAACAACTCATATAAATAGAATAACAAAGCCATTCACTGCTTTGAAATGATAATAACAACTCATATAAATAGAATAACAAAGACATTCACTGCTTTGAAATGAACCTGAAATATTATGGTGAGGTCAGAAATACAAACATACGAACAAGTCCAAACTCTAAGATGTTTTGTGAATACCGACCCTGAGGTCTCTGTTCAGCCGTATGAAGTTCTGTAGGGTCTCCGGATCTTCTATATAGGCCACTGACATTCCTGGCCAGTGATGTGACCCCTCGTGTGTGTGTGTGTGTATTTTATAGTGTATATCTCTTGGCCTTGCTTGCTCACACAGCTGCCAATGCAGCTGGGAGATTTTTTTTTCTTATAGAAATATGTGCAATTTGAAGCTACTTATAAAGAAAAAAAATATAATTTGTATTTCTTATAAATTAGTTGTAGGCTACAAGTTATTTACATATGCCTACCATCTTTTAAATTACTACAAGCAGCTACCCACTACTTAAAACAATACCTACCATCTTTTAAATTACTACAAGCAGCTACCTTACTACTTAAAACAATAACTACCATCTTTTAATTTACTACAACCTCTTTCTCGTTCGTCTCTTTTTCTTCTTTTTCCTATATGCCTTCTTTTCGTCATGACTTTCTTCTTCTCTGTATTTTCCCATTCCCTATTTTCCTTCCATCCTCATGTGAGAGAGAGAGAGAGAGAGAGACTGTATGTGTGTGTTAAGAGAGAGAAAGAGAGTATGTGTGTGTATGTGTGTGTTAAAATTAGTTGTAGCTACAAGTGCTTTATCTATGTCTTACCCTTTGTGTCCCCCAGAAAACAAACAAATGATCATGTTTAGGTGGTAATTCACTTTTGGTACATTGGAGTGCCTTGATTCCTCCGGCACATTTGTTTATGATGCTGCGGAAATTGATGATTAATTTTAGTATACACTTGTGAAACGTAATTTCTGACCAGAGACGAACGGCAGGCACCACACACACACACAGTCGTGGTCAAATATAATCATCCATATAGGGGTATATAACTCATGTAAGAGTTTGACAGCTTCCCTCTGTTCCTTAGATGATAAACTTAACAATAAATAGGTTAACTACCATATTTTAATTTACTACAAGCAGCTATACTACTTGAGTGTGTGTGTGTATATGTGTGTGTTAAGAGAGAGAGACAGACAGACAGTATGTATAATAATGTATGTATGTGTATGAGAGAGAGTGTGTGTGTATGTGTAAAACATAAGAGACAGGGTGAGTGGAGAGTAAGAGAGGTGTGAGGCAGGGATGTGTACTTTCACCATTGTTGTTTGGACTGTATACAGAAGAGAATGTAGTTACAGAGTATGGGAATTATTTTAATGTCAAGTTTGGGAGTGATAAGAGCAAAGTATTGGTAGTGAATGGGGATGACCGGGATATAGATAGAACATGGAGACTGGGTGGAAATGTGATTGAAAGGACACAAGAGTATAGATACTTAGGAATAACTGTGGATGAAAAAGGGTGTGATAGGACAAAGACTGATAGGTTATCAAGAGCAAACCAGTGGGTAGGAAGACTAGGAAGTGTGGCAAGGTGTAGAGCTAATAAGTATGAAGTAGTGTATGGTGTATGGAAAGGTATGGCTGTACCTGGACTAATGTATGGACTGGAGACCATGACATGGACAGTGAATGACTTGAATAGACTGGAGGTAGTACATAATAGGATAGGAAGAACAGCTTTAGGTGCAAACAAGTATGTAAGTGTGGAAGCAATAAGAGGTGATGCTGGATGGAGTACGTTTGAGGAGAGGATAGCCAAAGGAGTGTTGAAATATAAGGTTAGACTAGAGGGAATGAATGAAGACAGATGGGCTCGAAGAGTGTATAAATGGACTGGACGGTACACCAAGTGGAGAAGGATGTGTGATAAGAGAATGGAAAAGTGTGGAATGCAGTACCCAGTGCTAGATGAAAGGGGGAAATGGAGTGATAAGAAATGGATGAATGAGATTAAGAGATGAATTCAAGAAATAGGCAGAGATGAATGGATGAGAGGCATGAGTGAGAAGAGCACGCTAGATTGGTACTCCTCTAAGGACATACCAAGGAGTGAAGTGTTCTATGATGGTAGCTGGGGAAGTGAACTGTTGTTTAAGGCAAGAACAAAGTCACTGGAGGTGAATGACAGAATATATAGATGGAGTAATGAAGGCAGTAAGGTGTGTAGGGAAGATGAGACAGTAGAACATGTGTTGATGGTATGTGATAAGTATGAATGAGAGAGAGCTACCATGCTGAATGTGGTAATAAGTGAACTAGCAGAGAGAAATTGGAGGGAGATGTTGGAAGCGACAGTGGCAGCCAAAGTGCTGCTAGGTCTTAGTGAACGAGAGCCGTACAATCCAGTGATAATAGAGAGTGTGAAAGAATTTATAGAAAGGATACTATGACTTTTTGAAGATTTTGCCTGGTAACGGCGCGGCTAAGGTCGGCCTCCACTCCCTCCCGTGTACTCCAGCCCCCCTGCCTCTCTGGTGATTTGTGGGAGTGTGTTTTGGTTGGAGTTTGGGTAACCTGGTGTCGGTGGACAATCAGGTAGTTTCTGTAGCCACTGGTCGAGTTTCCTCTTGAAAGTTTCTGGCGACACTCCAGTGAGGTCTCTCAGTTGTTGTGGTATACAGTTGAAGAGTCGTGTTCCATTATACGTGAAGGAGTTGTGGATGAGACTTTTCACCTTTTGGGTGGTGCCTTGGGTACCCTTCACGTAGCAGAGTCTCCCTCTTCTTTGGTTATTGTTGACCTGTATCCCTACATTTGGTGATTTTCCCTCCAGGATTTTCCAGGTGTAGATTATAATGTACCTCTCTCTCCTTCGTTGTAGGGAGTACAGTCTGAGGTGGCTGAGCCTCTCCCAGTAATTCAGGTGTTGCATTTCCCCAATTTTACTGGTGAATGTTCGCTGTGCTGCTTCCAGGGTGCCAATGTCCATGATCTTGTTTGGCGACCACAGCTGGCAGCAGTACTCTAGCCTAGGTAGCACTACAGCTTTCCATAGAATCAGCATACAGCCCTTTTCCCTGGTGTTGAAGGTTCGCATTATCCACCCACTCAGTTTTCTAGCTGTTTCAACAATGTTTGCCTGGTGGTATGTGAAGGTGGTGTCATTGTTCATGTGGATGCCGAGGTCTTTGACTGCCTGTTGGTCTTGCAATCGGTTTCCCTCACATGAGTAATTTGCCTCTAATGCGGCTTCATTTTGGCCATATCTCAGGAGCTCGGACTTCTCGGCATTTAGCTCCATGTTATTGAGTGTTGCCCAACTCAATATCCGGTTGAGATCCTGCTGTAGTAAGTTAACGTCTTCTGCGGAGCATATTTGTTTGGTGATTCGGGTGTCGTCTGCGAAGGATGTAGCTTTAGAGTGCTGAAGGTCTGCGTCAATGTCTCCAATGTGAATGATGAAGAGGAGAGGACCTAGTACTGAGCCTTGTGGAACTCCGCTCTGGACGTTGCTTGGCGTCGACAGTTGGCCCTGCACCGAGACCCTCTGAAGCCTCCCGGTTAGGAAGTTGTGGAACCACCTTCCCAGAGGTCCTGTGATGCCGTGTCTTCTGAGCTTATGTAGAAGGATGTCATGGTCCACCTTGTCAAAGGCCTTTGCAAAGTCCAGGTATATGACATCTGTATCTTTTCCTTCTTGTAAGTTTTTCAGAATGTTTTTGTAGTGGAGTAGTAATTGTGACAGACAAGAACGGCCCTGCCTGAAACCATGTTGGCTGTTGTTTATGGCATTGTTGGTCTCTAGGAAAGTTGTCACTTTTTCTCGAATAATTGTTTCACAGATTTTGATGAGATGTGATGTCAGGGTAATGGGCCTGTATTTGCTTGGTTCACCCCTGCTGCCTCCTTTGTGAATGGGAGTGATAATGCCCACCTTGAGTGCACTTGGTACAGTACCATTCTCAAGTGATGTCGACCACAGGCTTTGTAGTGGTGTGGCTAGCTCTAGTTTGCACTTTTTTAGGAGTTGTGCATGGAAGCCATCAGGGCCTGCGGTAGAGTCGGGGACAATATTGTCAATGGCAATAACTATGTCCTCTTTGGTTATGTTGATACTTGAGAGTGTTAGTTGGTCATTCGGACGATCGTCAAAGAGGGAGAGTGGGTCTCCTGTGGTTCTGTCTGTTCTGAGTCTGCTAAAGACACTCTCGTATTGGGATTTTAGCAGGTCTGCCATCTCTGTTGGGTCTCCTGTTAGGGTGCCATCTTCTTTTGTTAGGGGCCCAACGGTTGCTCCACTTTTCAGTTTCTTGCGAGCATAAGCAAAGAAGAATTTGGAGTTTTGTTGAATGTTAGAGACGGCCTGCATATCTTCCTTTCTCTGCTGTTCTTTGTGTGATTATTGCATCTGCTCCTCAAGTTCCCTTAATTTTTCAGTGATTTGGACTCGTACTGGGGTGTAGGTGGTATTCTTGAGTTTCGTCTGCAACTTGTGTCTTTTTATCATGATGATTTTTCTGTCTCGTGGGATTTTGCTCGTGTTTGTTCTTTTCTTTGGGATATGCTTTTTGCAGGTCTCATAGCATATCTTGGTTAATAGGCTGAGGATATTGTCTATGTCTTTTCCTTGCATTGTGTTGATCCAGTCAATTTCCCCTAGTTTTGTCCTCAGCTGTTCCCACTCAATTTCTGTACTGTAGAAATTTAGGTCACTTAGTGTCCCTTCTGCAGTGCTGTTTTGTACATGAGATATTGGCGTTGTTGTGGTGCTGATACTGGCTTTTACCTTGATCAGTTTGTGGTCTGACATTATGGTGTTACTTATCTCGTAGGAGTGTAAGAGGTTTGGGTTGTTGCTGAAGATAAGGTCAAGTATATTTCGTTCTCTGGTTGAATCTGTTACAAGCTGGAATAGAAAATAATTTTCAACTAGGCGTATCAGATCGCATGCTTGTTGTTTGTCATCGGGGGTGCCTCCTGTGGTCTTCATTTCTGGCCAATTGATGTTTGGGAAATTGAAGTCGCCCGACATGATCACCTCAGTGTTTGGGTTTGGTAGGGTGCTTAGTATTTGTTCTATTTTTTGGGTGATTTGCCTGAAAGTTCCGTGGGTAGTGTTTGGGGGCCTGTATAGGGTGATTGCTAGCAGGTTTATACTTTTCATGAAGACAACAAGCAGCTCTGTGGTTCCATTTGAAAAAGAGGTTAGTACTTCGGCACTTGCTGCTATGTCTTCTCTTATGTAATTTGCTACCCCGCCATGACTCCTACCTTGTCTGTCCGCTCTGTAGACAGAGTAGTGGTTCATGTTGATTTCTGCATTAAGGTGTTCATATGTGAGATGAGTTTCAGTTAGGGCAAGAAAGAGTAGGTTTTCCTCTACTGCCATCTCTTGTAACATAGGGATCTTGGATTAGTTTGACTTTGGGTACAGACCCCTGATGTTACCACAGCAGAAAGTGGCTAGTGGTAGGACGAATTGCACCCTCCCCTGTGTCTCGTCACCAGCCTCTCTATTCTGTCTAGCAGGTGTTCTAATGCCTTCTGGGTTTTCATTTCTCTCTCCAGGAGTTTGTCCATGAAAGCCTCTAAAAAAGTAGGTTTGTTGTGGGTTTGATCTTTTGAAGGGATAATGTCAATTTTTTCTGGCTGTGCGGGTCTGTACTGTTGTATATTTCTGTTTGTTTGAGGATGTTTTGATGCACTCTTGATGTGTGCTTGTGACTGTGGTGTTTGTCCATTGTTGCTGGTCCGAGTCCTTTTTGTCCCAGTTACATGTGGTGCGGTGCAGCTTTCATCTTCGCACATTCCACTTTTCAGGGAGTTATTGCACATCCATGGATGATAGTATTTGCAGTAACGCCCCATGTTACAACCAAACCTCTTGTTTAGTCCATTTTTCATTACTTTAGGGCATACATTTGGATGGTCTCTTTTGCATCCTTCACCGTTTACCCCATTATGTTTGCAGCGGTTTTCCAGGAAAAGTCTACAGATTTCTTAGTGGTTTCCTGACGTTTGAGTTGAAGATGAAATTAGTATTATAGGGACGTGCAGGTTGTATAGGATAGAGAGAGTGAAAATATAATGTGTGTACATTTATTCTTTGGTACTGTTTTGGTTTGTTTTTATTCACAGAATCTGCAGAGGAAGACAGTGAGAAATTACCATTGTAAAGTCTACTCAGTCATCATCATTGGTTCAGTTCAGTTCAGTTGCTGTGTGGGGGAATTGCCTTTGCAACGGCTCCCCTCTTACTTCTTTTTGTGTGCTTTTTTGTTCACGGTTTTGTCTTTTTTTCCACAACTCCACTAACACCTCCTTTAAGTTTTCTATATTTTCAATATTTTCGAATAATAATTGTCCATATTTATCTCTTATATAAGGCTGTTGAAACAATCTTGATGTATTTCTTATATTCTGTAAGTTAGGGCAATAGAGTAAAAAATGTTCTAAATCTTCCTTTTCTGCTCCACATCCTTCACACTTTTCTGATTCTCCTATAAATCTCTTTCTATCACTTAAATTTAGGGTGTTGGTTCTTAACCTAAATAACAAAACTGATCCATACGTGTTATCATATATTACATTTTCTTGTTTTATTTTTGTCTTATATTTTTTATATAATGTTAAACTTTCTTTTTGGTTTAAATCCTTTTCCCATTCAATTCTATCCTTTTCTCTAAATTTGCTTTTTATCTTTTCTTTCTTTAGTTTCTTTATAGTATTTTCATTTATCTTTAATTCCTTAATGATTTCCTGTGTACTTTTCATCCACTTTTCAGTTTTATGATTTTCTTTTAATCTTGTATATATTTCACCTACCAAAGTATTTTCTTTGTTTAATAAATATTTTACATATCCCACTCTATTAGTGTTTAACCTTGTTAATACACTTGATGCACCAATTTCACCTCTCAGAGTACATGTTGGAGTTCAGTTCACTGCTCCTAACATATTTCTATACACTTTATTTTCTATACTTTGTAATTTCTTTATTTCATTTTTATTAAAATCTATTATGTCTGTTCCATACATAATGGATGGTAGGGCCACATTTTTCCAATAACATTTTCCTATTAATAATTTATTACTGCTTCTTGTAATCACTGATGGTACCAAATTACTTAATTTGTGTGCTTTTTTAATTATATTTTCTTTATAGGTCTTAAAACAGTGTCTCTTATTGTCTATTGTAATACCTAAATATTTAATAGTGTCTACCACCTTAATTCCCCCTATTTCCTCCGGTGTCTCTCTTGAATTATAAATTAAAATATTACTTTTGTTCATATTTATATCCAACCCTACTTCTGCCACTATATTCTGTAAGTGTGTTATGTATTCCCTTGTTTCCTTTACTGACCTTGTTAACCCCAACCCATCGTCTGCATAAAATAATGTGTTTATGTATAGGTTTTCCTCCTTGTATCCTATGTTTATATTATTTAATTTTAGAAAGATCATATATATTGGTACGGCAGCCATCATGAACAATGTTGCCAGATCTATTTGACATCATTTCCCTAACTTGACCTTTACAATTTCACTTGTTTACCTCAATAATTCTCTGTTTACTCTTGATCACTGACGGTCTTTTTGGTATTTTTTGTTCTGGTAGAACTTTTCCTGTTTATTCATGAACACTATTTATTTAATGTCCCTATGTGGACTTCACTATTACCTCAAACCATTTCTATGTATCTGGCAACACTGATGATGATAAACAATATAAGTCAATGTAAAGACTGTGTATAATATTAACATTATTAATAGAAATATATCATTACATGAGATATAAAAATATAATGTTGACAGTATAATAATTCCTTCATAATTATATATAAATATAGATATATATATATTATATTTATTATATATATAGTTTTATAATAACATTATAACAAGAGGAGCTCATATGACAATTATAAAGATTGACCAAAATAAACAAAGCAGCAGCTAGCTAATCGAGCTAATCGAGAAATAGTGGTGAAATAAGAAGTAGGTTCTTGTAGTGATCCCCACCTCCTAGACTTATCAGCCTATTACTGAACCAGTTCAATATGTCTATCGTACCGTGCTTTGAATGAGGCTACAATACTACAAAAAATTGGAGGTAATTCAAAATTCAGCTTTAAGGATTGTCCTGGGAGCATTTAAATCCTCCCCAGTCACATCCCTTGAGGTAGAATCCTCCCCAGTCACATCCCTTGAGGTAGAATCCTCCCCAGTCACATCCCTTGAGGTAGAATCCTCCCCAGTCACATCCCTTGAGGTAGAATCCTCCCCAGTCACATCCCTTGAGATAGAATCCTCCCCAGTCACATCCCTTGAGGTAGAATCCTCCCCAGTCACATCCCTTGAGGTAGAATCCTCCCCAGTCACATCCCTTGAGGTAGAATCCTCCCCAGTCACATCCCTTGAGGTAGAATCCTCCCCAGTCACATCCCTTGAGGTAGAATCCTCCCCAGTCACATCCCTTGAGGTAGAATCCTCACCAGTCACATCCCTTGAGGTAGAATCCTCCCCAGTCACATCCCTTGAGGTAGAATCCTTGGTAAAGGTACAGAAATGGACCCTACTGTATAATAGATATTTTACTGTCATTACCCACTATTTTGGACCATTCTAAGTTACTTTTTATCTATGGTGTTTCTCTCGGAAATGCCTCGTTTTCTAGATATATGTTTACAAACATAATTTGGAAACTAGTCTTACCTGACCTAACCTAACCTGAACCACAGCAGACTACCGGGACCTAACCCGGGCAAACTACCGGACCTACCCGGGGTAAATTACCGGGTATAACCAGTGTAAACTATCATAAATTGACTGGGGCAAATTTTCAGGACCTATCCTAATGTGGTAACACTGCTCAAGAAGGGTCCCCTTCTGTACCAATACCGAATCCTCCCTATCCTTACTGTCACACCGACGCTCCACCTTACTTGTCCACATACCATAATTATGGTACTTGTACCATTATTCAGTGTCTGTGTACCATGTACCATTCATTGTATACTATGTACCATTCATTGTGTACCATGTACCATTCATTGTGTACCATGTACCATTCATTGTGTACCATGTACCATTCATTGTGTACCATGTACCATTCATTGTGTACCATGTACCATTCATTGTGTACCATGTACCATTCATTGTGTACCATGTACCATTCATTGTGTACCATGTACCATTCATTGTGTACCATGTACCATTCATTGTGTAATATGTACCATTCATTGTGTACCATGTACCATTCATTGTGTACCATGTACCATTCATTGTGTACCATGTACCATTCATTGTGTACCATGTACCATTCATTGTGTACCATGTACCATTCATTGTGTACCATGTACCATTCATTGTGTACCATGTACCATAATTTTGAGACATTATATTTTCTCGTTCACAGCCTTAGATCTGACTCATCTGAGTCACCTGTCAAGGGACCTCGATTCCCAAAGGAGATTAAAAGTGCCGTGTCACCCTGTGTAGCTGTCAAAGGCTACTTATTACTCCACATCTCACTAGGAAACACATTGCTTTAATATGTAGGCTATAGGGTCATTTGTTTAATAGCATAGGTTGGAGGACTGAGAAACTCTAAATTTGGCGACCTCATCACAGGGTGGTCCATTAAAGGCTGTAAACCATACAACCAGAGTATGCTGAGATTTCTGACCACCTTAATTCCTCTCTCTTATTGTCTACTTTTGTTATCTATTAATGTGAAGGTTGTAGTAGTGGTAGTAGTGAATGTGGTGGTGATGATTCCCATTTAGATGATTTTCCAAACAGACCATTCCCTGTGTAATGTTTGTTGTTTGTTGTTGGTGTTGACTATAACAAGAAAAACACATTTGCCTTAACTTAATTATGTGATATTCCTCTGTTTTATAGTATAATATAACTTGTTTATTAAAAAATGTGCTTATTAGTATAGATTAGTACAGTACAATAATAGTACCATAACTGATGTACACAGCATACCATAATTTTGATGAAAGTACCATAATTTCAGCATCAGTGTACAATAATTTGGGCAGGTCAGCAGTGCAACCCTGCCACACATATACTAAACTTACAACGTCCCCTAAAGGTCATGCACTTCATTCACTCCTCCAAAAATATGACAGGAAACCGCTCCTTTGCCCCCTGCCATATCAAGCTCAGCTCACATGCCTTTTGTAGAAAGAGCCCTCTCCTTCTTTGCTACTATCTGGGTTACTCCACCTCTTTTTCTCTCACTGGAAAAAACTTCTCTGTGCCCTTGGTTCCCTATATCTGCTGTAATATCTCCAACTCTCCATACAGATATACCTTGGTCTAAGGCCGACTGCCCTGTGAGGGTAAAACATTATTTTTATCACTCCTCAGAACAAGATACTGTACACACAACACATACAAATATACACAGATGGTTCCCATATCCCTGACCCTCCATTAGTTGGTGCCTGTATTTATATACCAAAACAAAATAAATCAGTTGCATGGAGGTTGGCAGACACTGCTACTATACTAACAGCAGAATTATATGCCCTAGAACAAGCTCTTCAAGCCACCTACACATTCACCTCACCTTGCTCCATAGCCATATTCACAGACTCACTCACAGCCCCACACTGACACACACTTTACAACTAACCTCTTTAACACACACACACACTGACACACACTTTACAACTACAGTACTCAAAAAGAGGGAAATTGTGTAATACTTACTGCATAATTTGCTACTGTACAAGAGCCATTATTTTAAGGGATAACCAGCTTACCTGACTCTCCGTACCCAAACAGACCAGGTGCGTACGATCTGTTCCAAGCACAACTACAACAACTTGAGTGACGAGGTGAGCCAGTTCCTGTGCGGTCCACGACATACCAAAGCAGCACATCCTACAGCTTCCCGACCAACTTCTCAACACGTCAGTACTCTACTTCATCCCTTTCACTCTCTCTGGTTTGGTCACTGTTTCTTTCTTTCTCTCTTGTACTTTTTGTCTTTGAATTTCTGTTATTTATATTGTTTTATTTTCTTGATTTGTTTCTTTATCTTCATGGCACTGTGGTCATACAATCCCATCACTCTCTGGTTATTTCATTATCTTTCCCTCCCTCTCTCCTCTTCTTTGATCTCCATTAGACCCCCCCAAACGGGAATCGCCTTGACGAGGTGGAGGGGCTTGCGTGTCTCTATGACCTGGCGAGCTAGGCTAGAGGGGGCTTTGGCCCCTGCTCTGCCCCAATTTTGGGGAGAGAGGGTTTCCCATGCTAGTAAGGTCGCCAGTGAGAGACCAGACTAAATGGTTCCTATGCAATAGGCTGCCAGTATGGGCCAACAATGCTGCCCTCCAGAGGGACTGCCTTCTAGGGGCAGTCCTATGTAGGATGGTTGGGTGTCTGGGCCGGGAGATGTTGGGGAAGGGGGTCTCACCACCGTCGTGGGCAAACTTTCGAGTCATTGGGGGGCTTTTTAAAACGAGTGGCCCCGTGGAGGAAGAGGTACCCTGCCTGCGGCGACCAGCGCTCGGTCCCCTCATCTGCCCGGTTGGTAGTTGCTCTTGGCTCCTGGGGCCAAACACTTTAAATCAATGATATATGGATACATCAAAACCAAAATCTCTCTCTCGAGCGGTGGTCGACCAGGCCCTCGAGACGCGAAAATCTGGTCATGGTGATGAGCAGAGAGCTCCAAATATGAGTAGACCCAGCAGGTCGGGTGTAGTGTCAGATAACCGTGTTAGTGGTTGTGACACATTGATAATAACGAATGTACAGGCATCACTTTCATATGGCGCTATCCACTCCATTTTTAAGTGTTTCGGAGTAGTCCTTCGTATCCGAATCACTTATGACTGTGATTGTAGGTCTAATCGGTGTTATATTACATTCAAAACAAATGCTGCTGCCAAAGCAGCATTCGAGGCAAAAGATTCTCTGACAGTGGGGGATACTCACTGCAAAGTTCAGTTAATGCGGTCTGCCAATGTAGTAAATAGTGATAATGACTACTGTCCTAACGTTTTTGATGACTCTAAAGAGAATGTCCCAAAGGAACGTCAGGTTCCAACACCCTTTTGGTTTGTGGCGTATTACAGGGAGGGACGTGGTAACCTTATCCATGCTTCCCGTTATTTGGAGAAGGAAGTTGGAGTACTACCAATGGGCCACATAAAGAAATATGGTAAGGGCGTCTTAATCAGAGCCAAAGATCTTACTCAAGCCATGATGCTCCTCAATCTCCCCTGTCCTACTGATAGTATGTTTGAATCTATCAAACCACACCGAACATTCAATTATAGCAAGGGGCGTATATATAATGAAGACCTATATGAATTTTCAGAAGAGGACATTCTTGCTATGTGCCCAGACAATGTCCAACGAATAACAAAGATGAAAGGCAGTAAAAATATGATCATCCTCACTTTTTATGGTTCGCATATCCCAGATCGCATTAACATTAACCCCACCTCTTTTGAGGTGAAGCCTTTTGTTGAGCGTCCCTTACAGTGTTTCTGTTGTTATGAGTTTGGTCATGGGAGGAGGAACTGCAACAACCGTTCCCGGTGTGCTAATTGTTCTGCTTCTGACGCACATCTTATTTCTGAATGTCGGTCAGAGAGTTACTGCTTTTACTGCAGAGATGCTCACCCCTTGCGGTCTCGCCAATGTAAGATGTACCTCCTTGAGCAGGATATTCTCCACTTGGCTAATAGCCAATTCATTAGTATTGGTAGTGCCAGACGGCAACTCAACTTCAGGCGACAGAAGGATGTTGGTGTTAAGACATACGCCTCCACCCTTCGCCCCAAATCAGTTGTAACACCCTCTCAACCCTCTCAAGAGGCAGCTGCTTTATGCTCCAGTGAGAGCGTTTCTAAGGTTACACTACATAATACCTTCTCTGTTTTGGAAACCTTATCAGACACTCATTCTGGTGACCCTTCAACTGATGACAATTCTGCAACTTTAGCTAAAGGTGTCCATGTGGTAGAGGTTCATGCTGCCACACGCTCTCCAAAAAGGAAACTTAAGTCACCTAAACGGTCACAGAGACGTCTTCATGGTTCCTCTGAGGCACTTGACTCAATAGATGTTCCTCCTTATAAAGCAACCATCTCTGAGGACTCATCCGTAGTTTCCTCTCAATGTCACCAGAAGCGTTCTCGTGGCTCTGATGAATCTCTTGATTCAACAGAAGTTCCTCCTCGCAAGTTTTCTTCAGGACTATCAGAGGAGCGTAAAGTTAATGTGGATGCCACTGATGTCGCGACTTCAAAAGATTCAGTTTCTTCGCTAGAACAGCAGAGTGATTCTACCACCTGTATTATGGATGTTGATGTGTCTGCCTGTGTCAGTGATACCACTGCAGCACAGGACAATACCAATGTAAATGCTTCTAAGAATATCCCTGCTCATATACCTTCATCTTTATCAAACATATCAAATGCTTCAGGGACTCGTCAGCATGTCCCAATTACTACTCCAAGTACTACTCCTCGGGTTCGCTCTTCTAGTGGCCCAGGATTTGACAAAACGTATCGTTTGAGTAGACCCTCAGGTCGAGGTGGTAGTGGGAAGTACCTCGATGAGGCTTCCCATAAACCAGGACCAAAGTAACACTTTTTAAGGTCCTTCAGTGGAATTGCCGTGGCTTGCGTGCTTCTTGGGAAGAACTTCGCATTCTTCTCTCTAGTTTCTCCTGCATGTGTTTCTCTTCAAGAGACAATGCTTGGGGACTACATTCCTGCCAGTCCTCCAGCATATTCTGCATTTTATTCAAATTCATTTGAAGGGCAGGGTCACCATGGTGGCTCTGCCATCCTAGTTCGTCGAGATATTCCATGCACGAGCCTGGAGCTTGACACACCGCTCCAGGCTGTTGCTGTTGAGGTTTTTATGGACCGCCCCTACACTGTGTGCATTCTATACCTTCCTCCCAGTGTTACAGTAGAGAGGGGTGATCTCACCCGTCTTGTACGGGACCTTCCCTCTCCCTTTATTTTATTGGGTGATTTTAATGGTCGTCATCCTCTGTGGGGTGATAGTTCGATCAACTCCAGGGGTGTTTTATTAGCTTCTTTTATTGAGGATGAGGGATTAGGGGTTTTAAATACGGGAGATGTGACACATTTTAATAGCCCAACTGGGACTTTTACTGCCATTGACATTTCCCTTTGCTCACCCAGTGCTCTGTTAGATTTTACTTGGAGAGTGTTGCCAGATTTATATGGTAGTGACCATTTTCCTATACTTTTAGAAGGTAACAAGTATGAACCTCAGTCTCGTCTTCCTAGGTGGAAATTAGAGAAGGGTGACTGGCAGTTTTTTAGAGAGCTAACTTCTTCGGTCTATTCAGTAGCCGATTTTGGTAGCTCTGATGAGGCTGTAACATATTTCACTGATGTACTCCACTCTGCCGCTCTCAACTCTATCCCTAAAACTTCTGGCTACTTTCCCAAACGTCCTGTCCCTTGGTGGTCACCAGTCTGCACCACTGCTGTGCGGGAGAAGCGCGCTGCTTTCTCTCACCTTCGTCGCAATCGTGGGGACCCAACTCTTTTAGAGGACTTCCGACGGGCAAGGGCCCGGGCTAGACGAGTTTTAAAAGAGGCACGACGTGCATCTTGGAAGGCCAATGTGTCTTCAATTAATAGTAAAACTCCACTCACTCAAGTGTTCAAGAGAGTCCGTAAGATGGCGGGGAAGTTTTCTCCTAGTTCTCCACCTGTACTTAAGGTCAATGGAGTTAAGATTATGGATAGTTTGACAGTGGCCAATACCATGGCGGAGGCTTTTGCTAGGTTCTCCAGCCGTGACTCTCGACCTCTGGCTGTGAGACATGAGTTAAGAGCCAAGGAGCGTACTGCCCTGAATTTCTCAGGAAACGAGAATGAAAGTTATAACCATATATTCACCCTGAGAGACCTGCATTCTGCTCTCTCTCTCTGTGGGGACACTTCTCCTGGGCCAGACATCATCCCATATGCAATGTTGCGACACTTGGGTGAGGAGGCAATCTCATTTCTCTTAGCTTTATATAACAGAATCTGGGTGGAGGGTGTCTTCCCTTCTGGGTGGAGGGTTGCTACCATCCTTCCTTTCCCCAAGCCAGGCAAAGACTCTAGTGTTGCCCTCAATTACCGACCAATTGCTTTGACCTCGTGTTTATGTAAACTATTTGAGAAGATGGTGAATGTCAGACTGGTATACTTCTTGGAACGGGGTGATTTTCTGTCTCCGTCCCAGTCGGGTTTTCGTAAACATCGTTCTACTACAGATGCTCTGGTCAGGTTGGAAGCTGCTGCATGTGAGGCCTTTGCACGACATCAACACCTTGTCTGTGTATTCTTTGATTTAGAGAAAGCATATGACACTACATGGCAATATGGCATCCTGCAGCAGCTCCATGTATATGGCCTGCGAGGTCGCCTTCCACGCTTTCTTAAAGAGTTTCTTAGTGGTCGCAGTTTTTCTGTAAGGGTTGGTACAGCTCTCTCAGCATCTGTTGCACAGGAGGAGGGCGTCCCTCAGGGAAGTGTCCTCAGTGTCACATTGTTTGCAATAGCAATTAATGCCATTGCCTCATCCCTTCCGGACGACTCGATGTACGTTGATGACCAAGCAGTCTGGTTTGCTGCCTCCCGTATGTCAGTGGCGGAGCGACGCATGCAGCTTGCCCTTGACAGAGTGTCACGTTGGACTGGTTCTCATGGGTATCGATTTTCTCCTGCCAAGACGGTTGCTATGCACTGCTGCCGCATCCGAGGTGTCCACCCTGATCCGGACTTATTCATGTATGGTCATCGGATACGCTGTGTCGAGGAGACTCGCTTTTTGGGTCTCCTTTTCGACAAACGTTTGACTTGGGTTCCCCACTTACTCACACTTAAGGTCTCTTGCCTCAAGGCTCTTAATCTGTTGAGGGTTCTGAGCCATACTACCTGGGGGGCTGATCGGGCCACCCCCCTTCGCCTATACCGTGTTTTTATTAGGTCAAAACTTGATTATGGGTGTGAGGTGTACTCCTCTGCCACAGTTGTCCGTCTCAGAGTTTTAGACCCTGTTCATAATGCTGGGATACGTCTGGCAACTGGAGCGTTCAGGTCATCACCAATCCTCAGTCTGCTGGTGGACGCTAACGAACCACCTCTAGATCTCCGTCGCCAGTCCTCAATGGTTCGTTGTTGGCATCGATTACATCGACTTCCCGACTCCCTTCCTTGCTTGGCGGTGTCATCTGATATCATGTCTAATTATTACCTTTCACATTCTTGTACACCTTGGCCCTTTGGCTTCCGGGTCAGGAAGGCTATGGAGGAGATGGGAATTGAAGATTTCCAGATTCGTCCTGTGAGGGTCCCCAGGGTGGCTCCAAGGCTTCTTCCAGAAGTTTTTCCCTGCACTTGTTTTACAGACAAAAAAGAATCTCTTCCTCCTCCAGTGGCTCGTTCCCTATTTTTAGAACATGCCTTCACTCACAGGGAGTCCCTCCCTGTGTACACAGATGGGTCAAAGTCTGATACTGGAGTTGGTTTTGGAGTTGTCTTTCCTGACTTTTGCCGTGGTGGTAGACTTCCTTCTGTCATGTCGATTTTCACTGCTGAGCTCTCGGCCATTTTATATGCCATCCAAGTGATTTTTACTCTCCCTCAGCCTTCTTTTACTATTTATAGTGATTCCTGTAGTGCCTTGCAGGCCTTGTGCAATTTTAACTCTCCCCATCACCTGGTGTTGGCCATCCTTGAGTGGCTTGTCCTCCTGGGTCGTCTTGGCCGCAAAGTCACTTTCTGTTGGGTCCCGGCCCATGTGGGAGTCGATGGTAATGAGCGAGCTGATGCCCTGGCTAAGGCTGCGATCTCCAATTCTCGGCCTCCTGCCGGGCATCATCCTGTCCCTGCAGTGGACCTTCGACCCTATATAGATGCTGCTGTTCGTTCCTGCTGGCAGGACAGATGGGACGGAGTCGGGGCTAACAAGCTCCGTGACATCCGCCAACGCCTTGGTTTGTGGACCTACAGCGGCCTGTCCCGCCGGTGGGAGACGGCTCTTGTCCGTCTCCGCATTGGCCACACATTATTGACTCATGGCTTTTTAATGGACAGGATTAACCCTCCCTACTGTGATGATTGTCTGGTCCCTTTGACAGTGAGGCATATTATTGTTGAATGTCCCAGTTTGGGGGACCTGCGTCGTAGGCACCTCTCCGAGTACCGGGTGGGTGACGGTTCTTACAGTCTCTCCCGGGTGCTCGGGGAGGAGGCTTGTAGTGTGGGAGGGAACACTATGTGAAGGAGGCTGGCCTCCTCCATAAATTGTGATTTTATTATACTTATGGTTTTTAGATAGTTTGATATTATTTAGTCTGGATTCTTTTTTATATATTAGTTAATTTGACGCGTTCTTTTAGTAATGGTGTGTGTTTATAGTTTGTGTGTAATTTAGTTATCCCTTTCGGGAGTTTGTGATTTTGTTAGTTGAGGATAATAATTTTGTGTTGGGCGGTATATGACCCTAGCTGTTGCGCCGCCAGATGCCTAGTTGCATCAATAAATAAATTGTCTCCATTAGGCTATAATAGTATACCCTTCACTATCACTTGGCTTATCCCTGCCTCTTTCTCTCTCACTGTCTCTCTCTTATTATAGGATAGATTTGTCTACATTTTTTTATCCAACAAAATGTTTGTGTCACTCTCTCTGGCTCGGTTTTGGTCAGTCTCTGTTTGTTTGTCTGTCCCTCTATATTTATTTGTCTTAAGTTATCTTTGCATTCCTGTACAGTCATTTTATTTTGTTATTGTTCTAGCTCAATAGTATGTCAGTATGTGCTGCTTTTACTTACTCCTTAATTTGTTTTTTAGGACTCTTTCAGTCTCTTGTTTAGATCTGTACAGTATTATATTTTCATTACATATATGGTTTCATTTGTAAATCTGTTAAAGCCATCATTATCTCTCTTTTTTCCTTTCATACCTTCTCGAACCTTTCTCATATTGTCTCACTTCCTTGACCTTCTTTTCTGTATCTGTGTGTGTTAGAGCTGCTAATTTTTTATGCTATTCTGTTTAAAGCTGAATGTTTGTTTTTGTGTGGATATTAACAAGTCTGTTAGAGTACAATATCAACCCTTTATAAACTAAAACACAGCTCTATAAATTTATGTCTAACCTTTTCACCCTATCTTTATAGATGAAGATATATCCAGTAATGCTAGCTGGTTAGCCAGTTCTAGATATGCCAATCATTGATTTTCTTAAATACTTTATGTAATGTATTATACAGTACTGTATATTATATACAATACAGTATTCAGTCTGATATTCTGTTCCTGTAATTCACCAAAAATGTCCACAGCTTGTATGTTGGTACATATTACAGTAAAGTACAGACTAAAGTATGACTTTCCTATAACCACAGGATGGCGAGTTTAATAATCACAGTGAATCTTTACAACTTTTACAATTTTAGCTGTAGACATTTAATGATGGATACAGAAAAGGTGACTTGAAGTGGTGCCTTTTCTGCAGTTGCTATATTTTACATTGTGGATTTATAGTAGTTCATCACCATTAAGTTGACTGTGTTCAGTACTGTAGTCAGTGCTGTGTTGTCATCAAGGGTGGCAGTACAGTATGGTACAACACAAATATCATAATTCCTCACGCTTAAAAATATTGTATCATAATTTCTTACCTTACCCAAAGAACCGTACCGTACTAATATGAAAAAGTAAGATTTTGTACCGTAATTTTGTACCCAATATTGTACCAATGCCATAAATTACATCTCTAAAATTAATCAACTATATGAACTACCTCTGTAAACCGTTCCTTGTCCAGACTCAAGATTAAGTTCCTATAATTGTGTTTTTACTTTTGTTATTAGTGAATATCACTGTAAATATAGTAATATAACTGTAAATAGAGTAAGTGTGTGTGTGACTGTGGAAGAGAGAAAGAGTTTATATAATAGGATTATAGGAGACAATATTTTTTTCTGTTTAGAAATAAACTTGCCAATGTATTCCTTTCTGGAACTTGCACTAGGTTACCAAGGGTGAAGGCTGCAGTATATTATTACAAAGCAATGAGGCATGCACCATCATAATTCAAGGCTAAATTTGAACTGCAATTATTTATGTTTCTGTTGTTGTTGTTGATGTTCTCCCGGTTCAGAATGGCCTCCTGCCCCACAGACCCCTGGTACACTCTGGTCGCAGTGTTAACAGGTGCAGTAATATGAACTTACATAATAGACTATACTGTACACATTTTCCATATTTGTCTTGGAATCAACTAAAGAAATCAACCAATAAAACATTAAGAGGAAATACTAAACAGACGTCAACTTAAGCTTTGCATTTTATTAGAGGACTCCCGAGTCCCGAGTCACTGGACACGAACTGAACACGACAACGACAGTCTACGAGCAGATGAGTAGACGACTGTACAGTGTACACACACACACACACACACACATGCGCTAAAACGTTAGTCAAGAAAATAATTTTGTTGCCTTTTCATCAGGATATTAGGTTATTCTTGACAGAGGACAGTGGAATGTATATTTGAATTTTTAATAAAGTACAAAAAGGGTACAAAAAAAGTACAGAAAAGGCACTAAAAAATAACATAATTTTGTACCGTACCGTACTTAACAAGAATTATAGTACCGTAATTTCATACCATACTTTTAGATTAAAAAATAACATACGGTACCGTACCATACCGTACTGCCACCCTTGGTTGTCATACAGTTGTGTTTGGTGACATTGTTTGCTGGTGATTTTAAGTGAATACAAAACTAATATGGATGGATGTTAAAATGATCTATTTGTTTACACTGCAATTCCCATTTGACTAACCCAAAACAATACATGGGATTATACAGAGCGCTGGGACAGATGCTCTCCCCAATGGTTTCCAGTATGTAGGTCACCTCCACAGACCCACTCTCCTCCTCCTCCCACCACTATCCACCTTGCTAGCAGGCCCCATCTTCTCCTCCTCCCCCTAGCAGAACCCTACTTATCAACCTTATCCCAACATTGTTCTCCTTGAAAGTAGAGCCTCTCTCCTCCTCCTCCCCTTCCCTACACCTTCCTTTTTGCTAGCACCCACTTCTCACCCTACACCTCATCCTCTAAACACCATCCTCCTTAGTTTCATACAAGATAGCCTTACACCTTTAACCCCTGCAGACCGGGAGGGGTGGTCCCTGCCTTGACATTTCTACCCTGCCGCTAGCGTCAAAATTCCTCGATTTGCCCTATATTCACAACGCTCACACTCTTAACCTATATAGTGTACTGACTTCAAAATTGTTCCATCCGTACCTTCAAATCTTCCTCTTTCCAATGGTACCATCGGGAGGGCTGTACGATGAATAGTTGTGGAGATAGGGCGAGTTTAAGTAGACCATGTCTGTGCGCGAATCTGCAGTATTTCTGTATGTACACGCGGGATAGACTCGACCACGGCTTAGAGTCCAGTTTCCCGCGTAACTCCCTTGTCAACTCACTTGTATTACTACTATTATGTATCGTATGTCATGATTTCAACACTAAAAATAGTATGAACACTTGTAGGAATATATCATCGTGTAACTGTCAATTAGAAAATGATAAACAAACCGACTTGTACCGTAGGAAACACGTATATTTACTATCAATTTTGCCTGTATGGGTGTGTTTTGTGGTGTTATTTTCTTATTACTACCCCATTATGTATCGTGTGTCATGATCTATACACTAAATGATAATTTGTAACCTTGTAGGAATATCATGGTGTCACTCACGTACATATATTCACTACGGTATTGTCTTACGATCGTTAGAGCACAAATTCGGACAAGGGCAATTACTTAAAAATCGCCCAGCCATCGTGGGATCCCTGAATCGACTGAGTGGGTAGCGGATCGATATTGTGAGTGTATTTTATCGCCCAATGACAAGAAAAACTAGCCCTACAGAGCGCGAAATAGCGCTAAATCGCTGTAACGGTATATGGTGTGACCCGGTTTCTACCGTTTGACGGTCTATCTCGTCAACTGGTCTTTAGGGGTTAATAGGTGAAATTTAATTCATATATAAAAAGGCTTTAATATCAGTAATAATGATAGGTTTATGACAAGGTAGTATATGTATTATTAACAATAAGTATTTAAGTAGTACAGTCATACCTCCGCTATCGCGGGTTCCACTTTCGCGTTTCGTTAATATCGCGCATGTGTGAAAAGTTCACCTTCATCCTCTATAGCGCATCCGTATGCTTACTATCACACACGTAACATTTAAATTTGGCGGTGCGAAGGTAGCGACTATGTGATTGGCCAAGCACACTGGACTGACAGCTATGTTTATCATGACATGGTGTTACAACAGTGAAGGTAGCGACTATGTGATTGGCCAAGCACACTGGACTGACAGCTATGTTTATCATGACATGGTGTTACAACAGTGAAGGTAGCGACTATGTGATTGGCCAAGTACACTGGACTGACTGCCATGTTTACCATGACATTGTGTTACAGCAGTAAAGATGAGGACTGTGTGGGTTTATAACTAGCCCTACTTATCAACTTGACTGATAGCCATGTTTACCATGACATGGTATTACAGCAGTAGAGATGAAGACTGGGTGGGTTTCTAACTAGCCCTGCTTATCAACCCTATCTTTGTTTACCACAAGAGAGTTAACTAGTGATACAACGTACGGAGATAAAGCTTTTTTATCGGCGCCTAATTTATGCACCACCTAACCACAACACTCAACACGCCTACTGTACTTGTGGGGTCCACTGTATTAGGTTAAAAATGCTATTTTCTTACTGATCTACTTTAGTTTTCATTATATGCAAAGAAATATTAGTAAAAAAAAACATGTTTAGGGAGGAAAAATCTTGAAATATGAGGGACCGGGAACCAATTTCAATTATTCCCATTAGTTACTAAATTCTGCTATCGCGATTTCCGCTATCACTTAATACTTACGGTACCAATTAGGCGCGATAGCAGAGGGATGACTGTATAAGTAATTATACTGTAATTATTTATGCAGTACCATAGTATTTATGTTAATGAAAGCCGACACCTACGTTATATGATGTCGTAGCTTACTTTGTAGTGTTTAGTTCTATGATAAACTTTGTTTAGCCAAATTAATGAATGAAGACTGAATATATTATGTATGATTTGGTCCTTTCTCTTAGAGCCAGTAAACTCACATTAATTTTACAGTTGTGGTCAGTCTTTGGTTTGAGTACAGTAACTTCATTACCACACACTTTACAACTAACTTCATTAACACACACACACACACACACACTTTACAACTAACTTCAGTAACACACACACACTTTACAACTAACTTCATTAACACACACTTTACATCAAACTTCATTAACACACTTTACAACTAACTTAATTACCACACACTTTACAACTAACTTCATTAACACACACTTTACAACAAACTTCATTAAAACATATACACACACACACACACACACACATTACATCACAACACCTCCTATTACACTGTCCTGACCTAACCTAATATAACGTTACTTAACCTAACCTTACCTGCCCTAATCTAGCCTTACCTATTTGGTCTGACCTAACCTAATATAGATAAACCTAACCTTACCTGACCTAACCTAGCCTTACCTATTTGGTGTGACCTAACCTAACCTAATCTAGACCACAGCAGACTATAGGGACCTACAGTACAGTAGGTGTGGTTGATATATGTGTGGTAAGGATTTTGCATGTTTATATATTCACGTTAAGTATTTCGTCTGTTTTGAACTAAACTAGGTACAATAGAAACACTTTTTTTTTTTTACTTTCTATTAGTTTATTGGATATCCTTTGGCATTTGTAACAAGGTTCAGTTGTTTTGGAAGAGAGTCTCCTACATTGTGGAGGTACTGTACTGTAGGTTTGAGGCATGGTGTCCTTGAGCTTTGGTAGTGAAGATACATCATAGTTCTGTGGTAGTGAAGATACATCATAGTTCTACAACCCAGACTTGATCTTTCCCCAGAGAGCATGTATGACCTTTATCTGAGCTTTTGTGAGCTGTGTATTCTTCGGCATGGTTAGCAGTAGAGGGAATGGAAATAGGTTTGTCTTGCAACAAAATTGGTGCAAGACAAAATCACAGAGTGGCATACATCCACAAAGTAAAAGAGTTGCCAGATCCCTCAAGAATTAACATGGTGGCATACATCCACAAAGTAAAAGTGTTGCCAGATCCCTCAAGAATTAACATGGTGGCATACATCCACAAAGTAAAAGTGTTGCCAGATCCCTCAAGAATTAACATAGTGGCATACATCCACAAAGTAAAAGTGTTGCCAGATCCCTCAAGAATTAACATGGCGGCATACATCCACAAAGTAAAAGAGTTGCCAGATCCCTCAAGAATTAACATAGTGGCATACATCCACAAAGTCACATGGCTAACCTCACTTACTGGAACCATTATTGTAATGCTAGGTGTCTCTGAGTTGTCAGATCTCTCAAGAATTAACATGGTGGCAAAGGTATTGTCTCGTGCCTGTTTTCTATATGTCCCGCCCACCACACATATATCAACCACGCCTACTGTAACTGAGGCAAACTGCCGGCACCTAACTGGACATAGACTATTTTTGGTGCTACAGAATATTACAGTAAATATTCAGTAAATGTTCAAATGATATAAGACTGGTATTGTTATTGTTTCAGATATGAAGTAACACTGTAGTTGGCAGCCCTGACACCAATAACAGTGTGGTTGGCAGCCCTGACAACAGTAATAACCAAGTGGTCATATTGGTGGCAGAATAAAGCTGTGTTAGTGATGGAGGTGGAAGGAAGTGACACCATCAATGTTGTCAGAGAAGAGAAGTGTAACAAGTTGGTCTGTCAACAATGTGGTAAAGAGTTTAAAAGGAAATCTCACCTTAATAGGCACATACTTATACACACAGGAGAGAAGAACTTTAAATGTAATGAGTGTGGTAAAGAATTTAATATGAATTCTCACCTTAAGAATCACATACTTATACACACAGGAGAGAGGAACTTTGAATGTGAAGAATGTGGTAAAAAGTTTGTGACAAAGAGTGTTCTAAAGACACACACACTTATACACACAGGAGAGAGGAACTTTGAATGTGATGAGTGTGGTAAAAAGTTTGTGACAAAGAGTGAGCTAAAGGGACACAAACTTATACACACAGGAGAGAAGAACTTTGAATGTGATGAGTGTGGTAAATGGTTTTTTACGAAATCTAACCTTAAGAATCACATACTTATACACACAGGAGAGAGGAACTTTGAATGTGATGAGTGTGGTAAAAAGTTTGTGACAAAGAATGAGCTAAAGAAGCACATTCTTATACACACAGGAGTAAAGAACTTTGAATGTAATGAGTGTGGTAAAAAGTTTGTGACAAAGAGTAATCTAAAGAAGCACATTCTTATACACACAGGAGAGAAGAATTTTGAATGTAATAAATGTGGTAAAACATTTGGTAGGCAATCTTACCTTACTAAACATTTAAAAGTTCATACAAGAGTATAGGATTTTGAATATGATAAACATTTTATAACTAAAGATGAACTAAATAAACACATACTTATACAAACAGGAGTGAAGAACTTTGAATGTAGTAGGAAATCTAACATTAATGTACATTTAAAAGTTCATACAAGGGCATAGGATTTTGAATGTAATGAATGTAATAAAAAGTTTTCTGCCAAATCCCAACTCACGTTTACACAAAACTGTTGACACATGAAATAAAACATTGAATATAAGCGGTGGCAAACAATGATTGCTCCCCTCCCCCCTAAGCATGATAGGAAAAAAACTGAAAATATCAAGAGGTAGCACATTATATTGTAGGTGTATGGTGACAAGGTGAGTATTCAGTGTTGCCAACATTGGTGACAAGGTGAGTATTCAGTGTTGCCAACATTGGTGACAAGGTGAGTATTCAGTGTTGCCAACATTGGTGACAAGGTGAGTATTCAGTGGTGCCAACATTGGTAACAAGGTGAGTATTCAGTGTTGCCAACATTGGTATAAAAGTGATTCCTTAACCCCTCCGCGACGGGATAACTATGGATAGCCATTTTGTCAGTCCGGGGCTAGTCTTACTTTCCCTACTGCCTGGCCGGGCGCTTTTGGCCGATTTTTCCAAAATCGCTCTATTTCACTTACTCTGTACGTCTAAACTACGATACTGAACAACTTAAATTTGGTCTTGTTAGCACCATCAACTCTTCCTCTTTCCAATAAAACCAACCCCAGCTCTCTACAACTCTCCGTTGCCGAGAAATTAAGTGAGGAATGAAGGGTACTTTCTCGTGTGAGCGCGGCTGCGTTCGCTTAGGTGGAGTGGCTCTGACGACAACTGAACGTGGCCCGCGCGGGTGGCAGTCAGTGTTGTAAGTAAGCATGGCGCAACAGAGAATCGGACACGCACGAGAAATCTAATCCACATCCATCCATGTTTACAGTCAGTAACACACTGACTGACGATGGTGATTTGTAGGGATGGTGGTGAAGTATAGCCAAGTAAAAAAAAAAACGCCAAATTGGGCTCGCAAATGCCGACATTGGCAATAGCGGTGCTTCATCCCGTCCGGTCACCACATGGCAGGGGTGTAAGACACGACCCGGGCGCTTCCTGGGTCCGTCTATGACCGCGGTCCGGACGTTAAGGGTTAAGGTGGTAATTCACTTTTGGTACATTGGAGTGCTTTGATTCCTCCAAAGTTTGCTAAGAAACAGGACCAGAAGAAAAAAACAAGTGTTGTTGTATTGTTGCTTGTATAGCACTACTATAATATAATATGGCTTGCAATAACTGCAGAAATGTTTAAAAAGTGTGTGTGTATGTGTGTTTGTGGAGTGAATGTTGCTGATATTGTAAACCCTTAATATACAATTAATAAATCCAGGCTTGTGTTATTCAAGGTTTAAAGAATGCAAGGTTAACATGCGTAGGCCTTAAAATGGTCCAGTCCGCGCATGACGTGTCACGGCTGAATCGAGTGAGGGTCCAGGGGATGAAGTCAGGTCACTCTATTCTCAACCTAACCTGCCTTTACATCACTGGAGCTCTCTCATTATGCGCTGACATGGCCAAGTGTTCGATGAGAGGATGCAAGTCAAATCAGAGGGAGAAAGAAAATGAGGCTATCAAGTTTCATCGCTTCCCAAAATGTGAGGATATACAACAAAAGTGGATTGCTGCATGCAAGAGCGAGACTTGTATAAATGTTAAAAATGCAAGGATGTGCAGCCTTCATTTTATATCGAGTGATTACAAGAGAAATATAATGTACGAGCTCTTGAATCTGCCAGTCCCGGCCAAACTGTGTTCTTTAGTGGATGATTTTTATTTAGCATAGTTTAATTGCACAACTACTAAAATATATTTCAATAAAATTTATTAAACAACTACATAATTTATTTACAACTGAGGAATTCCTTTATGTAGAGAGAGAGAGTGAAAGAAAAATTATATTATAGTCTGGAACATGCGAGTTTGACATAGTTTGGCCTTTCCATCACGTTCTTCAGTTTTCTTTCATCTAATTTCCTTGCTCCCCCTTCATCCCAACCCCCAAATACCAAGTGACGTCACAACCATGCGCAGTTCCCACGAGTGGGTTAACCTTGTATTCTTTAAACCTTGGTGTTATTCATCACCATACACACTGAGTGATTTACTCACCCTGTGTTAAAAGGATAGTGTGTGTGTGTGCCTATAGGGATCACAATCCACATTTGTGCGTTTTAGTTTAATAAAATAGTCTTCTTTGTCACTCAGAGATAGCGAGAAGTAGTATTTGGAGTATTCCATTGTCGAAAATCAGTCAAACACGGCCCGCACAACTTGCTACACTATCAATTCCAGGTCGACTGTAGTCCCACGAGTTACCCACGACGCGGAAACACGTGGGGTTTGTTCACATGGTGACTGCGAAGCATCAAATGACCGAAAACACTCTTATTAAGGGAAAATATACTTTGGATACATTAGAGTGCCTTGATTCCTCCAAAGTATTTTGCCAAGAAACAGAACCTGTTGAACAATATTAATGTAATACTTGTGTAACATAGTCATATGTGTTATTAGATAAGAATAAATGTAATAAGTATAAGTTATATGAGGGTTGGTTGTTTTATAAGTGGAGTGACATTAAAAGGAGTCAGTGAACAGCTCACATTCAAGTCCAGAATTATCAGTTCTTGATGAAGGAATGAGCCATTCAACATTACAGTATACAAGTTGAAATGACCCAAAATGATCATTACTATGTATGTGTATTGGCTTAACAACAACAGGGTACGGCGGCCATCATGAACAGTGCTGCCAGATCTATATGACATCATTTCCCTAACTTGACCTTTACCATTTCACTTGTTTACCTCAATAATTCTCTGTTTACTCTTGATCATTGACGGTCTTTTTGGAAATTTTGTTCTGGTAGAACTTTTCCTGTTTATTCATGAACAATATTTATATAATGTCCCTATGTGGACTTCACTATTACCTCAAACCATTTCTATGCATCTGGCAACACTGATGATGATAAACAATATAAGTCAATGTAAAGACTGTGTATAATATTAACATTATTAATAGAAATATATCATTACATGAGATATAAAAATATGATGTTGACATTATAATAATTCCTTCACAATTATATATATATATATAGAGAGAGAGATATATATATTATATTTATTATATATATATAGTTTTATAATAACATTATAACAAGAGGAGCTCATTTGACAATTATAAAGATTGACCAAAATAAACAAAGCAGCAGGTTCAACATTACCAAGCAATTACCATTCAATACTACAAAAAATTAGAGGTAATTCAAAATTCAGCTTTAAGGATTGTCCTGGGAGCATTTAAATCCTCCCCAGTCACATCCCTTGAGGTAGAATCCTCCCCAGTCACATCCCTTGAGGTAGAATCCTCCCCAGTCACATCCCTTGAGGTAGAATCCTCCCCAGTCACATCCCTTGAGGTAGAATCCTCCCCAGTCACATCCCTTGAGGTAGAATCCTCCCTAGTCACATCCCTTGAGGTAGAATCCTCCCCAGTCACATCCCTTGAGGTAGAATCTTCCCCAGTCACATCCCTTGAGGTAGAATCCTCCCCAGTCACATCCCTTGAGGTAGAATCCTCCCCAGTCACATCCCTTGAGGTAGAATCCTCCCCAGTCACATCCCTTGAGGTAGAATCCTCCCCAGTCACATCCCTTGAGGTAGAATCCTCCCCAGTCACATCCCTTGAGATAGAATCCTCCCCAGTCACATCCCTTGAGGTAGAATCCTCCCCAGTCACATCCCTTGAGGTAGAATCCTCCCCAGTCACATCCCTTGAGGTAGAATCCTCCCCAGTCACATCCCTTGAGGTAGAATCCTCCCCAGTCACATCCCTTGAGGTAGAATCCTTGGTAAAGGTACAGAAATGGACCCTACTGTATAATAGATATTTTACTGTCATTACCCACTATTTTGGACCATTCTAAGTTACTTTTCATCTATGGTGTTTTTCTCGGAAATGCCTCGTTTTCTAGATATATGTTTACAAACATAATTTGGAAACTAGTCTTACCTGACCTAACCTAACCTGAACCACAGCAGACTACCGGGACCTAACCCGGGCAAACTACCGGACCTAACCGGCGTAAATTATCGGGTATAACCAGTGTAAACTATCATAAAGTGACTGGGGCAAATTTTCAGGACCTAGCCTAATGTGGTAACACTGCTCAAGAAAGGTTCCCTTCTGTACCAATACCGAATCCTCCCTATCCTTACTGTCACACCGACGCTCCACCTTACTTGTCCACATACCATAATTATGGTACTTGTACCATTATTCAGTGTCTGTGTACCATGTACCATTCATTGTGTACCATGTACCATTCATTGTGTACCATGTACCATTCATTGTGTACCATGTACCATTCATTGTGTACCATGTACCATTCATTGTGTACCATGTACCATTCATTGTGTACCATGTACCATTCATTGTGTACCATGTACCATAATTTTGAGACATTATATTTTCTCGTTCACAGCCTTAGATCTGACTCATCTGAGTCACCTGTCAAGGGACCTCGATTCCCAAAGGAGATTAAAAGTGCCGTGTCACCCTGTGTAGCTGTCAAAGGCTACTTATTACTCCACATCTCACTAGGAAACACATTGCTTTAATATGTAGGCTATTTGGGTCATTTGTTTAATAGCATAGGTTGGAGGACTGAGAAACTCTAAATTTGGCGACTTCATCACAGGGTGGTCCATTAAAGGCTGTAAACCATACAACCAGAGTATGCTGAGATTTCTGACCACCTTAATTCCTCTCTCTTATTGTCTACTTTTGTTATCTATTAATGTGAAGGTTGTAGTAGTGGTAGTAGTGAATGTGGTGGTGATGATTCCCATTTAGATGATTTTCCAAACAGACCATTCCCTGTGTAATGTTTGTTGTTTGTTATTAGTGTTGACTATAACAAGAAAAACACATTTGCCTTAACTTAATTATGTGATATTCCTTTGTTTTATAGTATAATATAATCTGTTTATTAAAAAATGTGCTTATTAGTATAGATTAGTACAGTACAATAATAGTACCATAACTGATGTGCACAGCATACCATAATTTTAATGAAAGTACCATAATTTCAGCATTAGTGTACAATAATTTGGGCAGGTCAGCAGTGCAACCCTGCCACACATATACTAAACTTACAACGTCCCCTAAAGGTCATGCACTTCATTCACTCCTCCAAAAATATGACAGGAAACCGCTCCTTTGCCCCCTGCCATATCAAGCTCAGCTCACATGCCTTTTGTAGAAAGAGCCCTCTCCTTCTTTGCTACTATCTGGGTTACTCCACCTCTTTTTCTCTCACTGGAAAAACTTCTCCTCTGTGCCCTTGGTTCCCTATATCTGCTGTAATATCTCCAACTCTCCATACAGATATACCTTGGTCTAAGGCCGACTGCCCTGTGAGGGGTAAAACATTATTTCTATCACTCCTCAGAACAAGATACTGTACACACAACACATACACATATACACAGATGGTTCCCATATCCCTGACCCTCCATCAGTTGGTGCCTGTATTTATATACCAAAACAAAATAAATCAGTTGCATGGAGGTTGCCAGACACTGCTACTATACTAACAGCAGAACTATATGCCCTAGAACAAGCTCTTCAAGCCACCTACACATTCACCTCACCTTGCTCCATAGCCATATTCACAGACTCACTCACAGCCCCACACTGACACACACTTTACAACTAACTTCATTAACACACACACACTGACAGACACTTTACAACTAACTTCATTAACACACACACACACACACACACACTTTACAACTAACTTCATTAACACACACACACTGACACACACTTTACAACAAACTTCATTAACACACACACACTGACACATGCTTTACAACTAACTTCATTAACACACACACACACTGACACACACTTTACAACTAACTTCATTAACACACACACACACACTGACACACACTTTACAACTAACTTCATTAACACACACACACACACACACACACTTTACAACTAACTTCATTAACACACACACACTGACACACACTTTACAACAAACTTCATTAACACACACACACTGACACATGCTTTACAACTAACTTCATTAACACACACACACTGACACACACTTTACAACTAACTTCATTAACACACACACACACACTGACACACACTTTACAACTAACTTCATTAACACACACACACACACACTGACACACACTTTACAACAACAGTTTTCAAAAAGAGGGAAATTGTGTAATACTTACTGCATAATTAGCTACTGTACAAGAGCCATTATTTTAAGGGATAACCAGCTTACCTGACTCTCCGTACCCAAACAGACCAGGTGTGTACGATCTGTTCCAAGCACAACTACAACAACTTGAGTGACGAGGTGAGCCAGTTCCTGTGCGGTCCACGGCATACCAAAGCAGCACATCCTACAGCTTCCCGACCAACTTCTCAACACGTCAGTACTCTACTTCATCCCTTTCACTCTCTCTGGTTTGGTCACTGTTTCTTTCTCTCTTATACTTTTTGTCTTTGAATTTCTGTTATTTATATTGTTTTATTTTCTTGATTTGTTTCTTTATCATCATGGCACTGTGGTCATACAATCCCATCACTCTCTGGTTATTTCATTATCTTTCCCTCCCTCTCTCCTCTTCTTTGATCTCCATTAGGCTATAATAGTATACCCTTCACTATCACTTGGCTTATCCCTGTCTCTTTCTCTCTCACTGTCTCTCTCTTATTATAGGATAGATTTGTCTACATTTTTGTATCCAACAAAATGTTTGTGTCACTCTCTCTGGCTCGGTTTTGGTCAGTCTCTGTTTGTTTGTCTGTCCCTCTATATTTATTTGTCTCAAGTTATCTTTGCATTCCTGTACAGTCATTTTATTTTGTTATTGTTCTAGCTCAATAGTATGTCAGTATGTGCTGCTTTTACTTACTCCTTAATTTGTTTTTTAGGACTCTTTCAGTCTCTTGTTTAGATCTGTACAGTAGTACATTTTCATTACATATATGGTTTCATTTGTAAATCTGTTAAAGCCATCATTATCTCTCTTTTTTCCTTTCATACCTTCTCGAACCTTTCTCATATTGTCTCACTTCCTTGACCTCCTTTTCTGTATCTGTGTGTGTTAGAGCTGCTAATTTTTTATGCTATTCTGTTTAAAGCTGAATGTTTGTTTTTGTGTGGATATTAACAAGTCTGTTAGAGTACAATATCAACCCTTTATAAACTAAAACACAGCTCTATAAATTTATGTCTAACCTTTTCTTCCTATCTTTATAGATGAAGATATATCCAGTAATGCTAGCTGGTTAGCCAGTTCTAGACATGCCAATCATTGATTTTCTTAAATACTTTATGTAATGTATTATACAGTACTGTATAGTATATACAATACAGTATTCAGTCTGATATTCTGTTCCTGTAATTCACCAAAAATATCCACAGCTTGTATGTTGGTACATATTACAGTAAAGTACAGACTAAAGTATGACTTTCCTATAACCACAGGATGGCGAGTTTATTAATCACAGTGAATCTTTACAACTTTTACAATTTTAGCTGTAGACATTTAATGATGGATACAGAAAAGGTGACTTGAAGTGGTGCCTTTTCTGCAGTTGCTATATTTTACATTGTGGATTTATAGTAGTTCATCACCATTAAGTTGACTGTGTTCAGTACTGTAGTCAGTGCTGTGTTGTCATCAAGGGTGGCAGTACAGTATGGTACAACAAAAATATTATAATTCCGCACGCTTAAAAATATTGTATCATAATTTCTTACCTTACCCAAAGAACCGTACCGTACTAGTATGAAAAAGTAAGATTTTGTACCGTAATTTTGTACCCAATATTGTACCAATGCCATAAATTACATCTCTAAAATTAATCAACTATATGAACTACCTCTGTAAACCGTTCCTTGTCCAGACTCAAGATTAAGTTCCTATAATTGTGTTTTTATGTCTTTTTATCATGATGATTTTTCTGTCTCGTTGGATTTTGCTCGTGTTTGTTCTTTTCTTTGTTTTCTTTGGGATATGCTTTTTGCAGGTCTCATAGCATATCTTGGTTAATAAGCTGGGGATATTGTCTATTTCTTTTCCTTGCATTGTGTTGATCCAGTCAATTTCCCCTAGTTTTGTCCTCAGCTGTTCCCACTCAATTTCTGTACTGTAGAAATTTAGGTCACTTAGTGTCCCTTCTGCAGTGCTGTTTTGTACATGAGATATTGGCGTTGTTGTGGTGCTGATACTGGCTTTTACCTTGATCAGTTTGTGGTCTGACATTATGGTGTCACTTATCTCGTAGGAGTGTAAGAGGTTTGGGTTGTTGCTGAAGATAAGGTCAAGTATATTTCGTTCTCTGGTTGGATCTGTTACAAGCTGGAATAGAAAATAATTTTCAACTAGGCGTATCAGATCGCATGCTTGTTGTTTGTCATCGGGGGTGCCTCCTGTGGTCTTCATTTCTGGCCAATTGATGTTTGGGAAATTGAAGTCGCCCGACATGATCACCTCAGTGTTTGGGTTTGGTAGGGTGCTTAGTATTTGTTCTATTTTTTGGGTGATTTGCCTGAAAGTTCCGTGGGTAGTGTTTGGGGGCCTGTATAGGGTGATTGCTAGCAGGTTTATACTTTTCATGAAGACAACAAGCAGCTCTGTGGTTCCATTTGAAAAAGAGGTTAGTACTTCGGCACTTGCTGCTATGTCTTCTCTTATGTAATTTGCTACCCCGCCATGACTCCTACCTTGTCTGTCCGCTCTGTAGACAGAGTAGTGGTTCATGTTGATTTCTGCATTAAGGTGTTCATTTGTGAGATGAGTTTCAGTTAGGGCAAGAAAGAGTAGGTTTTCCTCTACTGCCATCTCTTGTAACATAGGGATCTTGGATTAGTTTGACTTTGGGTACAGACCCCTGATGTTACCACAGCAGAAAGTGGCAAGTGGTAGGGCGAATTGCACCCTCCCCTGTGTCTCGTCACCAGCCTCTCTATTCTGTCTAGCAGGTGTTCTAATGCCTTCTGGGTTTTCATTTCTCTCTCCAGGAGTTTGTCCATGAAAGCCACTAAAAAAGTAGGCTTGTTGTGGGTTTGATCTTTTGAAGGGATAATGTCAATTTTTTTCTGGCTGTGCGGGTCTGTACTGTTGTATATTTCTGTTTGTTTGAGGATGTTTTGATGCACTCTTGATGTGTGCTTGTGACTGTGGTGTTTGTCCATTGTTGCTGGTCCGAGTCCTTTTTGTCCCAGTTACATGTGGTGCGGTCAACTTTCATCTTCGCACATTCCACTTTTCAGGGAGTTATTGCACATCCATGGATGATAGTATTTGCAGTAACGCCCCATGTTACAACCAAACCTCTTGTTTAGTCCATTTTTCATTACTTTAGGGCATACATTTGGATGGTCTCTTTTGCATCCTTCACCGTTTACCCCATTATGTTTGCAGCGGTTTTCCAGGAAAAGTCTACAGATTTCTTAGTGGTTTCCTGACGTTTGAGTTGAAGATGAAATTAGTATTATAGGGACGTGCAGGTTGTATAGGATAGAGAGAGTGAAAATATAATGTGTGTACATTTATTCTTTGGTACTGTTTTGGTTTGTTTTTATTCACAGAATCTGCAGAGGAAGACAGTGAGAAATTACCATTGTAAAGTCTACTCAGTCATCATCATTGGTATGGCGGCCATCATGAACAGTGTTGCCAGATCTATTTGACATCATTTCCCTAACTTGACCTTTACAATTTCACTCGTTTACCTCAATAATTATCGGTTTACTCTTGATAACTGACGGTCTTTTTGGTATTTTTTGTTCTGGTAGAACTTTTCCTGTTTGTTCATGAACACTATTTATATAATGTCCCTATGTGGACTTCACTATTACCTCAAACCATTTCTATGCATCTGGCAACACTGATGATGATAAACAATATAAGTCAAAGTAAAGACTGTGTATAATATTAACATTATTAATAAAAATATATTCATTACATGAGATATAAAAACATAATGTTGACATTATAATAATTCCTTCATAATTATATATAAATATAGATATATATATATATATATATATATATTATATTTATTATATATATAGTTTTATAATAACATTATAACAAGAAGAGCTCATATGACAATTATAAAGATTGACCAAAATAAACAAAGCAGCAGCTAGCTAATCGAGCTAATCGAGAAATAGTGGTGAAATAAGAAGTAGGTTCTTGTAGTGATCCCCACCTCCTAGACTTATCAGCCTATTACTGAACCAGTTCAATATGTCTATCGTACCGTGCTTTGAATGAGGCTACAATACTACAAAAAATTGGAGGTAATTCAAAATTCAGCTTTAAGGATTGTCCTGGGAGCATTTAAATCCTCCCCAGTCACATCCCTTGAGGTAGAATCCTCCCCAGTCACATCCCTTGAGGTAGAATCCTCCCCAGTCACATCCCTTGAGGTAGAATCCTCCCCAGTCACATCCCTTGAGGTAGAATCCTCCCCAGTCACATCCCTTGAGGTAGAATCCTCCGTAGTCACATCCCTTGAGGTAGAATCCTCCCCAGTCACATCCCTTGAGGTAGAATCCTTGGTAAAGGTACAGAAATGGACCCTACTGTATAATAGATATTTTACTGTCATTACCCACTATTTTGGACCATTCTAAGTTACTTTTCATCTATGGTGTTTCTCTCGGAAATGCCTCGTTTTCTAGATATATGTTTACAAACATAATTTGGAAACTAGTCTTACCTGACCTAACTTAACCTGAACCACAGCAGACTACCGGGACCTAACCCGGGCAAACTACCGGACCTAACCGGCGTAAATTACCGGGTATAACCAGTGTAAACTATCATAAAGTGACTGGGGCAAATTTTCAGGACCTAGCCTAATGTGGTAACACTGCTCAAGAAAGGTTCCCTTCTGTACCAATACCGAATCCTCCCTATCCTTACTGTCACACCGACGCTCCACCTTACTTGTCCACATACCATAATTATGGTACTTGTACCATTATTCAGTGTCTGTGTACCATGTACCATTCATTGTGTACCATGTACCATTCATTGTGTACCATGTACCATTCATTGTGTACCATGTACCATTCATTGTGTACCATGTACCATTCATTGTGTACCATGTACCATAATTTTGAGACATTATTGTCACGGATCGTTCCGTGATCATAACGTAACGTACGTAAGTAGTAGGATGCTATATATTATATATATATTAATAAAGGAATACCACGTGTGGGGAATGTTCTAGAAGGCATAGAACAATGGAATTTTCCAGAGACAGAGGAATTTGAAATATAGGTGCAGGCTATTAATCCCCAGGTAGACAGGAAAGGTCATGTCATGTCAGGTCAGGTGAGGTCGAGTACCCACTCACTCCATCCCATGTCTGGAAGTACTGCTACAATTTTGCATTAATAATTATGCTATGGGGGCATCTATTACTTATTAAAATTGATTTTGAAGTGGAAGGGAATCAATTGCAAGCAGTTGCATGTTATGGGAAAAGTGATTTGCATGTATAACTAAAGTGTGAGTGACATATGTAAACGTAGTCAAGGATTAGGCCATACGAACACGTAGATACTGGACAGTCTATCATGTGTCACTTGCCAGGTAGAGAAAGGTAGAATGGGGAGGTGTCAGAAGGGTAATTATCCTTACCACCCATGTCTTGATTTTGGAAAAATATTCAGTTGGTACGATCACACTCCAGGACGAACACCTCGTACCAGCCCTCCTTGCCTTGCCTAGGGGCCTATAGTTTTAACGTAACGCCATATTTGTTTAATTACTTTTTCACAAGGCTTATTGTTATTTAACTCACTATTCATTCGCTTGACGAGAATCAGTAAGGTGTCATTTTGAACAGGTGAGGAGAGGGCTGGCCGAATTTTACGAGTGTGTGTGTGTACAGACTGTAGTGAACGAGTGTGATTATTGACATTGGAAATTACCAACTGGGTTGCTTGATTCTCTATTTAATATTACCATAACGTAACTATCGTCGTGTGCGAGGGTGAAGTGCTAGCTTGTGATAATTATATTAAAGTAACGTAATATTACTGTTCCACGTGTACGCGTATGAGCGATAGTGGCCTAGCAGCACGTGTCCGAGCGACGGAAGAGTAAGTAATAGATAGTTACTGTGAACGGAAGTGTGTGTGTGTGATTTTTGATTGAATTTAATTATTCATTTGTTGGCTTGGAATTTATTTTAATAAATAGAGAAAAATTGGCAATTGTTGTTGTGATTCACCATTATTGCATGCTCTATAACCAATACATATATAGCAGGACGAACCCAGAAATAAATTTATTGTGTTGGAGGGAAGGATACAGGGATTATAACTCTGGGTAACTCGCTGCAGCCAACCAACGAGATTACATATTACCAGCAAGATAAGCTTTTGGTAATTTATTATAAAGATACATTTATTCTATCACAGTCCAACCCCCACAATTATATTTTCTCGTTCACAGCCTTAGATCTGACTCATCTGAGTCACCTGTCAAGGGACCTCGATTCCCAAAGGAGATTAAAAGTGCCGTGTCACCCTGTGTAGCTGTCAAAGGCTACTTATTACTCCACATCTCACTAGGAAACACATTGCTTTAATATGTAGGCTATAGGGTCATTTGTTTAATAGCATAGGTTGGAGGACTGAGAAACTCTAAATTTGGCGACTTCATCACAGGGTGGTCCATTAAAGGCTGTAAACCATACAACCAGAGTATGCTGAGATTTCTGACCACCTTAATTCCTCTCTCTTATTGTCTACTTTTGTTATCTATTAATGTGAAGGTTGTAGTAGTGGTAGTAGTGAATGTGGTGGTGATGATTCCCATTTAGATGATTTTCCAAACAGACCATTCCCTGTGTAATGTTTGTTTTTTGTTGTTGGTGTTGACTATAACAAGAAAAACACATTTGCCTTAACTTAATTATGTGATATTCCTCTGTTTTATAGTATAATATAACCTGTTTATTAAAAAATGTGCTTATTAGTATAGATTAGTACAGTACAATAATAGTACCATAACTGATGTGCACAGCATACCATAATTTTGATGAAAGTACCATAATTTCAGCATTAGTGTACAATAATTTGGGCAGGTCAGCAGTGCAACCCTGCCACACACATACTAAACTTACAACGTCCCCTAAAGGTCATGCACTTCATTCACTCCTCCAAAAATATGACAGGAAACCGCTCCTTTGCCCCCTGCCATATCAAGCTCAGCTCACATGCCTTTTGTAGAAAGAGCCCTCTACTTCTTTACTACTATCTGGGTTACTCCACCTCTTTTTCTCTCACTGGAAAAACTTCTCCTCTGTGCCCTTGGTTCCCTATACCTGCTGTAATATCTCCAACTCTCCATACAGATATACCTTGGTCTAAGGCCGACTGCCCTGTGAGGGGTAAAACATTATTTCTATCACTCCTCAGAACAAGATACACACAACACATACACATATACACAGATGGTTCCCATATCCCTGACCCTCCATCAGTTGGTGCCTGTATTTATATACCAAAACAAAATAAATCAGTTGCATGGAGGTTGCCAGCCACTGCTACTATACTAACAGCAGAACTATATGCCCTAGAACAAGCTCTTCAAGCCACCTACACATTCACCTCACCTTGCTCCATAGCCATATTCACAGACTCACTCACAGCCCCACACTGACACACACTTTACAACTAACTTCATTAACACACACACACTGACACACACTTTACAACTAACTTCATTAACACACACACACACACTGACACACACTTTACAACTAACTTCATTAACACACACACACACACACTGACACACACTTTACAACTGACACACACTTTACAACTACAGTAGGCTACTCAAAAAGAGAGAAATTGTGTAATACTTACTGCATAATTAGCTACTGGATAAGAGCCATTATTTTAAGGGATAACCAGCTTACCTGACTCTCCGTACCCAAACAGACCAGGTGTGTACGATCTGTTCCAAGCACAACTACAACAACTTGAGTGACGAGGTGAGCCAGTTCCTGTGCGGTCCACGGCATACCAAAACAGCACATCCTACAGCTTCCCGACCAACTTCTCAACACGTCAGTACTCTACTTCATCCCTTTCACTCTCTCTGGTTTGGTCACTGTTTCTTTCTTTCTCTCTTGTACTTTTTGTCTTTGAATTTCTGTTATTTATATTGTTTTATTTTCTTGATTTGTTTCTTTATCATCATGGCACTGTGGTCATACAATCCCATCACTCTCTGGTTATTTCATTATCTTTCCCTCCCTCTCTCCTCTTCTTTGATCTCCATTAGGCTATAATAGTATACCCTTCACTATCACTTGGCTTATCCCTGTCTCTTTCTCTCTCACTGTCTCTCTCTTATTATAGGATAGATTTGTCTACATTTTTTTATCCAACAAAATGTTTGTGTCACTCTCTCTGGCTCGGTTTTGGTCAGTCTCTGTTTGTTTGTCTGTCCCTCTATATTTATTTATCTCAAGTTATCTTTGCATTCCTGTACAGTCATTTTATTTTGTTATTGTTCTAGCTCAATAGTATGTCAGTATGTGCTGCTTTTACTTACTCCTTAATTTGTTTTTTAGGACTCTTTCAGTCTCTTGTTTAGATCTGTACAGTATTACATTTTCATTACATATATGGGTTCATTTGTAAATCTGTTAAAGCCATCATTATCTCTCTTTTTTCCTTTCATACCTTCTCGAACCTTTCTCATATTGTCTCACTTCCTTGACCTCCTTTTCTGTATCTGTGTGTGTTAGAGCTGCTAATTTTTTATGCTATTCTGTTTAAAGCTGAATGTTTGTTTTTGTGTGGATATTAACAAGTCTGTTAGAGTACAATATCAACCCTTTATAAACTAAAACACAGCTCTATAAATTTATGTCTAACCTTTTCACCCTATCTTTATAGATGAAGATATATCCAGTAATGCTAGCTGGTTAGCCAGTTCTAGACATGCCAATCATTGATTTTCTTAAATACTTTATGTAATGTATTATACAGTACTGTATAGTATATACAATACAGTATTCAGTCTGATATTCTGTTCCTGTAATTCACCAAAAATGTCCACAGCTTGTATGTTGGTACATATTACAGTAAAGTACAGACTAAAGTATGACTTTCCTATAACCACAGGATGGCGAGTTTATTAATCACAGTGAATCTTTACAACTTTTACAATTTTAGCTGTAGACATTTAATGATGGATACAGAAAAGGTGACTTGAAGTGGTGCCTTTTCTGCAGTTGCTATATTTTACATTGTGGATTTATAGTAGTTCATCACCATTAAGTTGACTGTGTTCAGTACTGTAGTCAGTGCTGTGTTGTCATCAAGGGTGGCAGTACAGTACGGTACAACAAAAATATTATAATTCCGCACGCATAAAAATATCGTAATATAATTTCTTACCTTACCCAACGAACCGTACCGTACTAGTATGAAAAAGTAAGATTTTGTACCATAATTTTGTACCCAATATCGTACCAATGCCATAAATTACATCTCTAAAATTAATCAACTATATGAACTACCTCTGTAAACCGTTCCTTGTCCAGACTCAAGATTAAGTTTCTATAATTGTGTTTTTACTTTTGTTATTAGTGAATATCACTGTAAATATACTAATATAACTGTAAATAGAGTAAGTGTGTGTGTGACTGTGGAAGAGAGAAAGAGTTTATATAATAGGATTATAGGAGACAATAATTTTTTTCTTTTTAAAAATGAACTTGCGAATGTATTCCTTTCTTACCTTACCTGACCTAACCTAGCCTTACCTATTTGTTCTAACCTAACTGGACATAGACTATTTTTGGTGCTACAGAATATTACAGTAAATATTCAGTAAATGTTCAAATGATATAAGACTGGTATTGTTATTGTTTCAGATATGAAGTAACACTGTAGTTGGCAGCCCTGACACCAATAACAGTGTGGTTGGCAGCCCTGACAACAGTAATAACCAAGTGGTCATATTGGTGGCAGAATAAAGCTGTGTTAGTGATGGAGGTGGAAGGAAGTGACACCATCAATGTTGTCAGAGAAGAGAAGTGTAACAAGTTGGTCTGTCAACAATGTGGTCGAAACTTTAGTAGGAAATGCCATCTCACTCAGCATTTGTTAACTCATACTGCAAAGAAAATGTTTATGTGTGATGAGTGTGGTAAAGAGTTTTGTACGAAATATTACCTTAAGAAGCACATACTTATACACACAGGAGAGAAGAACTTTGAATGTGATGAGTGTGGTAAAAAGTTTGGGACAAAGAGTGAGGTAAAGAGACACATACTTATACACACAGGAGAGAGGAACTTTGAATGTGATGAGTGTGGTAAAAAGTTTGTGACAAAGAGCGATCTAGAGACACACATACTTATACACACAGGAAAGAGGAACTTTGAATGTGATGAGTGTGGTAAAAAGTTTGTGACAAAGAGTGAGGTAAAGAGACACATACTTATACACACAGGAGAGAGGAACTTTGAATGTGATGAGTGTGGTAAAAAGTTTGTGACAAAGAGTGATCTAAAGAAACACATACTTATACACACAGGAAAGAGGAACTTTGAATGTGATGAGTGTGGTAAAAAGTTTGTGACAAAGAGTGAGCTAAAGAGACACATACTTATACACACAGGAGAGAGGAACTTTGAATGTGATGAGTGTGGTAAAAAGTTTGTGACAAAGAGTGAGCTAAAGACACACATACTTATACACACAGGAGTAAAGAACTTTGAATGTGATGAGTGTGGTAAAAAGTTTGTGAGAAAGAGTGTTCTAAAGACACACATACTTATACACACAGGAGAGAGGAACTTTGAATGTGATGAGTGTGGTAAAAAGTTTGTGAGAAAGAGTGATCTAAAGACACACATACTTATACACACAGGAGTGAAGAACTTTGAATGTAATAAATGTGGTAAAACCTTTGGTAGGAAATCTAACCTTACTAAACATTTAAAAGTTCATACAAGAGTATAGGATTTTGAATGTGATAAAACAGTTTATGACTAAAGATGAACTAAATAAACACATACTTATACACACAGGAGAGGCAATTACCTTGAAGATGAACAAAAGGGCTGCATCAGAAATAAGCTAGGAACAAAAGATCAACTGCTCATCAACAAAACCATCCTTAAAGACTGTAAGAAGAGAGGAAGAAATCTTAGCATAGCATGGATAGATTATAAGAAGGCCTTCGACAGCGTTCCCCACTCATGTATATTGAAATGCCTCGAATTATATAACATCAATGAGGAAATCAGAACATTCATTAAAACTCAAATGACCAAATGGAAAACTTCCCTCAATTTGAACCACACAAATGGTCAAATAAAAATAGCCAATATATAAAACCAACGGGGAATATTCCAAGGGAACAGCCTTTCACCACTACTCTTCTGCCTCGCCCTAGACCCACTCAGTAAAACCCTAAAAGAACAAAACACTGGATATGACTTGAGCAGAGGCAGAACAAAGAAAAACAACAAAAAAATCAACCACCTGTTGTTTATGGATGACCTGAAATTATACACACAATCTGACCAACAGTTAAACCAGCAGATGCAAATAGTACACAATTTCTCCAGAGACATCAATATGGAATTTGGCCTAGACAAATGCAACAAGTGTACAATAAGGAAGGGTAAAAAGATAGCCTCAAATAACATCGAGCTCGACAACCAAAACTTAATAGAAGATCTTGACAATGATGTCACTTACAAATACTTGGGCGTAGAGGAAAATTCACAGATCCAACATAAGAACATGAGGGAAAAAATTAGAAAAGAATACTTAAAACGCCTAAAGAAGATCTGCAAATCAGAACTAATACTGAAAAACAAAATCACTGCCATAAACCAACTTGCAATTCCGGTGGTGACATATGCATTTGGTATCGTAGACTGGCCGCAGGGAGAGCTTAACAAACTAGACATCAAGACCCGAAAAATGCTCATCTTAAACAAAGTCACCTACAGAAACCAATGCTTGGATAGAATATACATCCCACGAAGAGAAGGTGGTCTAGGGTTGACTGAGATCAACCAAGCCTATAGAGCCACCATCATTAGTATGGGACAATATCTAAACAGTTCTGAGGAAGATAATATGAAAAGTGTTGCCCAACACCACAGAGAAGCCTTATCCCAACAAACTTCTATAATAAAACTGGCAGAAAACTTTAGAGAAAACATCCAAGAAGAGAACATTGCCAATGACCAAGTACCAGCCACCAAGAAGGCAAGAAAAGTAAGAGGAAAATACAGTAAGAAAGAAGAAACTCTCAAAAAAGAAAGATGGAAACAACACTGATAAGCGGGTAAATTTCTTGAGGAATTAGAAAAAGATTACATAGATAAGGAAAGATCATTAATGTGGCTGAAAAATGATGACCTCGGGTTCGATGGAGAGAGACTAATAGTTGGAGCACAAGACCAGGGACTCCTAACGAATGGATTCAAGAAAATGGCCGGAATATCCCAGAATGACCAGTGTAGGTTCTGCCACAATGGTGTAGAGTGTGTAAGCCATCTTATATCTGGCTGCCAGACACTCCATGCAGACGGGCACGACACGACTCGTCACAATGGTGTAGAGTGTGTAAGCCATCTTATATCTGGCTGCCAGACACTCCTTGCAGACGGGTACTACACGACTCGTCACAATGGTGTAGAGTGTGTAAGCCATCTTATATCTGGCTGCCAGACACTCCTTGCAGACGGGCACTACACGACTCGTCACAATGGTGTAGAGTGTGTAAGCCATCTTATGTCTGGCTGCCAGACACTCCTTGCAGACGGGCACTACACGACTCGTCATAATAAGGTCTGCAAATACCTACACTGGAAAGCTTGCAAGGAGCTGGGAATAAAAGTAGATCAAATATGGGAACACGAACCAAAACCAATATAAGCCAACAATCGTGTGACCATCTTCTACGACAAAATAATACCAACCGGCAGGTACATAGAAAATAGTGCAATAAAGCCAGTCATCATCATCTGGAACAAGCAAGAAAAAACAGCGAAAATCATCGATGTAACAGTGCCCAACGACTACGGCCTAAACAGAGCTGAAAGAGAAAAGCTGACAAAATACGAAGATCTAAAGAATGACCTACGAAGAACCTGGTCATTAAAGAACATCGAGATCATTCCAGTTGTGGTAGGAGCGACAGGCCTGATGAAAACCAATCTAAAGAACTCTCTAGAATCCATCCCAGGCAGCCCAAGTCTACATGAAGTGCAACATGGTGCAATAAAAGGAACAGTCAGCATTTTGAAGAGAGCCCTTGGATACTCTGCGATCAACGGTTAGGATGCAACTATAGACCCCAGGCTGGCTGGGCTCCATTGCTCCAAGATAACATGAGAATAAGACAATTGAAAACAAAGAGTGAGAGAAGAACTTTGAATGTGAAGAATGTGGTAAAAAGTGTGTAACAAAGGGTAATCTAAAGAGTCACATACTTATACGCTTAGGAGTGAAGAACTTTGAATGTGAAGAATGTGGTAAAAAGTTTCTGACAAAGGGTAATCTAAAGAGACACATACTTATACACACAGGAGTGAAGAACTTTGAATGTGAAGAATGTGGCAAAAAGTGTGTGACTAAGGGTGATCAAAAGAAGCACATACTTTTACACACAGGAGTGAGAGGTACGGGGATAAACTACAAAACCGTCAAATGGTCTAATGAGGAGAAGAGAAAGATCCTACACTGCTTTACTTAGAAGTGGGGCAGAAGATCAACGGTTAGGATGCAACTATAGACCCCGGGCTGGCTGGGGTCCATTGCTCCAAGATAACATGAGAATAAGACAATTGAAAACAAAAAAGTGAGAGAAGAACTTTGAATATGATGAGTGTGGTAAAAAGTTTGTGATAAAGAGTATTTTAAAAACACACATTCTTATACACACAGGAGAGAGGAACTTTGAATGTGATGAGTGTGGTAAAAACTTTGTGACAAAGGGTGATTTAAAAATAAACATACTTATACACACTGGAGTAAAGAACATTGAATGTAAAGAGAGTGGTTAAAAGTTTGGTCTTAAATCTAACCTTACTAAACATTTAAAAGTTCATACAAGAGTGTAGGATTTTGAATGTGATAAGAAGTTTATGACTAAAGATGAACTAAATAAACACATACTTATACACACAGGAGAGAGGAACTTTGAATGAGAAGAATGTGGTAAAAAGTGTGTGACAAATCCCACTGAAGAGATCAGTGTATAAGAATTACGAAGGTTGACCTTTCGGAGTATAGAAAAATAAAAACACAACCAATACAACAGTGCCTCATCCTGACGAGAGAGGGAACACAGCTAGGGGGTAAAAGAACTCCTTGAGGCAACTGTACAATTATAATCTGTAATTATTCCATTGTATTAAATGTTGAGTACTTGACCAAGAAATTTGCAATATCATTATCCTTGATAAAAGTTGATCAAAGGTAATAAATCTATGGCAACAATGCATGGTTGTTGCATTCAAATACACTTTATTAGGTATAGCCATGGGTGTACAGCAGAGCTCGTAAATTCGTGACCAGGTACTTAGATGTTTATGTCATTTGAGCTGGTAACACTTATTTGGTGAGAAATCAGAGTCGGTGGAACATAGTGGAGGAACTTGATGCAATCTTTCACTTACAATGACACCTTCCCCACACAGTGTTACCAGATCAAATAGTATAAACATCTAAGTACGTGGTCGCAAACTGACGACCTCGACTGTACAATAGTATTTATTTTATGATATTTTGCTTCTGTATTAGAGGTGTTACACGTCTCAACAGGTGGTGGTACTAGACCCATATTCACAAAAGTAAAGTTCACTCGTAACTTTAAATTTTATTTGTAAGAGTTTAATTCCTGGCAAGGACATATAGTACCCAACACTGCTTTGAAATGATAATAACAACTCATATAAATAGAATAACAAAGCCATTCACTGCTTTGAAATGATAATAACAACTCATATAAATAGAATAACAAAGCCATTCACTGCTTTGAAATGATAATAACAACTCATATAAATAGAATAACAAAGCCATTCACTGCTTTGAAATGATAATAACAACTCATATAAATAGAATAACAAAGCCATTCACTGCTTTGAAATGATAATAACAACTCATATAAATAGAATAACAAAGCCATTCACTGCTTTGAAGTGATAATAACAACTCATATAAATAGAATAACAAAGCCATTCACTGCTTTGAAATGATAATAACAACTCATATAAATAGAATAACAAAGCCATTCACTGCTTTGAAATGATAATAACAACTCATATAAATAGAATAACAAAGCCATTCACTGCTTTGAAATGAACCTGAAATATTATGGTGAGGTCAGAAATGCAAACATACGAACAAGTCCAAACTCTAAGATGTTTTATGAATACCGACCCTGAGGTCTCTGTTCAGCCGTATGAAGTTCTGTAGGGTCTCCGGATCTTCTATATGTGACCCCTCGTGTGTGTGTGTGTATGTGTGTGTATTTAATAGTGTGTGTGTTTGTGTATTTAATAGTGTGTGTGTATATTGTTATGCCATAACTCCTCCTGTAAGGTAGGAGGCGAGGGTGTATGGTGTATTTAGAAACTCAAATAACTAAATTTTATCCCTAGGTTCGATTTGCTCTCCAACCTTTATTTACTCTAACTCCCAGGAGACATAAGACAACAAGTATAAGTTTAAGTATAATTAAAGCTACAAACTACTTACATCTAATACTTAACCTAATACATAAATAATTATTAAACCCCAACAAAGACCTGGTGACTCACTCAGTCACACACACAACAACCTCCCAGTAAGGCTCAGCAATTACACAAAACAAAATATGACTAATACACAATTAATACACAATAATACACAATAATACATCTCTACAAAGAACACCTGCAATAATAAAAAAAGATCTCTAGAACGAACCAGCCAGATAGTAAATATACTAATACACTCGAGCAACCTTAACACATATACAACACCTGTGAGTAAGTCCCTCTCGTTCTCGATGCACCTCACCACCACCACCTTCCTTCCACCAGTCAGGGTTACCAACTCACCATTTAAATGTATAAAACTAGTTCCATAATGGTAAGTCCCTGGTACACACAGTTATCATTACACACAGAATTATTTGTATGGTAGTTCCATGTCACAGTATTTTATAGTGTGTGTATTTTATAGTGTGTGTGTGTGTGTGTACTTTATAATGTGTGTATGTATTTTATAGTGTGTGTGTGTGTATTTTATAGTGTGTGTGTATTTTATAGTGTGTGTGTGTGTGTATTTTATAGTGTGTGTGTATTTTATAGTGTGTGTGTGTATGTTGTAGTGTGTGTGTGTATTTTATTGTGTGTGTGTGTATGTTGTAGTATGTGTGTGTATTTTATAGTGTGTGTGTGTATGTGTATTTTATAGTGTGTGTGTGTATGTTGTAGTGTGTGTGTGTATTTTATAGTGTATATCTCTTGGCCTTACTTGCTCACACAGGGGGGGGGGGAAGGCCAGCCAATGCAGGTGGGAGATTTTATTTCTTTTAGAAATATGTGCAATTTGAAGCTATTTATAAAGGAAAATTTTAGAATTTGTATTTCTCAAAAAATAGTTGTAGGCTACAAGTGATTTACCTATACCTACCATCTTTTAATTTATTACGAGCAGCTACACACTACTTAAAACAATAACTACCATCTTTTAATTTACTACAAGCAGCTACCCACTACTTAAAACAATAACTACCATTTTTTAATTTACTACAAGCAGCTACCCACTACTTAAAACAATAACTACCATCTTTTAATTTACTACAAGCAGCTACCCACTACTTAAAACAATAACTACCATCTTTTAATTTACTACAAGCAGCTACCCACTACTTAAAACAATAACTACCATTTTTTTAATTTACTACGAGCAGCTACCCACTACTTAAAGCAATAACTACCATCTTTTAATTTACTACAAGCAGCAACCCACTAATTAAAACAATAACTACCATTTTTTTAATTTACTACGAGCAGCTACCCACTACTTAAAACAATAACTACCATCTTTTGATTTAGTATAACCTTTTTCTCGTTCGTCTCTTTATTCTTTTTCCTATATGCCTCCTTTTCGTCATGACTTTCTTCTTCTCTGTATTTTCCCATTCCCTATTTTCCTTCCAACCTCATGTGTGTGTGAGAGAGAGAGAGAGAGAAAGACTGTATGTGTGTGTTATGAGAGAAACTGTATGTGTGTGTTAAGAGAGAGAAAGAGAGTGTGTGTGTATGTGTGTGTTAAAATTAGTTGTAGCTACAAGTGCTTTATCTATGTCTTACCCTTTGTGACCCCCAGAAAACAAACAAATGATCATGTTTAGGTGGTAATTCACTTTTGGTACATTGGAGTGCCTTGATTCCTCCAAAGTATGCCAGGAAACAGGACCAGAAGAGCAAAAATAGTGGTGTTTGTTCTGCTGTTGCTTGGAATAGTTTGGAGGATTCAGTTGCTCCAAATTTACCAACACCAAATTTCCTCCTTAATTAAGTCAGATGGGGCGGCCCATTTGTTTATGATGCTGCGGAAATTGATGATTAACTTTAGTATACACTTGTGAAACGTAATTTCTGACCAGAGACGAACGGCAGGCACCACACACACACACAGTCGTGGTCAAATATAATCGTCCATATAGGGGTATATAACTCATGTAAGAGTTTGACAGCTTCCCTCTGTTCCTTAGATGATAAACATTACAATAAATAGGTTAACTACCATCTTTTAATTTACTACAAGCAGCTATACTACTTGAGTGTGTGTGTGTGTATATATATATGTGTGTGTTAAGAGATAGAGACAGACAGAAAGTATGTATAATAATGTATGTATGTGTATGAAAGAGTGTGTGTGTATATGTGTAAGACATAAGAGACAGTGTGGGTGGAGAGTAAGAGAGGTGTGAGGCAGGGATGTGTACTTTCACCATTGTTGTTTGGACTGTATACAGAAGAGAATGTAGTTACAGAATATGGGAATTATTTTAATGTAAAGTTTGGGAGTGATAAGAGCAAAGTATTGGTAGTGAATGGGGATGACCGGGATATAGGTAGAACATGGAGACTGGGTGGAAATGTGATTGAAAGGACACAAGAGTATAGATACTTAGGAATAACTGTGGATGAAAAAGGGTGTGATAGGACAAAGACTGATAGGTTATCAAGAGCAAACCAGTGGGTAGGAAGACTAGGAAGTGTGGCAAGGTGTAGAGCTAATAAGTATGAAGTAGTGTATGGTGTATGGAAAGGTATGGCTGTACCTGGACTAATGTATGGACTGGAGACCATGACATGGACAGTGAATGACTTGAATAGACTGGAGGTAGTACAGAATAGGATAGGAAGAACAGCTTTAGGTGCAAACAAGTATGTAGGTGTGGAAGCAATAAGAGGTGATGCTGGATGGAGTACGTTTGAGGAGAGGATAGCCAAAGGAGTGTTGAAATATAAGGTTAGACTAGAGGGAATGAATGAAGACAGATGGGCTCGAAGAGTGTATAAATGGACTGGACGGTACACCAAGTGGAGAAGGATGTGTGATAAGAGAATGGAAAAGTGTGGAATGCAGTACCCAGTGCTAGATGAAAGGGGGAAATGGAGTGATAAGAAATGGATGAATGAGATTAAGAGACGAATACAAGAAATAGGCAGAGATGAATGGATGAGAGGCATGAGTGAGAAGAGCACGCTAGATTGGTACTCCTCTAAGGACATACCAAGGAGTGAAGTGTTCTATGATGGTAGCTGGGGAAGTGAACTGTTGTTTAAGGCAAGAACAAAGTCACTGGAGGTGAATGACAGAATATATAGATGGAGTAATGAAGGCAGTAAGGTGTGTAGGGAAGATGAGACAGTAGAACATGTGTTGATGGTATGTGATAAGTATGAACGAGAGAGAGCTACCATGCTGAATGTGGTAATAAGTGAACTAGGAGAGAGAAAATGGAGGGAGATGTTGGAAGCGACAGTGGCAGCCAAAGTGCTGCTAGGTCTTAGTGAACGAGAGCCGTACAATCCAGTGATAATAGAGAGTGTGAAAGAATTTCTAGAAAGGGTATATAAAGTTGAAGATAAAATGAGTATATAGGGACATGCAGGTTGTATAGGATAGAGAGAGTGAAAATATAATGTGTATACATGTATTCTTTGGTACTGTTTTGGTTTGTTTTTCTCTCCACAGAATCTGCAGAGGAAGACAGTGAGAGAGTACTGTTGTAAAGGCTACTCAGTCATCATCATTGGTATAGCGGCCATCATGAACAGTGTTGCCAGATCTATTTGACATCATTTCCCTAACTTGATCTTTAAAATTTCACTTGTTTACCTCAATAATTCTCTGTTTACTCTTGATCACTGATGGTCTTTTTGGTATTTTTTGTTCTGGTAGAACTTTCCCTGTTTATTCATGAACAATATTTATATAATGTCCTTATGTGGACTTCAATATTACCTCAAACCATTTCTATGCATCTGGCAACACTGATGATGATAAACAATATAAGTCAATGTAAAGACTGTCTATAATATTAACATTATTAATAGAAATATATCATTACATGAGATATAAAAATATAATGTTGACATTATAATAATTCCTTCACAATTATATATATATATAGAGAGAGATATATATATTATATTTATTATATATATAGTTTTATAATAACATTATAACAAGAACAGCTCATTTGACAATTATAAATATTGACCAAAATAAACAAAGCAGCAGGTTCAACATTACCAAGCAATTAATATTACTTGTACTTTGTATTTGAACACTCCAATGACATACAAACAGGTAGGAGGATAGTATGTATGTATAATACACTCCAATGACCTTCTATACATACATTATATACATACATACAGGTAGGAGGATAGTATGTATGTATAATACACTCCAATGTCCTTCTATACATACATTATATACATACATACAGGTAGGAGGATAGTATGTATGTATAATACACTCCAATGACCTTCTATACATACATTATATACATACATACAGGTAGGAGGATAGTATGTATGTATAATACACTCCAATGACCTTCTATACATACATTATATACATACATACAGGTAGGAGGATAGTATGTATGTATAATACACTCCAATGACCTTCTATACATACATACAGGTAGGAGGATAGTATGTATGTATAATACACTCCAATGTCCTTCTATACATACAAACAGGTATAATTGGAGGCTTCTAGTAGGGTCCTGGGGTTCTTGCGCAGGAACCACAGCAGGTGTAACACAGACATCAAAATTATTGCTTATAACACTTTCGTTCGACCACACCTAGAGTATTGTGACACCATCTGGGACCCACACACTTACAATAATATTAATAAATTAGAGTCCATACTAAACAAAACTGCAAGATGGGCCAGACGTGATTACAGACACACTACATCAGTCACTTTGCTTAAACAAGACACAAAACTAGACCCATTGGCAACAAGAAGACAAATACACAGACAACAGATGATATACAAAATCACAAACAAGTTAGTTGACATAGACAAAGACACATATCTATACCCTACAAGTATACGATCCACTAGAGGCAGCCACAACTTAAAATACCATACATACCAGACAAGCATTGATATATTTAGGCATTCATTCTTTCCCCGTAGCATCCAAGAGTGGAATCATCTCCCATCTCATATAGTTAATAGCCCCACTCTTGACACTTTTAGAAATAGGATCACCAATCATTACCTCCCCAATCCTAATCCTCAACCCACAGTCCCTGACCCAATCCACCCTCATCCTAACCTCCTTCCTAATCCTACCCTGGATCCCTAAATCCCCCACATATTATGCTGCCCACGAGCAGCCCTCTGCGGAACCCAAAAACTTAAACTTAAATTCTGATTCCTCCTTCCATATAGGTGTGTGTGTGTGTGTGTGTGTGTTTGGTGGCTTCTGATTCCTCCTTCCATATAGGTGTGTGTGTGTGTGTGTGTTTGGTGGCTACTGATTCCTCCTTCCATATAGGTGTGTGTGTGTGTGTGTGTTTGGAGGCTACTGATTCCTCCTTCCATATAGGTGTGTGTGTGTGTGTGTGTTTGGAGGCTTCTGATTCCTTCCATATAGGTGTGTGTGTGTGTTTGGAGGCTTCTGATTCCTCCTTCCATATAGGTTCCCCCTAACGGGAACTGCCTTGACGTGGTGGTGGGGGCTTGTGTGTCTCTGAGACCTTACGAGCTAGACTACTGGGGGCTCCGGCCCCTGCTCTGCCCCGATTTCAGGGAGAGGGCTTCCCATGCTAGGAAGGTCACTAGTGAGAGACCAGACTAAATGATTCCCATCTTTCAGTTCTTCAACTGACACACACTGACACACACCTTACAACTACAGTACTCAAAAAGAAGGAAATTGTGTAATACTTACTGCATAATTAGCTACTGGTTAGGGATAACCAGCTTACCTGACTCTCCGTACCCAAACAGACCAGGTGTGTACGATCTGTTCCAAGCACAACTACAACAACTTGAGTGACGAGGTGAGCCAGTTCCTGTGCGGTCCACGGCATACCAAAGCAGCACATCCTACAGCTTCCCGACCAACTTCTCAACACGTCAGTACTCTACTTCATCCCTTTCACTCTCTCTGGTTTGGTCACTGTTTCTTTCTTTCTCTCTTGTACTTTTTGTCTTTGAATTTCTGTTATTTATATTGTTTTATTTTCTTGATTTGTTTCTTTATCATCATGGCACTGTGGTCATACAATCCCATCACTCTCTGGTTATTTCATTATCTTTCCCTCCCTCTCTCCTCTTCTTTGATCTCCATTAGGCTATAATAGTATACCCTTCACTATCACTTGGCTTATCCCTGTCTCTTTCTCTCTCACTGTCTCTCTCTTATTATAGGATAGATTTGTCTACATTTTTTTATCCAACAAAATGTTTGTGTCACTCTCTCTGGCTCGGTTTTGGTCAGTCTCTGTTTGTTTGTCTGTCCCTCTATATTTATTTGTCTCAAGTTATCTTTGCATTCCTGTACAGTCATTTTATTTTGTTATTGTTCTAGCTCAATAGTATGTCAGTATGTGCTGCTTTTACTTACTCCTTAATTTGTTTTTTAGGACTCTTTCAGTCTCTTGTTTAGATCTGTACAGTATTACATTTTCATTACATATATGGTTTCATTTGTAAATCTGTTAAAGCCATCATTATCTCTCTTTTTTCCTTTCATACCTTCTCGAACCTTTCTCATATTGTCTCACTTCCTTGACCTCCTTTTCTGTATCTGTGTGTGTTAGAGCTGCTAATTTTTTATGCTATTCTGTTTAAAGCTGAATGTTTGTTTTTGTGTGGATATTAAAATAATAAATATACAGTTCGTGCAAGAGTAATAAACAGACAGGGAATTATTATTATAAATTATTATTATTATTATTATTGAGATAAAAAATGGAAATTCTAATAATAAAGGTGAAATTAGGCCTTAGGGTAGTGACGCCAAGCAGATCTGGCAACACTGAACGCCGCCATCTTTAACCCTTTCGCTGCCGCTTTGTCTACGCTTGGTAACTTAATTAATAATTATTAGTTAACCGTTACCGTGCTGCTGTCATCATAAACAAATGGAGGACAACACGTCAGACTACAGCAGTGGTATTTTTAGTATTTTTATGGGAAATAGTTTACCAATTGTCATTTTGTGGTGACCAACACCAATAAGGATTCATTCTACTATTTACACAGTGGTTAGTAAACATACAAACCAAAGAAATAAGAACGTTCCTTATGTAAATAAAGGACGTAAGTTAGGTGAAGGATTATTATTATTATTATTATTATTATTATTAGGTGAAGAATTGGGGTACAGTATTTATTTTTAAGGGGGTGCAGGAATAGGGGGACAACAGGCTGGGGTGGGGTGGGGGAATAGGGGACAGGCTTGGGGGATTGATTAAGGGGGTGCGGGAGTAGAGGGACAGGCTTGGGGTTGGGGGGGTGCTGGAGTAGGGGACAGGCTTGGGGGAATCATTAAGGGGGTGCGGGATTAGGGGACAGGCTTTTTGGAGTTTATGGAGGGTACGGAAATAGGGGACAGGTATTCTAGCCCCCCTCACCAAGCCTGTCCACCTATTCCCGCACCCCCCAAGCCTGTCCCCTACTCCCGCACCCCCTTAATCAATTTGATGAGTAAACTATGCAGTGATTATTATTATAGTGTACCGGTAATTGTTATTGTTATCATTATTTTTATTATTATTATTATTATTATTATCATCATTATTACTATTATTATTATTATTATTATTATTTTATTATTATCATCATTATTATTATTGTTATTATTATTATTATTATTATTATTATTATTATTATTATTGAATGACTTTTGGGTGAATTATTTAATGAATTTGGTAAGTGATTATCATTATCATTATCTGTTGGATTAATTTGTTAATGTGGATACAGTACAGTAGAGACCCTATATAGAGAGACTGGACACCTAAATTTTGGCTGAATATATAGGCCGCCATGTTTGATATTCCTCGTATGTGCCTGCTAGCAGGTTCGGCATAATGTATATTTTGCCTTTACTATGTTGCGTGACTAATTACTCGTTAGAATGTTGTTATATTTATACAATATCTTCTTTAGATAAACTAGTAAAGATATTTTTTAGTCGATCTTCGAGTTAGCATTAATATTCCTTGAAAACTTCCCTAAGCCTTACAGAATGTCGAACTGTATGGTGACGAATCAGTACTAAAATACTGTATTTAACCATTTATTGTGACAATAAATTCCCTCATATTTATGTGAACAACATGTAAATAGTAGTGTGTAAACGTTGGTAATACACCTACGGAAACCATTTTCATACAAAAATTAATTAAACTAACCGTAGTATTAAAGGTTTTACAGATATACTAAACACATTGACTACTACTGTTGTCTTCAGTGTTGCCAGGTCTGCTTGGCAGTGCTTCACGAAATTTCCCTATAACTTCAACATCAGAATTTCCCTTTTAACTCAATTATTCCCTGTTTACTCTTGAACACTGACGGTCTTGTTGGTATTTCATCTGATAGAAAATTCCCTGTTTACTCTTGAACAATCTTTAATTATAATCTCCATGTGTGGACTTCAATATTCCCTAAAACAGAAATTTCCCTGCACCTGGCAACACTGGTCGTCTTTCAGTCAACCGCCTTGGTTTAGTAGCGTCGTCTGGCAACTCGTCACGTCCTATTATGTGCTTTAAATAACGCATACATAACGTATAATAGTATTTATAACTTCAGGGATCTTATAGAATTAAAAAATATATACCTGTATATGGAAAGAATGCAACTTTCGTCAATATTTTGCCCACGAATGTCAACAATAGATTACTAACTGGTAGTATCTGGCATCTTATACATTTTTCCTATACAAACTTGAGAGGTATCGCGGAATACTAGATAAAAAAATCAAAGATGGCGGTGTCCAGTCTCTCTATATAGGGTCTCTACAGTACAGTACTCAGCTTTTGGAAAATAAGGAATCCTTACAAGTGTGGTTGGTTGGGAAGCTAACAAACCAAAGCTGATATTGGTATTATCTTCACCGACGAACTACAGGTTGGGTTAGGTTGGGGTGAGTCAGGTTGGGTTGGGTTAGGTTACTTTGGGTTGGGTTAGGTTAGATTGGGTTGGGTTAGGGTAAGGTTAGGTTGAGTTGAGTTACGTTGGGTGGGTTGAGGTAGGTTAAGTTGGGTTGAGTCAGGTTAGGTTGGGTTGGGTTAGATTGAGTTAGGTTAGGTTGGATTGGGTTGAATGAATTAATTACCGTTATTGCATATGGTTTTTCTACCTTGATTACCTACTAATTTAGTCCATTCTAAGACTATTTTATACCCTAACTTGTTTGTGATTTTGTATGTCATCTGTTGTCTGTGTGTGTGTCTTTGTGTTGTCAATGGATCTAATTTTGTGTTTAAGTATTTATTAGTTAGTAAATTCAAGTATTTATTTATTAGTTAGTAAATTCAAGTATTTAATAGTTTGTAAATTCAAGTATTTATTAGTTATTGGATTCAAGTATTTATTATTAGGTAGTGAATTCAAGTGTTTATTAGTTATTGGCTTCAAGCACAGTATTACCATGTCAGGAAACAGCCCTAGTAGTACCAATGAGTATGTCTGTTTTCTGGTATAGATTGGAGGAGTCAGTAGCCTTCCACTTTGTCAACAAGAGGATATAATTATAGACGTATATATACCTGTACTGATTCTTACAAACTAAAGCCAAGAAACAGATCCCCTATTAGTTGTTGTTGTTGTTGTTGTTAAAGTTCCTCAAGGTGTCTGGTCGAACAGAGTGTATTATGTTGTGTGGTTGGTTGTGTGTATTGCAGTCTTGCATAATGAGTTTAATAGAATGGGGCGCTGTGTTGCATCCTGGACAGGCATTATTATTATTATTATTAGTAGTAGTAGTAATTTTAGTAATGTTTGAGGGGCGTCTGTTTTCTGATATAGTTTGAGGGAATCAGTAACCTTCCAAATTACCAACAAGAAAATATCTCCTTATAGCCATTTTTTCTATCATAGGCTCTATCATGAATGGTTGGTACAGCCCCAAGTGAAAGATGGTCCATTTCTGTCAATATCAAGTTCCTTAATTAGTGCCAAATCGGAGACATCAGGGGCAGAAGTCAGTATTGAGGATGGTGTGTGTGTGTGTGTGTGTGTGTGTGTGTGTGTTCCTTAATTAGTGCCAAATCGGAGACGTCAGGGGCAGAAGTCAGTATTGAGTCACCACCTGGGCTGTACATACATACCACCTATTCATGTCTCCAACTGTACATTGATTATTTTATATTGTTACAGACATATGGAATCACACCCCATCATGAAGCAGGCTGAAGTGTGTGTTGGTGTGTGTGTGTGTGTGTGTCGGGGGCAGCAGTGTTTACAGCTCAGGACTCAGGAACCCAGACTTGACACTCCTAAAATATGGAATCAGGTACAGTACAGCCATAATGAAATATCCACAGACACACACACCTTCCCTCCATCATGGTGAATATCTTGGTAATAAAGAACAACACATTCTCTTTTTAACACAGGGTCAGTAAATCAGGTTGTCTGTATGGTAATGAATAATAGAAGCCTGGGAACACACACACACACACACACACACACCCAACATTGGAACTCAGCCTCTATAGGTGTACTGGGTGGGGGGAAATGAACAATACCAGGCGATTCGAATCTTTCTGCTCCTCACACTCTGGTCAGAAATTATGTATCACGAGTGTACCCTTGAGGATAGGCTATCTGTTTTCTGGCATAGATTGATAGAGTAGGTAGCCTTATAATTAGCCAACAAGAGGATAATATTATAGAGGGATACCTGTACTGATTCCTTCAAACTAAGCCAAGAAACAGACAGATTAGGAACGTTGAAGGGGCGTCTGTTTTCTGATATAGTTTGGAGGAATCAGTAGCCTTCAAAATTTGCCAACAAGAAAATTTTCACCTTAATTGAAATCTTATTGTACAGCCACAATCCAATATCCACCCACACTTTCCTTCCATTGTAGTAAATATCTTGGAAATAAAGTACAACACGTGTATGTATGATTTTGCACCACCTCATAATAATAATAATTGATGGGGTTGAGTTGACGTAAGGTGTTGTTGTTGTATGATTATATTTTGATATGATACTGATTTATTTGTACCATGGAAGGAAGGAAAGTATTGGTGGATATTTGATTGTGACTGTACCAAGGTAAATATTAAAACCAGTACTGTATTTTGTAGCACATGTATGTATGTATGTATACTTTAATAGAGAGCCAATTTTTTTTGTTTTTATCATAGGCTCTTGCAGTGTTTTGATTACATTATTTTATTTTATATTGTCACAGACACAGGGACTCACAAGCCATCATGAAGCAGGCTGAAATGTGTGTGTGTGTGTGTGTCGGGGGCAGGAGTGTTACATCTCAGAACTCAGGAACCCACACTTGACACTCCTAAAATATGGAATTAGCAGGTACAGTACAGCCATAATCAAATATCCACAAACAGATAAACAAACAAACAACAGCAACTTGCACCCCACTCCCCCGTCCCCGCCCCACACACACTTTCCTTCCATTGTGGTGAATATCTTGGTAATAAAGAACAACACATTCTCTTTTTAACACAGGGTCATTAATTCACTTATTCTGTATGGTAATGAATGATGGAAACCTGGGAACACACACACACATACATGTACATACACACACACTATTCTCTTAAAACATTCTCAGATATTTATTACTGTAGTCTGTATAGCAATGAATAACAGCAGCCCGGGAACACACACACACTATTCTCTTAACACAGACTCAGATATCAGTCAGTCTATACAGTAATAAATAATAGAAGGCTGGGAAAACATTTATTGTTGTTCAATGAGGGAGGAAGTGCATATTGAAGTTATCATTACAAGTATTTTTATTTTATTGTCTAGCCAAGGTCTTTCTTCAGTACCGTATGAGTAAACTTTCTATCCGCTGGTGGAAGTGGTTTGCGTTGAGGAGGTACAGTTGCCAAAAAAGGCATTGATTGTGACAACTATTGATACAACATTAAATATGTTAATGTCCATAGTTGTTTGTAGGGATTAATTATAAGTATGTATTACAGAAGGATATGTATATTTCCTTCTGTTATACATGCTTATAATCCCTACAAATAATTGTGGATATTATATTATATACTATGGTTAAAGTTCTATCAAGATTTGTCCCAATACCATTTTTAGCAACTGTACAGTTGGACACATGAATGGGTGGTACAGCCCAGGTCAAAGATGGTTAATTTCTGCCAATATCAAGTTCCTTAATTAGTGCCAAATAGGAGACATCAGGGGCAGAAGTCAGTATTGAGGATGGTAATAATAAAAAGCAAGTACAGTACCTGATAATAGACACTGGTTACTCAAATGGGACAAGTATCTTTCTTTCACCACCTGGGCTGTACCAACCATTCATGTGTCCAACTGTACACTCGGCTACCACAGTCTCTAGTCCAGCTGCTGATTCCAAGCCCCAGATCTGAAGGAGGCGGTGGTTTCTGGACGACAGCCCACCCAAAGCCACCATTGGTTTGAAGTGTGTGTGTGTGTGTGTGTGTGGCCTCGTGATGGTTTGGGTGGGCTGTCATCCAGAAATGGCCCGCTTCAGATCTGGGGCTTGGATTCAGCTGAGCTACAGACTCACAAGTAAGGATGGGGGAAATTCATTTTTATCAATTCAATTCCAATTGTAAACAAAAATTTAGTTTATCAATTCCAATTCAATTCAATTCATTTGCAAAAACAAAATCTTAATTCAAATTTAATTTAATTCACGAGCATTTCAATATCAATTCAATTCATCAATTCAAATGCTTTTGAAATTAAAATAATATTGATCTCTCAGAAATATATATATATATATATATATATATATATTGACAAGTATGTTGTGTGGGTGGAAGGTAAACACAGGATAGAGCTTCGAGTTATTTATTTCTCTTACGTTTCAGACTACACAGAGTCCATCTTCAGAGAGAAATGACATAGGGAAGAGGGTACCAGAGCTATATATACCGGTGGTGGCCTACACTGCACCTGCCACTACTTAATCTCACCTGACCTCACCTCACCTGACCTCACCTCACCTCACCCCGTCCTTTCTTTTACACTCCAGGGCTATATTGGCTGAGTAACTACACCATTTCATAAATCCTTCCCTATGATTATGAACATTCTTTGTACAAATGTACAAGGTTGGTTTAAAAATTGCAACATCATCTGGAAAGAGAATCGGCGAAATAACCAAGGCAAACAAGGAAAAGCGTGTCAATAATAACAGCGTGATATATAGTATACCATGTAATGGGTGTGACAAGGTGTATATAGGAGAAACAGGAAGAGGTATAAAGAAAAGATTATATGAGCATAAAGCTGACGTAAGGAAACACAACACAGCTAATTCATTGGTACTACATATTGAAGAATGTAATAATTTACCCGGATGGGAGGATTCATCAATCATTCACAGTGGTTTGGAAAAGAAAATGAGGAAGGCATTAGAAGCAGCATACATTTGTACAAAGAATGTTCATAATCATAGGGAAGGATTTATGAAATGGTGTAGTTACTCAGCCAATATAGCCCTGGAGTGTAAAAGAAAGGACGGGGTGAGGTGAGGTGAGGTCAGGTGAGGTGAGGTCAGGTGAGATTAAGTAGTGGCAGGTGCAGTGTAGGCCACCACCGGTATATATAGCTCTGGTACCCTCTTCCCTATGTCATTTCTCTCTGAAGATGGACTCTGTGTAGTCTGAAACGTAAGAGAAATAAATAACTCGAAGCTCTATCCTGTGTTTACCTTCCACCCACACAATATATATATATATATGGTTCAACTGACTCACTCACTCACTCATTCTTTTTGGGGCAACCATTTCTTAAAAGTGGTTCAACTCACTCACTCACTCATTTCACTTGAATCATTAAGAGCCGGAGCTTTTGAAGGGTTTTCCTTCATGTTCTTGTTTTTCATTGATATCTTATAAATCTATGAATGCTGTTTGTACACAAACTCATCCAGGAAATTAAATCCAGTTGTCTATTTACTCAATTATAAAATATATACAGTTGTACCATAGTCTATACAGGAATTCTTACACAGGCAATGGGGAAAGTAGGTCATTTATTATTTTGGATGTACTGCAATGAATGTGTGTGTGTGTGTGTGTGTGTGTGTGTGTGTGTGTGTGTGTAATTCTGTGTGTACCTGATTGAGTCAAGCTCGTAATGTTTTATTTTTTGAAACCCAATTATCATATATTTTTTTTTAAAGTTATGTACAGCATATTTTTGACACACACTATTTGTTCTGGTAATTTGTTCCATTGATCTATTGCTCAATTTGGAAAGCTATATTTTTGTACATCTTTGTTTCCTCTTCTTTTAATTAATTTCTTACTGTGTAGGTATTGTAGGTATTCCTTGTTGACACAAGTTTCCATATCTATTTATTTTTCTGTGACACATTTGTAAACCATAAAAATCATACAAGATGTGACAAAACAGAAATGAGACTTCTCAAAAATGCTTCACTATAAATTCTACAGAGAAATTAGACATTGTCACCTTCAAAGTAATCCTGCCCACAGGTAATACACTTCTACCACCCATGGAAACATTTGGTAAAGTCCTCCTCCTTTTGAGTTCCTTTAGGTGTTATGACAGTGGCCTCCATCTCTTCTACAGAGGTGAAATGTGTTCAGGCTGGGGAAGAACCACAAGTCACACAGTGTGAGGTCTGGGGAATAATGAGAGAAAGTCAAGAGTTGTGGACTGTTTGTTGACTAAGAACTGTGGTGTATACAGGTACATTGTCATGGTACAGCAACCCATGACTTATCTCTACACACAGTGTGAGGTCTGGGAAATAAGGAGAGAAAGTCAAGAGTTGTGGTTTGGCTCACATTGACAGTGGTGTAGACTATACAGGTACATTGTCATGGTGCAGCAACCATGACTTATATCTACACAGAACTGTAATCTGTTTGTTGACTAATTATAAGAACTGCCTCACATTGACAGTGGTGTAGGCTATACAGGTACATTGCCATGGTACAACAGCCATAACTTATCTCTACACAAAACCCACCTGATGTGTCAATCCAAGTTGTGGAGATGATTGAGGACCTGCTGGTAAAAGTGTTGGTTAATTGTCCGACCTTGAGGTATGAACTCAATACCTTTTGGTTGTCCTGACTTGGGGTTATCCTCCACCTCCTCATGGCCAGTCTTGAAGTGTGTGTGTCTCTCCAGTACTATTGTTCTCCATAAGCCTCTTGGAGAAGTTTGAGACACCCAGTTTCCCAGATTAACCAGAAATTTCAAATTAATTCTTTGCTCCATGTTTGTGCCACCTCCAGTTACATGACAAAGAGTAAAATCAGTTTGCTATACAACAGACTGGAAAGATTAAGAACAACTTGTGAGAAGTGAATAATATTATAGCTGAATACTAGTGAGATGTTAGCCAATTGGCATTGAGTTCTAGGCCTGGCTGTCACAGACTTGTTTATTTTTTGTCACCTTGAATCTCATCTCTTTCATCTTTCTTCATAGCTTAGTTCTCTTAGACTTTGTACCCATATGGTTGCTGTTATTTGTACTTTTTTCAAATTTGGTGATGTTTAATAAAAAAAAGTACGAAGTGCAGAGCAGCAAAGTGTGTGTATGTAAACACTTATAGTACACGACATTACACACCCATATTACTACTGTACTGTACAATGAAGGTTTTCTGTACACTGTTTCATTACACACTTAAAATACCCGTGTAAAATGAGAGTTCACTGTACAGTCACAATCAAATATCCACCCACACTTTCCTTCCTTCCATGGTACAAATAAATCAGTATCATATCAAAATATAATCATACAACAACAACACCTTACGTCAACTCAACCCCCTCAATTATTATTATTATGAGGTGGTGCAAAATCATACATACACGTGTTGTTCTTTATTACCAAGATATTTACTACGATGGAAGGAAAGTGTGGTTGGATATTGGATTGTGGCTGTACCTATAATTATGTAATGGTTTATGTCAATTGTAAACTTTGCTCGCCTCCCAACCAATGTTCCTCCAAATTTATTTCATTCAATCATTATTTTATTGTATTATTTTATACAATCCTTATTTACTTAGTGTTTAGTTCTCTCTCTAAGTACTGTATGAAGCATTGTAGGTTATACAATTAGGGAGGAAATTCGGTGTTGGTAAATTTGGAGCAACTGAATCCTCCAAACTATTCCAAGCAACAGAACACCATTCTTTTTGCTCTCCTGGTCTTGTTGTTTCCTGGCATACTTTGGAGGAATCAAGGCACTCCAATGTAACCAAAGTGAATTACCACCTTAAGTTTACACAACATGCCTCATAGTAATTGTAATAGACAAGTTTTATATTTGTTCTGTAATAATATTTATGAATGGGAATATTTACAAGACTCCACCTCAGACCCAAAAGTATTTCACTCACAATAGACATACATTATTATATTCCCTTACAAATATTTCTCATTTTTCCTTTTTACCATCCAACTGAATTAGGCTGTAGTTTGTACTGTCCATGAATTAATTAGGTTGTATTTTGTACTGTCCATAAATTAATTAGGTTGTATTTTGTACCATCCATGAATTAATTAGGCTGTAGTTTGTACTGTCCATGAATTAATTAGGTTGTATTTTGTACCATCCATAAATTAATTAGGTTGTATTTTGTACCATCCATGAATTAATTAGGCTGTAGTTTGTACTGTCCATGAATTAATTAGGTTGTATTTTGTACCATCCATAAATTAATTAGGTTGTATTTTGTTACAGAGTTGTGGAGGCAGTTGTACAAGTGACTTAACAGTTCAACCTTTGTTTGTTGGTCAGCCTTCCTTCTACAACAACAACAACAACAACATGGCCTTCCTCAGGAGCTCGGGGCTGCTCGGCCAGACAGCTGGAGGAACTTCAACAACAACAACAACAACACTCCTTCCTTCCTTCCTTCCATCAACAACAACAACAACAACAATAATACAAGCAACATTGTAGTTACTGTAAGTATTTGTGGAGTTATTTATGTTGGTCAATATTCAGGAACATTGATGGTGCATATGATGGTGTGGTACAGTCATGGCTCAAAGTCCATGTGCAGGGCAGAGGGTACAGTTATCTCTTGTAATTATAAGAAGAAAAACAAAAGTGCCAAAACAACATTCCAAACACACAGTTGTGGTCAATAATAATCATCCACATTATGTGTATCTCAAACAATTTACTTATGATGTTATTGTATTAAGTAGTGTGTAGCTGCTTGTATTAAATTAAAAGATGGTAGTTAACTTGTGTGTGTGTAGTATTGTTTTAAGTTGTGTGTAGCTACTTGTAGTAAATTAAAAGATGGTAGTTAACCTATTTATTGGAAAGTTTATCATCTAAGGAACAGAGGGAAGCTGTCAAACTCTTACGTGAGTTATATACCCCTATATGGATGATTATATTTGACACCAACTGTATCTTTGAGCTGCAAACCATAACAGTGAGAGTGATGTGGAAAGTTATCTTGTTCCAACTGTGTGTCCAGTATTGGCTGTGACTGTACACCATCACATGCTCATAGACTTTCATCCGTCCATGACTGTACCAAAACATGACTCCATAGATAAACAATAGAGTCATCATACTGGTACAGTCATGGTCAAAAGTGCTACAACCTGGTGAATAAAAGTGAACCATTGGAGTGAAGCTTATGAACCAATATTACACACACCAACAGTCACAGTTTTGTATAATTTTTGGAAGTTGTTGCAGGATTATTGACCATGACTGTACCACAACACCAACACCACCAATATTCTCACATAAGACACAATATTTTATCTGTGTGTTTGATATAGTTACAATTTAATAACTTTCTGGTCCTGTTGTTGTTGTTGTTGTTGTTTTGTGGCATACACTTTGGAGGAATCAAGGTGCTCCAATGTACTACCTTTAAAATTGTTGATTGTCTCACCTTTGGTACATTGGAGTGTCTTGATTCCTCCAAAGTATGTCATGAAACAGAACCATAGGAATAAAATTAAGGGTGGGTGGGAATAGAGGACAGGCTTTGGGGGGGAGGGAATAGGGGGATAGGCTTGGGGGGGGGGGGTTAGGGGTGGGTGGGAATAGAGGACAGGCTTTGGGGGAGGGGGAATAGGGGGATAGGCTTGGGGGGGGGGGGGGGGAGTTAGGGGTGTGTGGGAATAGAGGACAGGCTTTGGGGGAGAGGGAATAGGGGGATAGGCTTGGGGGGGGGGGAGTTAGGGGGGTGTGGGAATAGAGGACAGGCTTTGGGGGAGGGGGAATAGGGGGACAGGCTTGAGGTGGGTTTAAGGGGGTGTAGGAGTATAGGACAGGCTTGGGGGGAGTTTGGGGTGTGTTGGAATAGGGGGACAAGCTTGGGGTGGGTAGAAAGCCTGTCCCCTTATTCCCAGACTTCCACAAAGCCTGTCCCCTACTCCCTCCCCCCCAAGCCTGTCCCCTACTCCTACACACCCCTAACTCCCCCCCACCCACCCCTAAACCCTCCCCCCCCAAGCCTGTCCCCTACTCCCACACACCCCTAACCCCCCCCCCCCCCAAGCCTGTCCCCTACTCCTACACACCCCTAAACCTTCCCACCCAAGCCTGTCCCCTACTCCCCCCCACCCCTAAACCCTACTCCCCCCTATTCCCCCCCACTCCTAAACCCTCCCCCCAAGCCTGTTCCTCTATTCCCACAGACCCTTAATGGTAATCTGTTGCTTGTAATAGTTTGGAGTAAACAGTTGGTCCAGATTTACTACCAACACTATAATATTGTCCCTTCAATATAAACTTCACATACAGTTCTGTTATCACCGGTGATGTGATATTGGTTTGTGTTCACTGATAAAATACACCTTCACATTTGTATCGGGACTGTACTAATAGTTTTTTGTTCCATTGGAGTGCCTTGATTCCTCCAAAGTATGCCAGGAAACAGGACCAGATGAATACAAATAATGGTGTTCTGTTGCTTGGAATAGTTTGAAAGATTCAGTTGCTCCAAATTTACCAACACAAGACTTCCCCCTTAAGCTCAAGACTAATTGTACTGTTCACTTGCAATCTACAATCCCCAGCCCACCTGAGTAAACTTGAAATCTGAAGCAGGCAGTTTCAGGACACACACACACATTGACTCGACAGACCATTGCTTAACTATTGCCAAATTTATTAAATGTGTTATGTACATAAGTGTAAAGAAAGCAATGAATATTTACTTACTTACACACACACACATTTCAAACCAATGGAGGCTTTGTGTGGGCTGTCGTCTAGAAACCACCTGCTCCAGATCTCGGTCGGTCTTTGACTAAGATCGATTTTAACCGTACAGCCACAATCAAATATCCACCAACACTTTCCTTCCTTCCATGGTACAAATAAATCTGTATCATATCAAAATATAACCATGCAACAACAACACCTTACGTCAACTCAACCCCATCAATTATTATTATTATTATTATTATGAGGTGGTGCACAATCATACATACACGTGTTGTTCTTTATTACCAAGATATTTACTACGATGGAAGGAAAGTGTGGGTGGATATTATTATTGTGGCTGTATAACTTCCACAATAGAATGTTTACATGTAGGATATGCAGCTTGTATTTAGAAATGTGTCTACAGCACAAAAAGGTTTTATTAACACTTATTATTCTCTTTGTTTTTCAGTTGTGCAGTGAGGGAAGAAGAGGACCACACCAGAGAAAAGAGAAGGAGGAGGAGGATATGAGAGAAGAGGAGGGGAGGATACAAGAGAGAAGACTTTGGAGGACACGAGAGAAAAAGAGAAGGACACAAGAGAAGAGGAGGAGGAGGAGGATACAAGAGAGAAGAGGAGGACACAAGAGAGAAGAGGAGGAGGAGGATACGAGAGAAGACTTTGGAGGACATAAGATAGAAGAGAAGGAGGGCACAAGAGAGAAGATAACTTAAGAGGAATAGTATAATGTAATAGAAGGAAGGAATAAATAAATAAACTATATATATTATTTGTAATTTAGCTGCTTTATTAAATCACCTTTTATGTCCTGGTGTCTTGCCACAAGGGAGGAATATGTTGATAATTTTATACCTGTAAGGGTGTAGGGTTTAAATAAAATAGTTGATGTTATAATACTGTGTGTGTGTGTATGAGAGAACACACACACACTTATATTATAACATCAATACAGTTTTAAAATACAATAATACCTGTAAGGGTGTAGGGTTCAAATAAAATTGTTATTATAATACTGTCTGTGTGTGTGTGTGAACATTCTAATCACTAATATTAAACCTGGTTACAATATATATACAGTAATTATATAATAGAGAATCACCTTCCCAGCCATTAACTAACCTTTACAAAGAATTAACTCAAACACAGAATCTAAATAACACACACACACACACAGGTATTATAACAACATCAAAAGAGTTCAAATAAAACAGTTGTTATTAATACTGTGTGTGTGTGTGAGAAAAAAACACACACAGGTATTATAACTGTGTGCGAGAAAATAAATCACACACACACACATACAGTATACTTTACTTAAGGTTAAAAATAACATTGTTGATTATTATGAGAACATCAAACCTAACAACCTCTCCAAAATATCAACATTGTATGAAGGTGTATGTATGTAATGTTGATACTGTTACGGGAGTACAGTAATAGACTTTTGGTACAGTTGTCTATCTATAGCTCTGACGCCTCGTTCCCTCCGGGAACTCCCCCGAAGGGGGTGGCCACGGCAGAAAGGTCTCCAGTCTTCCCTGTTCAAACACTCCCTCCTTACTTGGACCAACCCTCCCCTCCCCCTCATGCTTCTCTCCTTTACATACTCTTCCACTCTGTTCTGCCATCTAACGGGTGGTCAGTTGTGGTCAATAATAATCATCCACATATGGGTATCTCAAACAATTTACAGTCTAATGTTTTCACATTCACAATTAAAAGATGGTAGTTAATGTGTGTGTGTGTTGTTTTAAGTTGTGTGTAGCTGCTTGTAGTAAACTAAAAGATGGTAGTTAACCTATTTATTGTAAAGTTTATCATCTAAGGAACAGAGGGAAGCTGTCAAACTCTATGTGAGTTACCCCCTATATGGATGATTATATTTGACACCGACTGTACATTGGAGTCCTTGATTCCTCCAAAGTATACCAGGAAACAAGACCAGATGAACTAAAATATTGGTGGCCTGCCTGTTGTTGCTTGTAATAGTTTGGAGGAATCAGTTGCTCCAGATTTACCAACACTACACACACATATATATATATATATATATATATATATATACTGTACATACCCTCTTTAGTTATGGAGATAAAATAAAGCTTTGAACAAGAAGGCAAGAAATGGAATGATTGACTATTAAGAATGTCTCTACACTACACGGCCTGATACAGTACAGAACAGTTGGCAGCATAAGTCTGGCATCAATACATACATAACACATATACTTTACATATGGTATATCACTTATGTATGTTGTTGTTAGTATACAAACGGATTCACAATGTAATTAATTAAGTATATGAGATGGATGTGAATTTATGCTGGCGGCTGTACAAGTTTGTACAGAATGTAATTGTTTATTGCCTTCTCATTGAACCTTTGGTCTGGTCTTGTATTTAATCAACATAACATTATAAGGGATACTTTACAATTACTGTAACATATTACCAATACAAGCAAACACACACACACACACACACACACACACACACACACACACACACACACACACACACACACACACACACACACACAGGAGGAGTAAGTAAAGGAGATGGAAGGGAAGGGAAGGAGGGACAACTGGAGATACTTGTACCAATAGCCACACCATTTATATATCCCTTCATACACAGTCCACTTAACAATTACATCCCTCCTACATACCAGTCCACATAACAATTACATCCTTTCACACACACACACACAGTCCACATAACCATTACATCCCTACACACACACACACACAGTCCACATAACCATTACATCCCTACACACACACACACACAGTCCACATAACCATTACATCCCTACACACACACACACACAGTCCACATAACCATTACATCCCTACACACACACACACACAGTCCACATAACCATTACATCCCTACACACACACACACACAGTCCACATAACCATTACATCCCTACACACACACACACACACAGTCCACATAACCATTACATCCCTACACACACACAGTCCACATAACCATTACATCCCTACACACACACACACACACACACACACAGTCCACATAACCATTACATCCCTACACACACACACACACACACAGTCCACATAACCATTACATCCCTACACACACACACACACACACAGTCGACATAACCATTACATCTGGTCCTGTAGTAGTGGGGTCTTCACCGTGGGACCTCCCCCCCACAACTGGACAACCCTGCTGACCAACGGGACAATCCCATCCTGGAGCAAGTTTCCGCTGGATGGAGAGGAGGCGTCCAGTGGTGACCAAACCGTCACAACCAACCTGTGCCCCTGAGAACCTGGGAGTGGCTTCGGTCGCCTGGACATACACACATCCCTCTCACACAACATACCACATCAACACATTTTTTCCACACCGAGAAATAACTCTATCTATTGCCCGACGCCTCAATCCCCGCAGGGGTGGCCACAAATGAATCGCCTCCATGAAACCCTATTCCCTGCTAACTGGCGTCCTTCCTCCCACCCAATGCCACTTTCACTCATATGCCTCTCCACCCCATCCCTCCACCTCATTCTCAGTCATATACCTCTCCACCCCATCCCTCCACCTCATTCTAGGTCTGCCCCTTCCCCTATGTCCATGCACCTCACTCTCATACACCTTCTTAACTCTCCGGCTGTTATTTCTCATTTACTTCTACAAGTTGGAGACATTGAAAGCAATCCAGGACCCACATACAAACACACATGTCCAACCTGCTCAAAACCCATCACCTCGAGTAGACATACAAGGGACTCAGTGCTATACAACTCATGTAAGCACTGGTCCCACCTCACTTGTACAACAAACACTTGCTTCCATCAAACACTACACAAACACATGGACCTGTTCCTCATGTACCTCTTCCCTCACTCCTTCCCCATCTCATCCAACACCTCTCCCACATCCATCCTCACCTCCTTCCCCATCCCATCCAGCACCTCTCCCACATCCATCCTCATCCTCACCATCAACACTATCCATATCCCCATCCTCACCAACACCACCCCCACCATCACCACCTCCTCATCTCCAACCTCACATAAACAGAAACCGCACACACAACAAAAAACATCTTACAGATAAACATAGACGGAATCACAACAAAATAACACGAACTCACACATTTCATAACTCACAACTACATACACACACATAGCATTCATCCAGGAAACCAAACTCCGCATCACACAAAACATCCCCTCATTAACAAACTTCACAGTCATCAGACAAGACAGAGCTGACGGCATTGGTGGTGGACTCATCACCCTTATACACAAATCAACAATAATATACACATCAGCTGACAATCACATCAAATCACTTATGACAATGATACAACAACAGAAATACAAGCAATAAACGTTAGGATAAAGAACACAAAACACATAACCGTTGTCAACATATACATACAGTCCCCCCCCCCCCCAAACTTCATGGCATGTTCCTGACAATTACTTCCCCCAACTACAACACTTATCCAACACACCTAACCTCATCCTGGGTGTCACGTGACTTCAACACCAAGACGTCAGCCTGGTACATTAACAATCCCGACACTAACAGTTAGAGGACTTGACATTGAATCCCAGACAGATGACCTGACCGTATTGAATGACATACATACACACACCCACATCCCACATCAAGACCTCTATCACCCATCATCCCCCAACCTCACCCCCACAACATCATGGAGAGTGGTAGCAACACTATCAACATAATCACCACATAAACTAGAACCACCCCAGTTGGCCACAGACACACATACACAAACTACAAAAGTGCCAACTGGGAAGCCTTCACCACTGAAACAGAACAACACTTTGAAACACTGAACAGTACACCCACCCATCACAATCATCAACACAGCTGTTCAAAAATGTAACACAATTATATAAAACACAGACAAACACCACATCCCTAGAGGTAACAGACGAAAACACAACCCCAACTTCACATCAGATATTCAAGACGTCATCAGACAACATGACACACTTAAACACACATCCCCAACTCCTCTAACACAACACATAGTAAATCAAATACAAGCACTAAACACACAAATAAACATCAAAATTAAAGAACAAAAAACACTTAACTGGCAAAAGTTTGTCAACACTCATGATCACACAACCAACACCAGCAAACTCTACAAAACACTAAACAGCATTACACTGTCCAACAGCAACACTACACAATCACACACAGCCATCACAACAACAGACATTATACCCTCTAACAAACAACTAGCAAACACACACATCCAACATTTCTCCCACATCAGCCACCTTCACCCTCAACCTGAAGACAGACAAGTCATTAGACGAAAGAGACACTTCCCCACTGACTCAGACTATTCACCATTTACAAACAGACACACAAATCCCATCATACACAACCTAAAACACTCACCTGCCTGTGGTCCTGACAACATCAGTAACATATACTTTAAACACCTTAGACCACAAGGCATACAAGCTACTCACTAACATAGCAAACTACAGCTACTCACACAACACATTACCCAACATCTGGAAACATGGAAACATCATCACCATCCCTAAACCTAACAAAGACCCCACACTACCCTCTTCTCATCGTCCCATCACCCTCCTTTGTACCCCTTCCAAAATCACAAAATGCCTCATAATTAAACTAATTACACCACACATCCCCCTTGCATCTTCACAACACGGCTTCAGACCACTACACTCAACGAACACCCTTCTTACAGACCTCACACAAAGAATTTTTTATGGCATCAACTCAGATGCCATCCCCCGTCACAACCTCACAAACAAAATATACAACACAAACATGCATAACAACACCAAAAGATGGCTGGCCAGCTTCTTGGGAGGAAGAATAGCCCCCATGTTACATTTGCCGGTCACCAATTGTGTCCCTCAAGGTTCTGTACTCTCACCCACCCTTTTCAATTTATACATGCATGACCTACCAACAACCCAGGCAACATAAATACATGTAGCCTCTTATGCAGACGACATAACACTCACATGCAGACACAGCCACTCACATCCTCCAACCCTACCTGAATACTCTAAATACCTGGTTCATCAAAAACAGACTTAAAATAGCACCCACTAAGTCAACTGTCGCCCTGCTTACCAACTGGAATGCAGAACACTGCTACACACCACACCTCACCATAAACAACACACCTATACCACACACACACACTACCCAAATACTTTGCATAACATACAACACATCCATGACATTCAAACAACATATCACGACCATCAAAAACAAATGCTTGCAAAGACTTAAAGCCCTCAGATCACTTGCCAGCACAACATTTGGACACAACAAAGAATCCACAACCACAGTATACAAACAATATATTCGCTCAGTGATGGATTATACAAGCCCTGCCTGGGCTTCAAACCTCACTGAGACTCATCACAACACACTTCCAAACCATACAGAATAAAGCCCTAAAGACAATCACAGGCTGCACAGCTACCACACCTACAGACCACCTACACTATGAAACCAAAGTCCTCAAAATTAAGGATCATCTTGACATGAGAGGCACACAAACACTTGCTGCAGCCTCCACAAACCCACACCATCCACTACACTACATGGCACAACACACACACATGCCAAGGAACATCAAAACAACACCCAGTACACGATACAATACACAAATACTATCATCTCTTACACCTTGTCCCCGAAATCAATCTCCAGAAACACATCTATCTATCTATCTATAGCTCTGACGCCTCGTTCCCTCCGGGAACTCCCCCGAAGGGGGTGGCCACGGCAGAAAAGTCTCCAGTCTTCCCTGTTCAAACACTCCCTCCTTACCTGGTCCAGCCCTCCCATCCCCCTCATGTTTCTCTCCTTTACATACTCTTCCACTCTGTTCTGCCATCTAACTGGTGGTCTGCCTCTCACACCACTTCCCACAACTTCACTTCCATACACCTTCTTTACAAACTCCTCACCTTGCATTCTCTCATCAGTCCATCCAAACACTAATAAACAACACACAGCTGTATGCACGACCTCCTGACATCCATCCATCTGAATCCTCCCTTCCCCGTGAGGACAGAGTCCACCTGGCCAGGCTGTGATGTGGCCACCACCCGGCCCTTCTAACATTCCAGAAAAGGCTGGATGAAGCCATTGCGGATGCCTGTCCAGGATGTAACACAGCACCTCATTCTATTAAACACATTATTGAAGACTGCAATACACACAACCACACTCACCAACAACACAACATACACTCTCTGAGGGCACTGTGAGAGAGCCCGGTCCAGGTCATGGCCTTCCTCAGGAGCTCGAAGCTGCTCGGCCAGACAGTTTGAGGAACTTCAACAACAACAAACACACACACTCGCTAAAAGAGGGTTAAACCTTAAAGTAGAACGTTTGTCAAGAAAATTATTTTGTTGCCTTTTCATCTGGATACTTGGTTATTCTGGACAGAGGACAGTGGAATGTATAATCAAATTTAAATAAAGTACGAAAAGGGTACGGAAATTGCACGAAAAAATAATGTTTATTCGTAGCGTACCGAACTTAACAAAAATTATCATACCATAATTTCATACCGAACTATTAAATAAAAAAATACCACACTGTACTGTACTGCCACCCTTGGTCAGGAGTTACACATACCAGACAATAACTCCACAATATACAACAACAACAACAAAAACACTTCCTTAACCAGTGCACTAAATCAAACCAAATGTGAATCAAGTACTGTATGTACAGTTGCCAAAAAAGGTATTACAACTATTGATACAATATCAAACATATTAATGTCTATAGTTGTTTGTAGGGATTATAAGTATGTACAGTAATTACAGAAGGATATGTATATTTCCTTCTGTTATACATGCTTATAGTCCATACAAATAGGTGTGGATATTACTAGGGTTAAAGTTCCATCAAGATTTGTCACAATACCTTTTTTGGGGCAACTGTACATTACTTACAGGAATGAATGAATGAATAAATGTCCAGGTATGAGTGTGTTGTGTTGGTTAGGTTGGATGTCCTCATAATAATAATAATAATAATCATCATCATCTCACCATATACTGTAGTACTTGTGTAGTGATGTGATGTCAGTCAGTCAGTGATGAGGTGCCAGTGTGATGATGATGATGATGATGATGATGATGATGATGATGTGTGTGTGTGTGTGTGTGTGTCTTCATAACAACCTGCAATACAACCAAAGTAAATGTCAGTGTTTCATATTCTACTTCAATCAACTTTTTTTTTTTTGTCAATAATAAGTTACCAACATGTTTTCATCTACTGTACAATAAACTGAAAAGTTATACACACATAAAATAATGACATCTATTTTCTCCATTACTCAAGGCATTTGAAAATATATACTGTAGATTATACAGTTTGACATGAACAAAAGATGCAGCATATTTTATAACATTATTTTTATATTTATAATTATATATTATATATGTTATTATATATCATATATCATATATTATATTTCATAATTATAATATATATCATATATTATATACAGTATATCATAGATAATAAAAAATAACCTATAATAATTATACGTAGTACAAAACTTTTTAAGTGAAGAATATCTTGTTGACAAAATGTAAGTCTATTGTTTCCTCCAAACTGAACAGGCTTGTGGGGGTTAGGGGTGGGTGGGAGTAGGGGACAGGCTTGTGGGGGTTAGGGGTGTGTGGGAGTAGGGGACAGGCTTGTGGGGTTAGGGGGTGTAGGAGTAGGGGACAGGCTTGAGGGGGTTAGGGGGGTGCAGTAGGGGACAGGCTTGTGGGGGTTAGGGGGGTGCAGGAGTAGGGGACAGGCTTGTGGGGGTTAGGGGGGTGCAGGAGTAGGAGATAGGGTTGTGGGGGGTTTAGGGGTGTGAGGGAATATGGGACAGGCTTGGGGTGGGTAGAAAGCCTGTCCCCTACTCCCGCACCCTCTTAAACCCTCCCAAGCCTGTCCCCTACTTCCGCACCCCCTAACAGAATCTCACCCAAATTTAAAATGAGTAGGCCTATGTGAAACCAGGAGTCATATTCAAGAACATTATTGGTGCTTACATACATACATACATACACTGACTTCATAGAAAAATAAAAGAGCTGTTATACTGGTGTACAGTTGCCAAAAAAGGTATTGCGACAAATCTTGATAGAACTTTAACCCTAGTAATATCCACAACTATTTGTATGGACTATAAGCATGTATAACAGAAGGAAATATACATATCCTTCTGTAATACATACTTATAATTAATCCCTATAAACAACTATTTATGGACATTGATATATTTAATGTTGTATCAATAGTTGTCGCAATACCTTTTTTGGTAACTGTACATTGGGCAGCATAAGTTGGCTTCACTTCCACCCTCGTATGTATTAGCTAAAGTGACGTTGTAATACAATTTTTAATACAGAAATGACAGATATATTGTTCTCATATTATGGTAAATTACCGGTATGTATGTTATTAGAAGAGAAACTGGTTCAGAATGTAACTATTTGGTCATATATATTAACATTATTAAGTACAGTCAAATATCCACCAACACTTTCCTTCCTTCCATGGTGCAAATAAATCAGTATCATATCAAAATATAATCATACAACAACAACACCTTACGTCAACTCAACCCCCTCAATTATTATTATTATTATTATGAGGTGGTGCAAAATCAAACATACACGTATTGTTCTTTATTACCAAGATACTGTATTTACTACGTTGAAAGGAAAGTGTGGGTGGATATTATTATTATTATTATTATTACTATTGGTGGATATTGGATTGTGGCTGCAACATGAGATGGACGTGAACTTATGCTGCCGGCTGTACCATGCCATCGTTGACACCATGGATGTTTTCTTGCATACAGTCCATGAATGATTAAGTTTACTTACTTTACTCTTATAAGAATTTGCCATTGACAACATGAGAGCCAGCCTTCTTGGGTAGGATATACTGTAGTAAACACCAACACCATGTAACCTGCAATAATATTTATAACATTAATTAAGGTCCCTATGATGTAGTCACAAAATTGGCAAGAAAACACTGGACTGAACTTAGGCTCTGGACAGCTGAAATATTGGTAAATTTACAGAAAAACTGTGTTCACTATACATGTATTGAATATTTTGGTATTATTAAAGAATAACTGGGTTTTTGGCTAGGATTGAGGTCCTGGAAATTTGCCCCAGTCACTTTATGATAGTTTGCACTGGTTATATCCCAGTAGATTGCCCAGGTTAGGTCCCGGTAGTTTGCCCAAATTAGGTCCCGGTAGTTTACCCAAGTTAGGTCCCGGTAGTCTGCTGTGGTCTAGGTTAGGTCAGGTTAGGTTAGGTCAGACTAGTTTCCAAATTATGTTTGTAAACGGAGCACATGTAGAAAATAGAGACATTTCCGAGAGAAACACCATAGATGAAAAGTGTGTTAGAATGGGAATATTTTTACAAGTTGCCACAACTCCATTTCAAATTTTTTACTATTACCAGTGTTTATATTTCACTATTACAAACAACTTTTCTATATACCATTTCATCTGCAAATGTTGCATAACAGTAGTTACCTCTTATAGTTAGGTCCCGGTAGTCTGCCCAAGTTAGGTCCCGGTAGTCTGCCCAGGTTAGGTCCCGGTAGTCTGCCCAGGTTAGGTCCCGGTAGTCAGCCCAGGTTAGGTCCCGGTAGTCTGCCCAGGTTAGGTCCCGGTAGTCTGTCCTGGTTAGGTCCCGGTAGTCTGTCCTGGTTAGGTCCCGGTAGTCTGCCCAGGTTAGGTCCCGGTAGTCTGTCCTGGTTAGGTCCCGGTAAGGTCCCGGTAGTCTGTCCTGGTTAGGTCCCGGTAGTCTGCCCAGGTTAGGTCCAGGTAGTCTGTCCTGGTTAGGTCCCGGTAGTCTGTCCTGGTTAGGTCCAGGTAGTCTGTCCTGGTTAGGTCCAGGTAGTCTGTCCTGGTTAGGTCCAGGTAGTCTGTCCTGGTTAGGTCCAGGTAGTCTGCCCTGGTTAGGTCCCGGTAGTCTGCCCAGGTTAGGTCCCGGTAGTCTGCCCAGGTTAGGTCCCGGTAGTCTGTCCTGGTTAGGTCCCGGTAGTCTGCCCAGGTTAGGTCCCGGTAGTCTGCCCAGGTTAGGTCCCGGTAGTCTGTCCTGGTTAGGTCCCGGTAGTCTGCCCAGGTTAGGTCCCGGTAGTCTGCCCAGGTAGTCTGCCCAGGTTAGGTCCCGGTAGTCTGCCCTGGTTAGGTCCAGGTAGTCTGCCCTGGTTAGGTCCAGGTAGTCTGTCCTGGTTAGGTCCCGGTAGTCACACTAAATCATTCTAGGAAATAAAAAATATTCCAGTGAAATTCTGTTGTGGCAACTTGTAAAACTTGACCTTATAATGTTCCCAAATAGTGAATAATGATACAAATCTATACAATATAGTGAACCCCAGGTGTCCTGTATGGAGTGTTTACAAATGGATTGACACGTTACCAAATAAAGAAAGACAGATTGAAACATAGAACAATAAAGATAAAGAAAGATAAATAAAGACTGAAAGATACAGAAGAGAAAATAACAAAAGATACAAAGAACAATATAGAGAAAGATAAAGATAAATAAATAAATAAAGATAAATAAAGAAAGACAGATTGAAAGAGAGAAGAATAAAGATAGAGAAAGATAAAGAAAAATACGAGAAAAACCCCTCGAAGGTCCGTATTCAAGAACAAACAAACACACACACAAACATCCATGGTGTATACGATGGTGGTGTGGTACTGTACGACGGCTTTATGGTATGTATATGGAGCCATCGTATCGGTAATACGCCATGCCATCGTATACACCACCACGAAACCTTCTTGAATATCCACCATGTTGTGGTTTGTTTACTTTTGTTGTCAGTGTTGCCAGAATGCTAGCCCCAAAAAGTCTAGTCGTCAGTGTTGCCCGAAAAAAAAAATGGTTTGTTGGTTATATAATTTCTGTAAAAAGAGAAGAAAAAAAAAGAAAATCAAGTTAAAAAAAATAACAGATAATGAGAAAAAGTATAAATAATATATAATAATAAATACTATAATCTATAGTCTCATTATAATTATTATATTTTATTATGATTATATTTGCATCAAGTTGAAGGTAAATGAATCCTTCAAATATTGCCACGAAACACACACACACACAAACACAAAAACACACACACACACACACACATATGTAATAGTCTGTCGGGAAGCTTCGGCTTGACAGGCTATGCCATTGTTTAAAATTATGTTTCCTGCTCCATAATGTATTAGAAATTTAAGGGCAATAAACCTTTACTTACTTACTTACTTACTTACCACGAAACACACAGACACACACCTATATGGGGGTTGCAGGAATAGGGGAGAGGCTGGGGGGGTTGGGGGTTAAGGGGTGCGGGAATAGGGGGACGGGCTTTCTCCCCAACCCAAGCCTGTCCCCCTATTCCCGCACTCCCCCAGTCCCCCCAAGCCTGTTCCCTTATTCCCGCACCATCCTAACCCCCAACCCCCCCAAGTCTGTCCAACTATTCTTGCACCCCAAAAAACTCCCCCAAGCCTGTCCCCGGGGGCTCCAAGCGCTTACTAAAGAACGCGATAGGCCTGAGTTCCCCGTCAATCTCCTGTTGCAGTACAGTGCCCACGGCCTCGGCGGACGCGTCTGTGTAGATGAATGTTGGTGCGTGGTGGAGTGGGTATACCAACATTGTGGAGGACGCCAGCTTATCCTTAACTCCCTCCAATGCCATGACCGCCTCCTCAGTCCACACCAGGGCTCGCTGTGACCCCTTCTTGAGGCCCTTGATGAGGTTGTGCAGGTGGGCCAGGGCCGCAGCGGCGTGTGGGACAATACGATGGTAGTAGTTGACCACGCCGAGGAATTCCCTTAATTTCCTGGCTGTGGTGGGTTGTGGGAATTCCTTGATTGCCTCCACCTTCTGCGGGAGAGGCGTAATCCCCCCTGGTGTGACCCTGTGACCCAGGAAGTCAAGTTGGTGCGCGCCCTAAACACACTTGGAATGGTGGACCTTCAGTCTGTATTCCTGAAGGCGGCTGAACAGGAGGTGGAGGTGCTGCTCATGTTCTGTAGAGTCCCTAGACGCCACCAATATCACTGCCCAGGGCATGTCGTGGAGGACCCGGTCCATAAACCGCTGGAAGGTTTGGGCCGCATTTCTGAGTCCAAAGTTCATTACCGGGAACTCAAACAGGCCGAAGGGGGTGGTAATGGCGGTTTTCTTGACGTCCTCCGGTGCCACCGGTATTTGGTGGAATGCCCTGACGAGGTCCACCTTCGAGAACATCCTACAGCCCTGCAGCCGGGTGTAAAAGTCTTGGATGTGAGGGATGGGATATCGGTCCGGGATAGTGGCGACATTCAGGGCCCGGTACGGTAATCCCCGCACGCCCTTCATTCTCCCTCTTGGGGTTTGGGGACCATGTGCAGCGGGGATGCCCAAGGGCTATCAGAAGGGCGAGCGATACCTTGGGCCACCATAGTTGTAAACTCCTTCTTCGCCGCATCCAAGCGTTCCGGGGGCATACGTCGGGGCTTAGCGTAACAGGGGGGTCCTGATGTGACGATAGCGTGGAATACGCCCGGGTCGCTGATGGTGGAGGTGGTCGATGTGTCGAGGAGGTGAGGGTACTCCGCCAGTACAGCGTCAAAATGGGACGTGCAGGAGACATGGGTGACGGCAGGAAGGGTACGCCAGCACCGTTTGGTAGGGATAATGACGCCTGAGGGTTGGTGTAGCAGATGTCGCCGCTTCAGGTCAATGTGTAGGTCGTGAGCCGCGAGAAAATCGACACCTAGGATTGGGCAACGCACTTCCGCAACCACGAAGGGCCAGACGAACCACTTCTGCTTGCTGAGGCAAACCCCTACACTCCTCGTGCCGTACGTTGCGATGGGTGTGTTGTTCACTGCTACAAGGTCATATGCAGTGGTAGCAGCGGCTTTCCTATCTTCTTTCGTCGGTGGGATGACACTCACCTCTGACCCCGAGTCCACGAGGAATGTTTCCCCTGATATCACGTCCTCTAACCACAGGAGGGTGCGGTCATTGGGAGACGATGCTGGGGGCGGTGGCATCGAGGGTGGAGTGGTGGTTGTGTGGGTGGCCGTGTGGCGCATGGTAGGGGCTGGGTTGGCGTCCGTGGGCGCACGGCGTGGTTGCTGCGTCGTGGTGGTGGTGTAGTTTGGCTGTGGCGATGCGGCGGCTGGGGCCGTAGTGTGGGCCTCACGCCGCCGCCCTACAAGTTTCCCTACAGCCTGTGCCGCGCGCCAAGTACAGGGAGGTTGGCAGTTACGAGCGAGGTGACCGAAACGTTGGTGGTAGTAGCATAGGGCCCCTGGCGGCACCTGTACAAGTCCCTGGATCACTGAGATTGGTGGTGCCCACTGCTGTCGTGTAGGTGTGAAGGGCGGTGGTTGGTGTCGTACCTGTGTGTGGTGCGGCTGGCACGTGGGGTGGGCTGAGTGTTGTAGTTGCCGCACCTGCTCTGAGAGGTCCTGTAGCCGCTGCAGGAGGAGTGCTGTGTCCGTTGTGGGTGGTGGAGGCGAGGCTTGACGCACTGCAGGTGTGGTTGGTGGCGGAGGGCCGGGTGCGGTGTCAGTGTGGTAGATGATGTTCTGTGTCGTGAGAGGGTTGTCCACATGGTCGAATTGCACCTCCATCAATGTGTCTGCCAGCTCACCTTACTCTTGCAGGGAAAGTTGCGGGTGGCTCAAAAGCAACTGCTGCACTGTGTGAGGCATTAATTTTGTGTGCCTCATCCTCAGGAGTTGTTCTGAGAGGGGGTTGCCTGCGTCAACGTTGAGGCGAATCATGTGGCGTAGTAACTCCGATGGGCGGCGCTCCTCGGGCTGGACACCCTCCAGCGCCTGCAGTTGTTGCCGCGTAGTCTTTCCCAGGGCGGGCTAGTAGAGGCAGGCGAGGTGGTGAGGCTTCTCTAAGCACGGCTGTACCGACGTGTATATGGTAGGTAGTGAATCCTAATCAGACCAGCGTGAGTTGGCAGGTGCGGAGAGTATGGCGTCCACGAGCAGGTGTTTCGTCAGGTAGCGAGAGCGTGTCAGTCAGCCCCACTTCACCTGGGCAGGTCGCTTTTATCATGTCGGTCGCGGGGGTCGTGACAAGGTGGCCACCTGACTGTGGGGGGGCAGCTTGTCTGATGGTTTTTCTTGCTGAAGCTTCGCTTGCCTGCTACACCCCCAACTCCCGCACCCCCTTAAACTCCAATGTGCGATAATATATATATAGTTAACTTTGGGTAGATTGGAACCATGGAGGTATAATCTAAGAGGAGGTGGCATGACATCACAGAGGTGAAGCCAATTTTCTATTGGTCGGCTGTCCTCCCTACCCCCCATTGATTCAAAACAAACCTCAGCTGATCACGTCGGACCATCAATTTCACCAACATTCTTTGCCATTTTTTAAGATAACAAGCACTGGGCTTCGCCCACCACGGCTATGCCGTGGGTGCTTTTGCCTGCGGCGCTGCTCGCTTCGCTCTACTTGAAGATAGTACTAATGAACAGTAATAATTCTAGACCCAGCTTAATGACAATAATTTTATGCATATGCACGTCAGCATTATTGCGTTCCAGAACATTTCGGTAGGTTATGAGTTGAATTGATAAATGGGTAGAGAGATCTCCGGTATTTTTACAGTAAACCTGGGTTCAGTAAAACGTATATATTAGTATATTTTACCACTAATTAGGACCATTCTAAGACTATTTTCTTCAATGGTGTTTCTCTCGGAAATGCCCCGTTTTCGAGATATGCCCAGTTTTCATACCCCATACAAACTTGGGGGAGAGCCTGGGAATCCGGGGTTTTGTGTGGGAGAAAACATGCTGTACACTATGGAGTTGCCTTTATAATACAGTTCTTAACTTTGTTTCTCTTAGAAAGGACTCGTTTTCGAGATATGCCCCCGTTTTCATACCCCATACAAACTTGGGGGAGAGCCTGCGAATACGGGGTTTTGGGTGGGGGAAAACACTATCAGTGTTGGAAATGTTGTAATATTCACACCACTTGTGGCTGTATTGGCTATATTTTGTTTTGGGAATACTGTGTTTGAGCGTCCTGTATCCATCTATGTTCCTGGATATTTACCCGGTAACTTCTTCTATTTGTTATACCGGTTTTATGCCCAAGTTAGGCCCGGTAGTTAGACCAGGTTAGGTCCCGGTAGTCTGTCGTGGTCTAGGTTAGGTTAGGTTAGGTCAGGTTAGGTAATACTAATTCCCAAAATAACCATTTTATTTGAATATTTAGCCCAACCCAAGCCAACACGTGTTGTAACGCTGCTGTTTGGGCTATAATTGTATTTTATTGTATCGGTCTCGAAAACTTTGTTATTTCGCTTTTATTTCCGGTTTCAAGTGTTTATTTAAGACAATTACATATTATAAAGGCAACACCATAGTGTACAGCGAGTTTTCTCCCACCCAAAACCCCGGATTCCCAGACTCTCCCCCAAGTTTGTATGGGGTATGAAAACTGGGCATATCTCGAAAATGGGGCATTTCCGAGAGAAACGCCATTGAAGAAAATAGTCTTAGAATGTTCCTAATTAGTGGTAAAACATACTATATATACGTTTTACTGAACCCAGGTTTACTGTAAATTTACCAGATCTCCTTATCGTCTATATTACAAGATAAATATGATTTCGTAAAGATAATCTATCCACATTGAGTAGGATAAATCTTGGTGTGACGAAAGGTAATTTTGTTAAGCGAAATAATTTCTAACCACAGTAGGCTATATATTTAAGGGAAAACTATATCTTCGTGTTAAATTGAAGTTCCATGAATACTCCAGACTATGCCAGGAAGCAGACGACCTTGGTGTTTCTTATGAGGGATCAGTTTCGTGGCAAAGTTTGGAGAATGCATAGAGCTTTGTTCGGCTTTGTTCGTTTATAATCTTTAGCTACTTGATCCAATAATTCTCTCCATCTCGATCACTGGTGAAGCTTTACCCCCCTCTCCCCAACCCAACCCCTCCTCTCCTACCACCTTCAAGTGAGTGGTTCACATCCATGATCACAAGTGGTTCGGGATTCAAATTTCTGGATGGCTCAACATTGGTAACGCTACCCCCCCTATATAACTCCGCCCACATTTCTCCCCTCCCCCCTCCACCTGTCAGTGATACCATATCCGTTGAGGCCCACACCAAGTCAAGGGTGGAAGAAGTGTGGACCATTGATCTGTCCGGAGATGTACAGCTCCGGACTGATCAATGGTCCACACTTCTTCCACCCTTGCCTTGGTGTGGGCCTCAACGGATATGGTATCACTGACAGGTGGAGGGGGGAGGGGAGAAATGTGGGCGGAGTTATATAGGGGGGGTAGCGTTACCAATGTTGAGCCATCCAGAAATTTGAATCCCGAACCACTTGTGATCATGGATGTGAACCACTCACTTGAAGGTGGTAGGAGAGGAGGGGTTGGGTTGGGGAGAGAGGGGTAAAGCTTCACCAGTGATCGAGATGGAGAGAATTATTGGATCAAGTAGCTAAATGTTTTCTTCTGTAATCTAAATCCAACTCTGATGCTGCATTCCATGGGATATTCTTTATTATTTGAAATGAATCCAGATTTTACCTAATATAATTAACACGACACCAGTTTTTGATGACTAATGTATCAAGCGATGCACCACCTACCCAGTGTTAAGTTACATTTCAAGTAAATCCTTTATTTTTATCCTGTATCATTCATGACATTTTCTAAGAAACGTTTATTGTGTAACTGGTTACCAAAGGATAATAGTTATAGTGTAAGATGTTAATTACCCAATAACTACTCCATCTGTTCTTCCTCACCCCGTCCTCCCTTATTCAATTCACTGTTTCCTCTCCCTCCATCCCACCATTCCTTTACTCTCCATCTTACCACCACCACCACCATCATTCTGTGTGTTGCTGCATAATCTGTTAATGCGCAAACACGACCACAATAGAAATAATAGTGATATCTAGTATGCAAATACAATCCGTTATATATGACGAATATATTTATTACCTTTATTTATTTATCTGAGGTCAATATCTAGGCCAGCCATTCAGATGCCCAGTGTTAGTGAACCAATCACAACATTTAGAAGATATTGTGTCAACTATTATTATTACTAATTAAAATAGGGAAACATTGAAATCAGACATTTATTGGTTATTGTTTACATGACTTTGTCAGTTTAGGTGAAATCTCCACAAGTCCTCGTCACGAAGCATTCAAACCCATAATCCAACTGGGTCTGTAGGCATCACACTGTAAATGATGAACACGTTGGTGTCATACAATTATAATAACTCTGTTAACTTAATATAACCTGAAATTTTTACTTCGACCTCACGTTTGCATTAAGCATGTGTAATGTTTGTTTTGTTTTCTTATTATTATTATAAGCACCGATATATGTATTGCTTTAGACCCTTAGCCACGATGATATACAGTATATACACTATTATACACTTCTATGAACATATTAAGGCTTGAAATACTGTAGATTACATATTTCATTTCATTACTCATCAATTTGTTGCTAGTATCGTGTTCAACCACCCTCCTTCTCAATGACAGCCTGCAGTTGCTCGGGCATTGAGGCACCATGCCTCCTCACTGTATAATATAATATGGTTTTCCCCGAAAAATCTCCCACTGTGTTCTGGTGTGACGTAGCAAATCTGCTGTGGTTCTCTGTCGTTCTGGCTCCCACGTGTTAACGATAGAACCTCATACATTTTCTATAGGGTTCATATCACAGTCTTAAATAGACAAATCTATCACCTGCAAATAATCATGAGCAGTAAACCATTTTTGAACTTTCCTCGCCATATGGATAGGGCATCGGTCGTGTATAGGACATAAGGGTGAGTAGTTGAAAAAAAATGAAAAACATTTAGAATATGTGCTTCATTATATTGCATTTGATCGATCTATTAAACAAAGACACTGTCTGTTGTTCACCCCCGTAGAGAGATACTGATTATAATTATTATCCTTTGGATATTAAGCAACAAATAACGGAGCCGAGACAATTAATTTTCTGTCTTTAGCTTTAACTGTATTCTTTTCACCCCTCATGCTGGTAGTCCCCCTCTTTATCACCTTTTCTCGCCGTAAAATAAACTTAATACCTATATCATTCAAGTAACTGGCAACCTCACACAACCTCCTCTCCCCTGTCTTTTCTCTCTCTCTCTCTCTCTCTCTCTCTCTCTCTCTCTCTCTCTCTCTCTCATCCTTCCTTGCCTACTGTAATATTCTTTATCGTTTCTTTCTCATAATTTTAACCCTCTCATACGTTCTTTCAACGTTTAATGACATAGGCCTTTTTCCCTTATCACCCATAGTCCTTCAAATTTATGTAAGCGAAAGGATATGATAATAGTTATGTAGAACAAAAGTGTTGGCAGATACGCATTCTTGCCTGCATAATCCCACCCACAGCATTTCGCCTTCTTAAATCAGAAGGAATATTGGTTTCATGTATTGCCATTTGCCAGTATGTTGCTAGTCTGAATTATGGCCATTTGTTATCAAAATATATATGTAGATATATAAACTTACTTTTACTTACATCCAGCATTACTGTGCAGAACATGTGACACAATATGGACCACAAGGACAGTAATGGTAGTCAACCTAATTCTCATGTATCTCTCTATATGCTACTGAAAACAATGTTTTATGCTCAAATACAAAATTATGTTCTCAGAATGTTATTGATAACCAAATATAATGAAAACAATATAAACAAATTAACATTTATTGCGCAACAAAGGATGCTACTGTTTCAATGGAGTAACCAGCCCACACTATATATGACGGTGTGCAATCTTTCAACATGTTTTCCATACGGTGTTGGCTACATAGGACAAGCTACTCCCACAGGGTTTCAAATTACATAAGCTTACAATATTGATGGATATTACAATACCAGCTATATATGTCTTAACACGGTCGACTTGGATGTCATATCGTAGAGTTTAAGGAAATATCAGGGATGACGACGGTGATATCATCGCAAGCCAGTGAAATGAAAAGATGAATTTTCTCTACTTGAAGATAGTACTAATGAATAGTAATAATTCTAGACCCAGCTTATTGACAACAATTTTATACATATGAACGTCAGCGTTATTGCGTTCCAGAACATTTCGGTAGGTTATGAGTTGAATTGATAAATGGGTATTCTCTTGATCCTGGGTAGAGATATCCTTATCGTCTATATTACAAGATAAATATGATTTCGTAAAGATTATCTATCCACATAGAGTAAATCTTGGTGTGACGAAAGGTAATTTGTTAAGCGAACTAATTTCTAACCACAGTAGGCTATACATTTAAGGGAACACTATATCTTCTTGTAAAATTGAAGTTCCATGAATACTCCAGACTATGCCAGAAAGCAGACGACCTTGGTGTTTCTTATGAGGGATCAGTTTCGTGGCAAAGTTTGGAGAATGCATAGAGCTCCAATTTAGCAGACAGCATCCTCTTAACTTCCCATCTCTTACCCCCATTTCCCGAAACTCAGACATGGATTGATGAGGTAAGAATAAAACCATAATGACTACTACACCATAAATACATAAGATATTTATACATCAACGAGAAACGACAGTGGTTCAGTTGTCTTTTATATGGATGACAGTAAAAATTGTTACTCAGGACAGACCAACAGTTCCATATTGTGTCAACTGTTGAAATGAATGAATCTGAAAGTACCGAATCACATAGTTCCTCTCCGTCAACTGAGACGGTGGCGTACTGATATTAGTATTATTTGTCAAATCTGTGAACTATATAGTTTTAACTGTAGCGAAGAAAACACAAAATAAATTAGTTAGAAGATAAACTTTTGTCACGTGACACTATACGCAGCGGTTAGGGTTCCTGCCATGAACTCAGAGGTATCAGCCACCTCGGGGCATCAGTCACACCAGGTCACAATGGAAAACATGTTGGAAGATTGCACACCGTCATATATATATATATATATATATATATATATATATATATATATATATATATATATATATATATATATATATATATATATATATATATATATATATATATATATAACTATTATCATATCCTTTTGCTTACATAAATTTGAAGGACTATGGGTGATAAGGGAGAAAAGCCTATGTCATTAAACTTGGAAAGAACGTATGAGAGGGTTAAAATTATGAGAAAGAAAAGATAAAGAATACTACAGAAGGCAAGGAAGGATATGAGAGAGAGAGAGAGAGAGAGAGAGAGAGAGAGAGAGAGAGAGAAAAGACAGGGGAGAGAAGGTTGTGTGAGGTTGCCAGTTACTTGAATGATATAGGTATTAAGTTTATTTTACGGCGAGAAAAGGTGATAAAGAGGGGGACTACCAGCATGAGGGGTGAAAAGAATACAGTTAAAGCTGAAGACAGAAAATTAATTGTCTCAGCTCCGTTATTTGTTGCTTAATATCCAAAGGATAATAATTATAATCAGTATCTCTCTACGGGGGTGAACAACAGACAGTGTCTTTGTTTAATAGATCGATCAAATGCAATATAATGAAGCACATATTCTAAATGTTTTTCATTTCTTTTCAACTACTCACCCTTATCTGTCCTATACACGACCGATGCCCTATCCATATGGCGAGGAAAGTTCAAAAATGGTTTACTGCTCATGATTATTTGCAGGTGATAGACTTGTCTATTTAAGACTGCGATATGAACCCTATAGAAAATGTATGAGGCCGCGGATTCTCAAAGAAATTTACGACGTCGTATCTCATTTGGGACGTCGTAACTTCCCCAGGCGAGTTAGGTCCACATACTCAAAACATTAAGACCTTATACTCAAAACAATTTCGGCACTGTGGGCAGCCATCTTGTGAGGTCTTAAGACACGTAGATTTACGATCCGCGCGACCCTGTCACAAGGGAGTTAAGACTCGAAACACATAGAAAACGTATATATTTTTGTCAATCCTCCTGTGGTTCTCCCCGAGTCCCCGTTGCTGTGTTGGCAAAACACCATCACCCACGTCACGTCTTGTTGTTTGTTGTTGTGGGAGAGCTGAATGAACTGAACACCGAGCGCTAATTTACAAATGTGATGGAACTTAGTGGTTTGCATATGAGAATAGGCGTCGCCTACGGAGGGAAAGAGTATAATTTTATAGGGATCCATTGGACCCTCTACATGTTAGTGAAGAACACTTACTTCGCTATTTTAGATTTCCTCATCAAGAAATCTTAATTAAACTTGTGCCAGGAACTTGCCAATTGACCCATATGTTCGTCGACAAAAGAGGAGATCTCATGGTATACCAACACACACCCAAGTGTTAGTAACTCTACAAGTATTAGCTAACTAGTGGAACCTTTCAAAGTGTGATTGGAGATTCTGCTGGAGTGACTCAAGCAAGTGTGAGTAGAGTGGTGAAATCTGCTGTAGTACATTTGTTGGCTGAGAAGGCAAGAGTAGAAATAAAGATGCCCTCAGGTATTGTGGAAATTGGCAGAGCCGGCAGAGTATTCCATGCAGTGAATGGTTTTCCCCGAGTGATTGGAGCCATTGATGGTACTCATATACCTATCAAGGCTACAAATATAAATTCACAAGTATATATTAATAGGAAAGGCTATCACTCCCTGAATGTGCAGTGTGTTTGCACCAGTGAGAAAATAATTTAGCATTATAGTATGAGATACCCTGGCAGTACCCACGACTCCTTCATCTGGAATAACAGTCGTCTTCGGGCTCGATATTGTAGATAATTTCTTTACATGAAATAAACTTGGTAAATTTAAATAAATACATTGTTGTTAATTACTACATCTCCTACTTATCCCAATATCACTCAAAACTACATTTTAACCGTAATAAAGACTTTGTGAAAATATAATTCTACAGATTACATTCAATTGTTTATTGTTCAAAAGCAGCACACTATAAAATCAAATACAGTACAGTAATAAAATACTATCACAGCATGACACACCTAAAATATAATCACATTTGAAAACAAAATTAAAGTTAGTGAGAGTTCTGTTAGCATAATCACTGTACAGCTACAATAACACTCGATAACATCTTACCAGTAATAAAGACTTTGTGAAAATATAATTCTGTATTGCATTCAACTGCTTATTGTACAGAAGCAGCACACTGTTAAATAACCTAATTAGTTTGGCACAGTATCACATTGTTTGGCTAACTCTGTAAGTTCCTCAAGTGCAGAGGCAATTCTTGGGAGGCTGCCTCTCAACACTTGCAGAATTTCTCCCTGTACTGCCAGCATCTGGTCACTGCTACAGGGCTGTGAACAGGCACGGCTGCTGTGAACACGGCTACTGGTGTCATGACTCTCAGATCTACTTGCCCTCATACTTGATGCTGGAGGTGGTGATCTAGAGTAGGCATGGTCAAAAGTCACTGTCTGGGGAATGGTAATGTTTTCTGATGGTTCGTGACTTTGAATATTTTCTAACAGGCCTGAACTCTCAAAGTCAATATGTTCTACAGACATTGTAAAGTGGCGTGTTGGGTCATCTACTCCTGCCACCAAAATCTGTAACAATAAGAAGTGCTGTGTTTATGTAATATGGTTACAATGAAAAAGGAACTGTGATGCATAGTGGGAGCAATAAACATGGGGCCGCCTTTTTCCTTTAAGTTTCTTTTTGCTTAGTACTTCTTCCTCAAAGTTTCCTGTCTGCATTGCAGTTTCTTTGGTAAAACTGTACATACATTTCACTGTCACCCAACATATATAAATATAATCACACTTGGCCTAACATCTGCTGAAAAAAAATTTGAGAACCACTAGTGAACAACATCTTCAATACAGTATGTATTGCATCTCGTCAACCTACTGAAGATTTTATAATGAACATCAGCTAAGCTCAGCAACATCTTCATGACCAATTATGCATCTACTTACTGGGTAGTGGTGCATGCTCATCATGTGTCCTTGTCAACGGTATGGGTGTGGCAACACTACCAGCAGAGGTCGATGGCAGAGGCTCATCTGTAACAATAATGTGTGCAGTGTTACACAACAGTATATCCAGTACTAATGCAACATGTTTACTCTGAGCTTTTGTAGTAACAGACAACACATAATAACCATAATACTGTATGCATAAAAGACACAAATACAGTACAGAATTGGGGCCTTGCATTCCCCTGCACTCTATAAGTTATTTTAGACCTTAAATGTACAGGCCTAACAATACAAAGTCACTGAGAAAGGCATGACAATCCCCTACACAGTTCTTCCATTATCTTTTGTGAGAGAACATTGTCTCAATGTGCACTCCGTAAAAATTAGTCAAATTTACCAGCAATGACGTCCTCACTTTCGAAAGGGCCAGAGTGCCCCTCAATAGCCTCTGTCTCGTTGAGAGCAAGTAGTGCCTCCTCTGTAGGCTTCCAGTCCTTTGTGTCAGGTATTCCACCACCTGTAAAAGACATTAAATTACAGTCATAGCTAAGATGAACAGTAGTATCATTGCAGCATTGCTTTAAGTAGTCAAACTCTAGTACAGTATACTGTATTGGGCTTCTTGAATGCTTAATTTCTTTCTGTATTGTGAAGTATAATTCTGCCAATCTTTCTCAATACATTACATTAGTTGATGGAATTCCTAAAACTATCCTACATCATACAGTATTTAATGATCACTTAAAATAGTCTACATATTGTACCCCAACATTTCTTTAATTACATACCTAACCTAACCTAATGTATTTAGGATGAGTTAACAAATATTTTGATGCACACTTAAATGTATAATGCAAGAACAACAACAAATATTTAAGCTAATGCAGTTCTCTAATATGTTTTTCCCCCAAGTCAAATTTTGGTAATTAACCTGCTCTAACCAAACCTCAGAACCACAGCAGACTACAGCTGGGACTTAATTGTGGCAACCAGTTATATAGGCCTACTATTAACAATGGAAGAAAAAATTTACTGCACAATGGCAATATAGTAAATAAATATCATAGAAAAACTAATATTTAATGGTTATTATGAACGCCAATAGTCAATTATGTTACTAAGAACTTACCTGTCACTTCCCTTTCACTCTTTTCCTTGGCTGCCTTCTTCTTCACTTCAGACCTGAAGGTTCTGAATTTTTTCCTGATTTCCAGAACATCCCTCGAGACTCTGCTGATGCTGTTCACAGCCTCGGTGACTGCCTTCCACTCATTATCTTTTGCTTTTGCTGTTATTCTTGGGGATAATGCACCCATTATCACTTTCCTCCTTTCATCCACTTCTTGCAGCAGCATCACAGTACTTCTTCATCTGTGAAGTTTGCAGCTCTTCTTTTCTTTTCTGGTGGTGACATGGCAGAATGATGGCTTCAAGGACGTTACTACTGATGCTGTTGACACTTGACAGTCTCTCTGCGAGCGATAAGCGAGAAATAATGCTACTGTGGTACTGCGTCACACGCTTCACACGTCCCCTGCTGGCGTCCCTTTTTGTTTACACAACACAGCTGATGGGGTCCATATTGGCACTGTGGCATTCCTTGCTTTTCATTGGCTGGATCCACATGAAAGACGCCACCTGATTGGCTGAAGATTTTCCGATGTCCTAGAGGAAAAGACAGTCGCAAGTAGTTAGGAACCGATTAGGACGTCGGAAATTTGTTTTGAGTATCTTGTCTTACGACACGAAATACGACATCCTAAATTGTTCGTAATATCCGACGTCGTAAGTGAGATACGACGTCCCAAATGAGATACGACGTCGTAAGTTACGACCCGTTTTGAGTATCCGGCCCTCTGAGGTTCTATCGTTAACACGTGGGAGCCAGAACGACAGAGAACCACAGCAGATTTGCCACGTCACACCAGAACACAGTGGGAGATTTTTCGGGGAAAACCATATATATTATACAGTGAGGAGGCATGGTGCCTCAATGCCCGAGCAACTGCAGGCTGTCATTGAGAAGGAGGGTGGTTGAACACGATACTAGCAACAAATTGATGAGTAATGAAATGAAATATGTAATCTACAGTATTTCAAGCCTTAATATGTTCATATAAGTGTATATAAATAGTGTATATACTGTATATCATCGTGGCTAAGGCCCGGATTCTCAAAGCAATTTACGACGTCCTATCTCATTTGGGACGTCCTAACTTCCCCAGGCGAGTTAGGTCCACATACTCAAAACATTAAGACCTTATACTCAAAAAAAATTCGGCACTGTGGGCAGCCATCTTGTGAGGTCTTAAGACACGCGGATTTACAATCCGCGCGACCCTGTCACAAGTGAGTTAAGACCCGAAACACATAGAAAACGTATATATTTTTGTCAATCCTCCAGTGGTTTTCCCCGAGTCCCCGTTGCTGTGTTGGCAAAACACCATCACCCACGTCACGTCTTGTCGTTTGTTGTTGTGGGAGAGCTGAATGAACTGAACACCGAGCGCTAATTTACAAATGTGATGGAACTTATAGTGGTTTGCATATGAGAATAGGCGTCGCCTACGGAGGGAAAGAGTGTATAGGGATCCATTGGACCCTCTACATGTTAGTGAAGAACACTTACTTCGCTATTATAGATTTCCTCATCAAGAAATCTTAATTAAACTTGTGCCAGGAACTTGCCAATTGACCCATATGTTCGTCGACAAAAGAGGAGATCTCATGGTATACCAACACACACCCAAGTGTTAGTAACTCTACGAGTATTAGCTAACTAGTGGAACCTTTCAAAGTGTGATTGGAGATTCTGCTGGAGTGACTCAAGCAAGTGTGAGTAGAGTGGTGAAATCTGCTGTAGTACATTTGTTGGCTGAGAAGGCAAGAGTAGAAATAAAGATGCCCTCAGGTATTGTGGAAATTGGCAGAGCCTGCAGAGTATTCCATGCAGTGAATGGTTTTCCCTGAGTGATTGGAGCCCTTGATGGTACTCATATACCTATCAAGGCTACAAATATAAATCCACAAGTATATATTAATAGGAAAGGCTATCACTCCCTGAATGTGCAGTGTGTTTGCACCAGTGAGAAAATAATTTAGCATTATAGTATGAGATACCCTGGCAGTACCCACGACTCCTTCATCTGGAATAACAGTGGTCTTCGGGCTCGATATTGTAGATAATTTCTTTACATGAAATAAACTTGGTAAATTTAAATAAATACATTGTTGTTAATTACTACATCTCCTACTTATCCCAATATCACTCAAAACTACATTTTAACCGTAATAAAGTGTTTGTGAAAATATAATTCTACAGATTACATTCAATTGTTTATTGTTCAAAAGCAGTACAGTATTAAAATACTATTACAGCATGACACACCTAAAATATAATCACATTTGAAAACAAAATTAAAGTTAGTGAGAGTTCTGTTAGCATAATCACTGTACAGCTACAATAACACTCGATAACATATTACCAGTAATAAAGACTTTGTGAAAATATAATTCTGTATTGCATTCAACTGCTTATTGTACAGAAGCAGCACACTGTTAAATAACCTAATTAGTTTGGCACAGTATCACATTGTTTGGCTAACTCTGTAAGTTCCTCAAGTGCAGAGGCAATTCTTGGGAGGCTGCCTCTCAACACTTGCAGAATTTCTCCCTGTACTGCCAGCATCTGGTCACTGATACAGGGCTGTGAACAGGCACGGCTGCTGTGAACACGGCTACTGGTGTCATGACTCTCAGATCTACTTGCCCTCATACTTGATGCTGGAGGTGGTGATCTAGAGTAGGCATGGTCAAAAGTCACTGTCTGGGGAATGGTAATGTTTTCTGATGGTTCGTGACTTTGAATATTTTCTAACAGGCCTGAACTCTCAAAGTCAATATGTTCTACAGACATTGTAAAGTGGCGTGTTGGGTCATCTACTCCTGCCACCAAAATCTGTAACAATAAGAAGTGCTGTGTTTATGTAATATGGTTACAATGAAAAAGGAACTGTGATGCATAGTGGGAGCAATAAACATGGGGCCGCCTTTTTCCTTTAAGTTTCTTTTTGCTTAGTACTTCTTCCTCAAAGTTTCCTGTCTGCATTGCAGTTTCTTTGGTAAAACTGTACATACATTTCACTGTCACCCAACATATATAAATATAATCACACTTGGCCTAACATCTGCTGAAAAAAGATTTGAGAACCACTAGTGAACAACATCTTCAATACAGTACAGTATGTATTGCATCTCGTCAACCTACTGAAGATTATATAATGAACATCAGCTAAGCTCAGCAACATCTTCATGACCAATTATGCATCTACTTACTGGGTAGTGGTGCATGCTCATCATGTGTCCTTGTCAACGGTATGGGTCTGGCAACACTACCAGCAGAGGTCGATGGCAGAGGCTCATCTGTAACAATAATGTGTGCAGTGTTACACAACAGTATATCCAGTACTAATGCAACATGTTTACTCTGAGCTTTTGTAGTAACAGACAACACATAATAACCATAATACTGTATGTATAAAAGACACAAATACAGTACAGAATTGGGGCCTTGCATTCCCCTGCACTCTATAAGTTATTTTAGACCTTAAATGTACAGGCCTAACAATACAAAGTCACTGAGAAAGGCATGACAATCCCCTACACAGTTCTTCCATTATCTTTTGTGAGAGAACATTGTCTCAATGTGCACTCCGTAAAAATTAGTCAAATTTACCAGCAATGACGTCCTTGCTTTCGAAAGGGCCAGAGTGCCCCTCAATAGCCTCTGTCTCGTTGAGAGCAAGTAGTGCCTCCTCTGTAGGCTTCCAGTCCTTTGTGTCAGGTATTCCACCACCTGTAAAAGCCATTAAATTACAGTCATAGCTAAGATGAACAGTAGTATCATTGCAGCATTGCTTTAAGTAATCAAACTTTAGTACAGTACAGTATACTGTATTGGGCTTCTTGAATGCTTAATTTCTTTCTGTATTGTGAAGTATAATTCTGCCAATCTTTCTCAATACATTACATTAGTTGATGGAATTCCTAAAACTATCCTACATCATACAGTATTTAATGATCACTTAGAATAGCCTACATATTGTACCCCAACATTTCTTTAATTACATACCTAACCTAACCTAATGTATTTAGGATGAGTTAACAAATATTTTGATGCACACTTAAATGTATAATGCAAGAACAACAACAAATATTTAAGCTAATGCAGTTCTCTAATATGTTTTTCCCCAAGTCAAATTTTGGTAATTAACCTGATCTAACCAAACCTCAGAACCACAGCAGACTACAGCTGGGACTTAATTGTGGCAACCCGTTATATATGCCTACTAGTAACAATGGAAGAAACAATCTACTGCACAATGGCAATATAGTACATAAATATCATAGAAAAACTAATATTTAATGGTTATTATGAACGTCAATAGTCAATGATGTTACTAAGAACTTACCTGTCACTCTCATTTCACTCCTTTCCTTGGTTATTGCGACGTTACTACTGCTGTTGACAGTCTCTCTGTAGGCGATAAGAGAGAGATAATACTATTGTCACTGCATCACACTCTTCTCACGTCCCAGCATCACTTTATGTTTACACAACACAGCTGATGGGGTCCATATTGGCACTGTGGCATTCCTTGCTTTTCATTGGCTGGATCCACATGAAAGACGCCACCTGATTGGCTGAAGATTTTCCGATGTCCTAGAGGAAAAGACAGTCTTAAGTAGTTACGAACCGATTAGGACGTCGGAAATTTGTTTTGAGTATCTTGTCTTACGACACGAAATACAACATCCTAAATTGTTCGTAAGATCCGACGTCGGAAGTGAGATCAGACGTCCCAAATGAGATCCGACGTCTTAAGTTACAACCCGTTTTGAGTATCCGGCCCTTAGTAAGAGTCTATAGCAATACATATATCGGTGCTTATAATAATAATAAGAAAATAAAACAAACATTACACATGCTTAATGCAAACGTGAGGTTGAAGTATAAACTTCAGGTTATAATAAGTTAACAGTTATTATAATTGTGGTTATTATAATTACAGTGTGGTGCCTACAGACCCAGTTGGATTATGGGTTTGAATGCTTCGTGACGAGGACTTGTGGAGATTTCACTAATTGACAAAGTCATGTAAACAATAACCAATAAATGTCTGATTTCAATTTTTCCCTATTTTAATTAGTAATAATAATAGTTGACACAATATCTTCTAAATCTTGTGATTGGTTCACTAACACTGGGCATCTGAATGGCTGGCCTAGATATTGACCTCAGATAAATAAATAAAGATAATAAATATATTCGTCATATATAACGGATTGTATTTGCATACCAGATATCACTATTATTTCTATTGTGGTCGTGTTTGCGCATTAACAGATTATGCAGCAACACACAGAATGATGGTGGTGGTGGTAAGATGGAGAGTAAAGGAATGGTGGGATGGAGGGAGAGGAAACAGTGAATTGAATAAGGGAGGACGGGGTGAGGAAGAACAGATGGAGTAGTAATTGGGTAATTAACATCTTACACTATAACTATTTTCCTTTGGTAACCAGTTACACAATAAACGTTTCTTAGAAAATGTCATGAATGATACAGGATAAAAATAAAGGATTTACTTGAAATGTAACTTAACACTGGGCAGGTGGTGTATCGCTTGATATATTAGTCATCAAAAACTGGTGTTGTATTAATTATATTAGGTAAAATCTGGATTCATTTCAAATAATAAAGAATATCCCATGGAATGCAGCATCAGAGTTGGATTTAGATTACAGAAGAACACATTTAACTACTTGATCCAATAATTCTCTCCATCTCGATCACTGGTGAAGCTTTACCCCCCTCTCCCCAACCCAACCCCTCCTCTCCTACCACCTTCAAGTGAGTGGTTCACATCCATGATCACAAGTGGTTCGGGATTCAAATTTCTGGATGGCTCAACATTGGTAACGCTACCCCCCCTATATAACTCCGCCCACATTTCTCCCCTCCCCCCTCCACCTGTCAGTGATACCATATCCGTTGAGGCCCACACCAAGTCAAGGGTGGAAGAAGTGTGGACCATTGATCTGTCCGGAGCTGTACAATAGACAATTAAAAACACTACACAGAAACAAGGTCAAATCATACGACAGAGCAAAACGATACAACGATACAGAACACTGATTAGAATATAAAAATATACAGAAAACACAACACAAAGAAACCAAACAAGCAGAAACTAAATACACATCCACTTTTCTCACAGACAACATACAAAACCACAAAAAATTCTTCGGCTTTTTTAAAGCACGCAAACAAGACTCGACCGGTATTACAACATTACTACACAACAATTCCTTGGTTACACACCCACAAGACAAAGCCAACGCCCTTAACACACAATTCCAGTCCATTTTTACCCATGAACACGAACACTTACCAGACATGCCAACACCGTCACACCCACCTATCCCTCCCATTCATATAAACACCCAAGGAATTGAGAAACTTTTATCTGAGGTAGACATACACAAAGCGACTGGACCAGACAATATACCCTGCAGGATATTGAGGACTAATGCTAAAGTTCTTGCCCCTGTCCTGCAGGTTATATTCTCACAGACTTTACAGACCGGTGAACTCCCTCAAGACTGGCTTTTGGCAAATGTGACCCCAATTTTTAAATCCGGAGACAGAACCCTTTCCATTAATTATAGACCAATTTCTCTTACCTCAGTCTCCTGCAAAATTTTAGAACATATAATTCACAGATATATAATGGACCATTTTGATAGGCAAAGCATACTGACTGACAATCAACACGGTTTTCGGCTAAAACGCTCATGTGAGACGCAGCTACTGGTAACTTCTCATAACATCTTGCAGTCCCTCAATGACACAAAAGCTAGACAAGTATTAGACTTTGCCAAAGCCTTCGACAAAGTCCCTCACCAAAGACTACTACACAAGTTAGAATACTATGGCATACAGGGACAACTTCTTCACTGGATTAGAACGTTCTTGACTACCAGTTCTTGACGGTAGTCAGTCTCCACCTGTTCCTGTGACCTCTGGGGTACCCCAGGGCACTGTCCTGGGCCCCCTTCTCTTCCTTTCATACATTAATGACCTCCCACTTTCACTTTCCTCTACCACTAGACTCTTTGCAGACGATAGCTTAGTTTACAGACCAATTAAAGATAGGAATGACTGCCTCCGACTACAGGACGACCTAACTGCACTTGAAGACTGGGAAGTCAAGTGGCAGATGACATTTAGACCAGACAAATGCCATCACATCCACTTTACCCGTGCTCATAATCCCATACCATATACATATCAGCTACACAACACTAACCTCAACACAGTCCCTTCCCACAAATACTTGGGCGTCCACATCTCAGCGGACATGAGGTGGAACACACACATAGGTAGCATCAGGGCCAAAGCCAGTAGGGTCCTGGGGTTCTTGCGCAGGAACCTCAGCAGGTGTAACACAGACATCAAAATTATTGCTTATAATACATTCGTTCGGCCACACTTAGAATATTGCGACACCATCTGGGACCCACACACTTACAATAATATTAATAAATTAGAGTCCATACAAAACAAAACTGCAAGATGGGCCAGACGTGATTACATACACACTACATCAGTCATTTTTCTTAAACAAGACACAAGACTAGACCCATTGGCAACAAGAAGACAAATACACAGACAACAGATGATATACAAAATCACAAACAAGATAGTTGACATAGACAAAGACACATATCTACACCCTACAAGTATACGATCCACTAGAGGCAGCCACAACTTAAAATACCATACATACCAAACGAGCACTGATATATTTAGGCACTGTAGGTTTAAAACTACTAGGCCTATAAAATTATTGTTGATGGTTAATAAGAAAAGTAAAGTCTGTATTTTGGATATTATATTATATGACAAGAATGGTAAATTGGCATAGTACAAAATGAATTAGTTGAATTTATACACATATAATACAGTTAGCAATACAGTTGACTGATAGTAAGATGTAATGATTAACATTGCTCTGCTCTGCCTACTACAAGGTGGACAACACACATACAGAGGATGAGAGGAGTAGCCTCTGCCACCGTGTGAAGTGGTCAGTCCAGAGATGAGAACATTGGAAGTCTGCTGCAGCTGGACTAAATGGTTTCCATCTTTCAGTTTTTCAACAACTGTCCCTCTTTTCTTTTTATTTCCTTCCTGCCTGCTGTCACACCTCTCTATCACCTTTTTTCTGGCGCTATAGGACCTCCATGTTGCCAAGCTTAATATCCATCAATAAAAAAAATATACACTTTTTGGTTCATTACAGTGTCTTTATCCTTCATAATATTAAGTGAATAATTTGTACTGACCTTATACATAACAATAAATGATACGGGGTCAAATTAACATCCACTTTATTTTTCTTGTTATCATGAAGTAAAGTATTGTTGTTGTTGTTGTTGTTATTGTTTACTTGTTGTTGTTCTTTAACCCCTGCAGTCCGGTTGACGTGATAGACCGTCATACGGTTGAGTCCGGCTGACGAGTTATACCGTCATAGCTATTTAGCGCCATTTACGGCTATGTACGGCTGTTTTTTCTTGTCAGCGGGCTAGTAAACACACTCAAAATATCGATCCGCTATCCACTCAGTTGATTCTGGGACGCCACGAAGGCTGGGCTATTTTTAAGTATTTGCCTTTGTCTGAATTTGTGCTCTAACGATCGTAAGACAATACCGTAGTGAATATATGTACGTGAGTGACACCATGATATTCCTACAAGGTTACAAATTCTCATTTAGTGTATAGATCATGACACACGATACATAATGGTAATAATAAGAAAATAACACCACAAAACACACCCATACAGGCAAAATTGATAGTAAATATACGTGTTTCCTACGGTACAAATCAGTTTGTTTATTATTTTCTATGTGACAGTTACACGATGATATATTCCTACAAGTGTTCATACTATTTTTAGTGTTGTAATCATGACATACGATACATAATAGTAGTAATACGAGTTAGTAGACAAGGGAGTTTTAAGGCCAACTGGACACTATAGCCGCAGTTGAGTCAATCCCGCGCGTACAGTCAGACACACTGCTGATTCGCGCTCAAACATGGTCCACTTCAAATCACCATATCTCCCAAACTAGACATCGTACAGCCCTCGAGATGGTACCATTCGATAGAGGAAGAGTTGAATGTATTTAAGAAAAAATATTGAAGTCAGTATAGGTTAACCCATACGCTCCGGGACCCCCCCCCCACCTTGCCTCAACATTTTTACCCTGCCGCTCGTGTCAAAATTCTCGATTTCCCCTATATTCACAATAGTTTCTTACATATCTTCAACTCTTCCTCTTTCCAATGGTACCATCGGGAGGGCTGTATGATGAATAGTTGTGTAGATAGGGCGAGTTGAAGTAGTCCATGTTTGCGCGTGAATCACCAGTGTGTTTGACTCGACGCACGAGTGTGGTGTGACACTGGCCCGGGTGTTCAGTTTACCGCGCAAGTCCATTGTCAACTCATTCATATTACTACTGTTATCTATTGTATGTCATGATTACAACACTAAAAATAGTATGAACACTTGTAGGAATATATCATTGTGTAACTGTCACTTAGAAAATGATAAACAAACTGGATTGTACCGTAGGAAACACGTATATTTACCATCACTCTCCCCTGCCTGGGCGTGTTTGTGGTGTTATTTTTCTTATTATTACCATTATGTATCAGGTGTCATGATCTATACACTAAATAATAATTTGTAACCTTGTAGGAATATCATGGTGTCACTCACGTACATATATTCCCGCACCCCCCAAGCCTGTCCCCTATTCCCGCACCCCACAAGCCTGTCCCCTAGTCCCGCACCCCACAAGCCTGTCCCCTAGTCCCGCACCCCACAAGCCTGTCCCCTAGTCCCGCACCCCACAAGCCTGTCCCCTATTCCCGTACCCCACAAGCCTGTCCCCTAGTCCCGCACCCCACAAGCCTGTCCCCTAGTCCAGCACCCCACAAGCCTGTCCCCTATTCCCGTACCCCACAAGCCTGTCCCCTAGTCCCGCACCCCCTTAATTATAATCATTGGTGGATGATGAGGGATGAATAATTATAAAAAATGGATTATCAGGTGTGTGTGTGTGTGTAAGTGGTCGTGTATACATGTGTGTGTGTGTTTGTGTGTGTGTCAACATATGGGTACTTATTATTCACACACACACACACACACACACACACACAGAGCACATTCACCTCCAATATGATCAGTTAGTCAGTATATTTGATCCACACAACACACACACACACACACACACACACACACACACACACACACACACACACACTGAAAGGAAAGAGAAGGAAAGAGAAAAGAAAGATAAGAAAGAAAAGAAGGAAAGGAGGGAAAAAGGAAAAGAAAGAAAGAAAAGAAAGGAAAGACAAGAAGGAAAAGAAAAGAAAGAGAAGAAGGAAACGAGGGACATAAAAAAAATAGAACTAAATAATATAAATAAACAAAATAAAATAACTTGAGATAAACTTTAATTAACACCAATCAATCTTTTAAAACTATCTACAGCTAATTAAAAAAATGGCCATACAATTATATTACGTAGACGTCTGTTATATAATTCTAGGAGTGATAATAATAATTCTTAATATAACAGCTGGACTATTAATACTGTTCTCAAGAGGAAAGAAACCCTTGCTAACTCGTGTGTGTGTGTATATGTGTAATGATGTGGTGTGTAACATTGTGTGTGGTGTGGGATTGGTGTTTTATGGTGGTGTGTCGTGTGGTAATTATAATTCTATGGTGTGTAATGGTATAGAATTAGTTTGTCATGGTGGTGTGTCATATGTTAATAATTCCATGGTGTGTAATGGTATAGAATTAGTTTGTCATGGTGGTGTGTCGTATGGTAATTATAATTCCATGGTGTGTAGTGGTATAGAATTAGTTTGTCATGGTGGTGTGTCACATGTTAATAATTCCATGGTGTGTAATGGTATAGAATTAGTTTGTCATGGTGGTGTGTATGGTAATTATAATTCCATGGTGTGTAATGGTATAGAATTAGTTTGTCATGGTAGTGTGTCACATGTTAATAATTCCATGATGTGTAGTGGTATAGAATTAGTTTGTCATGGTGGTGTGTCATATGGTAATAATAATAATAATAATAATTCTACATGGAGTGTGAATGATAATAATTACATGTACTTTATATTAATACTTTTCCCCATTACAATGTGTGGGTTTTCCTGTCTAGGGTTAATGTTTAATAATTACTTTACTATGGTTAACAGTGGTTGGTATTCAAGGAGGGTACCATGTGTGTGGTGTTTGTGTGTGTGGTTATTAGTGTTGGTGTTTTATTTGGTATTAATACACACTAATATACACTACACAAACCACACTAATACACACTGGACAAACAATAACACTAATCATTATAATATCAATAATAATACCTGGACCATCTATATAAATAATAATAATAATAATAATAATAATAATAATAATAATAATAATAATACCTGGACCATTAATATAAATAACAATAATAATAATAATAATAATACCACCACCTGGACAATTATTAATAGTAATAACAGTAAGAATAACACCTGGAGATTCAATAACAATAACAACAGTAATAATGACACACATCATGACAACAAACAACACCAACTACGAGGCCTATTCAACGATGACGTATGGCACCACACACAACAACAACAACAACAACAACAACAGCATGATAACAATTACCGTACGAGAATCATTGTAGGGTTAATATACGGTCTAACACGAGGGAATTTGAGCCATGTTGACCTTAAAGGCTATCACGGACTGACCAAAGACCAGGATGTGTTTATGAATTATCACAATGTTGATACCTTTCATAAAGTGTTGGGTATTGATCACTACCTGTCTATAATACAAGGACAAAACAACAACAACAACAACAACAACAACAACAATGACGACCATAATAATAACAACAACGATCAAAACAATAATAATGACAACAATAATAATAGTGACGATAACAATAATAACAACAACAATAAAAACAATAATAATAACGACAACAACAATACTACCAACGACGACAACAACAACAACAATAACAACAACGATAACAACAATAATAATAACAACAACAATGGCAACAACAACAACAACAATGACGACCATAATAATAACAACAACGATCAGAACAATAATAATGACAACAATAATAATAGCGACGATAACAACAACAACAATAACAGCAACGATGAAAACAATAATAATAGTGACGATAACAACAACAACAACAACAACAACAATGGCGACAACAACGACAACAACAACAACAACAACAACGACAATAATAATAATAACAACAACAACAACAAAATTTCCACTTTGGGAAACTATATACTTTTGAGAAATAATGGAAATACAACTGGAAAAATACAACCATTGAATAAAATAACAACACCAATAACAACAATAACAACAACAGCAACACCAATAACAACAACAACACCACCACCAACAACAACAACAACAATAACAACAACACCAACAACAAACAATAGCAAAGAAGAAAATCCACAAAATCATATAAATTCAAAGAACAAGGTAAGTTTGACCCATAATTTTTTTTTTTAGAATTGTGTATGTGTGTGTGTGTGTGTGTGCGTAGAATTGTGTATGATTGTGTGTGTGTGTGTGTGTGTGTGTGTGTGTGTATGGAAGGTGGTTGTTTCATGGCATAGTTTGGAGGAATCAGAAGCCTCCAATTAATTAATCACAATAATATTTTTTCCACAGGGTGACTTTTTGGTGTTGTTGGTGTTCCTACTAACCGTGTTGGGGAGCGTTGGGTTATTACTCTACACCAAGTGGAGATATAACACACAACACACACTAACACACTCACAACACACTCTAACACACCCACAACACACTCTAACACACCCACAACACACACTAACACACCCACAACACACACTAACACACTCACAACACCCACTAACACACCCACAACACACACTAACACACACACAACACACTCTATCACACCCACAACCAACCCTAACACACCCACAACACACTCCACACACACAACACACTCCACACACTCAACACACTCCAACAAACCCACAACACACTCCACACTCACAACCAACCCTAACACACCCACAACACACACTAACACACCCACAACACACACTAACACACCCACAACACACACTAACACACCCACAACACACTCTATCACACTCAGAACACACTCCACACCCACAACACACACTAACACACCCACAACACACACTAACACACTCAGAACACACTCTAACAAACCCACAACACACTCCACACACACAACACACACTAACACACCCACAACACACTCTAACACACCCACAACACACTCTAACACACTCACAACACACTCCACAAATGCAACACAACAGAGTAATATTGACAAAGGTAAATAAAGTTAATTCCATACATGTAAATAAAGATAATAATAATAATAATAATAATAATAATAATAATAATAATAATAATAATAATAATAATAATAATAATATTTATTTATTGCTATCACTATTAATAATTAGAGTTTATTTTATTACCTTCCACATTAAAAATATATATATATATTTTCCAAGTTGAATAATAAAAATAATGACAGTTATATATATATATATATATATATATATATATATATATATATATATATATATATATATATATATATATATATATATATATATATATATATATATATATATATATATATATATATATATATATATATATATATATATATATATATATATAGTTTTTTTTTTTTTAAATAACAAGTTTAGTTAATGTTTATTTTTATATTTCAGATAACAATTTTGGTGGTTACATATATATGGTGTTGGCTTCCATTCATAATAGAAAGAATAATAGTCTATGTGTGGCTAGTAATAAATAATAATAATGTAATATATCCACCATTACCATCATTACTGTTACTGTTATTTGGACACACACACGCACTACTCAGAGCTGGGATATATATTACTATAATTAAAGTAAGTATGTGTAAAGTGTGTGTGTGTGTGTGTGTATGTGTGTAGTGTGTAAAGTGTGTGTGTGCGTGTAGTGTGTAAAGTGTGTGTGTGTGTGTGTGTGTGTGTGTAGTGTGTAAAGTGTGTGTGTGTGTGTAGTGTGTAAAGTGTGTAAAGTAATTGTAACACACACACACACACACACAGACAGACAGATGGTAAAAATACAGAAGTACTTCATTCAGTATATTGTATATTTTAGTATAATTACTCACTGTGTGTGTGTATGTGTGTGTCTGTCTGTCTGTGTGTGTGTATGGATGTGTGTCTGTCTGTCTGTCTGTCTGTATGTATGTATGTGTGTTTATTTATCTGTCTGTGTCTGTCTGTGTGTCTATGTGTTTGTCTGTGTATGTCCACCTGTTTGTGTGTGTGTGTGTGTGTGTCTGTCTGTATGTATGTATGTGTGTATGGATGTGTGTCTATCTGTGTGTGTATCTGTCTGTCTGTGTGTGTGTATGGCTGTGTGTTTATCTGTCTGTGTGTGTGTGTGTGTATGGCTGTGTGTCTATCTGTCTGTGTGTGTCTCAGTGTCTATCTATCTGTCTGTGTGTGTGTCTATGTGTCTGTCTGTGTGAGTGTGTGTGTCTATCTATCTGTCTATGTATCTGTCCGTGTGTCTATCTATCTGTGCGTATACATGTGTGTGTGTGTGTGTGTCTGTGTCTGTGTCTATCTGTGTGTGTATATCTCTGTGTGTGTGTGTCTGTGTCTGTGTCTATCTGTGTGTGTACATCTCTGTCTGTGTGTGTGTGTCTGTGTGTGTCTATCTGTGTGTGTGTGTATGTTTCCTGGTAATAGTTCTGGGGTAATCAGTAGTTTGTCTGTGTGTATGTATTTGTGTCTATCTGTCTATGTGTGTGTGTCTGTGTGTGTCTATCTGTCTGTGTGTGTGTATGTGTGTCTATCTGTCTGTGTGTATGTATGTGTGTCTATCTGTCTGTGTGTATGTATGTGTGTCTATCTGTCTGTGTGTATGTATGTGTGTCTATCTGTCTGTGTGTATGTATGTGTGTCTATCTGTCTGTGTGTGTGTGTCTGTGTGTGTCTATCTGTCTGTGTGTGTGTCTGTGTGTGTCTATCTGTCTGTGTGTGTGTGTCTGTGTGTGTCTATCTGTCTGTGTGTGTGTATGTGTGTCTATCTGTCTGTGTGTATGTATGTGTGTCTATCTGTCTGTGTGTGTGTGTCTGTGTGTGTCTATCTGTCTGTGTGTGTGTCTGTGTGTGTCTATCTGTCTGTGTGTATGTATGTGTGTCTATCTGTCTGTGTGTATGTATGTGTGTCTATCTGTCTGTGTGTATGTATGTGTGTCTATCTGTCTGTGTGTATGTATGTGTGTCTATCTGTCTGTGTGTGTTTGTGTTTGTCTATCTGTCTGTGTCTGTGTGTGTGTCTGTGTGTGTGTGTGTGTGTGTGTGTGTGTTTGTCTATCTGTCTGTGTGAGTGTGTGTCTGTGTGTGTCTATTTGTCTGTGTCTGTGTGTGTTTGTCTGTGTCTGTGTGTGTGTGTGTTTGTCTGTGTCTGTGTATGTCTGTGTGTGTGTTTCCTGGTAATAGTACTGTGGTAATCAGTAGTCTTCCAATTCATCTATAAGACAATAATTTCACATTAACAAGTTCATTGATATTATTTTATTTGGTCTAATTTTTTTCCTTAATAATTTTCAGAGCCAAAGAAAAGTGCATGTAACACCAGTACCACCACCAGTAACACCAGTACCACCAGTAACACCAGTACCAGTAACACCATAACCACCACCAGTACCAGTAACACCACCACCAGTACCAGTTAAAATATGAGAAAGAAAAGATAAAGAATATTTCAGAAGGCAAGGAAGGATGAGAGAGAGAGAGAGAGAGAGAGAGAGAGAGAGAGAGAAGACAGGGGAGAGGAGGTTGTGTGAGGTTGCCAGTTACTTGAAAGATATAGGTATTAAGTTTATTTTACGGCGAGAAGAGGTGATAAAGAGGGGGACTACCAGCATGAGGGGTGAAAAGAATACAGGTAAAGCTGAAGACAGAAAATTAATTGTCTCGGCTCCGTTATTTGTTGCTTAATATCCAAAGGATAATAATTATAATCAGTATCTCTCTACGGGGGTGAACAACAGACAGTGTCTTTATTTAATAGATCGATCAAATGCAATATAATGAAGCACATATTCTAAATGTTTTTAATTTCTTTTCAACTACTCACCCTTATCTGTCCTATACACGACCGATGCCCTATCCATATGGCGAGGAAAGTTCAAAAATGGTTTACTGCTCATGATTATTTGCAGGTGATAGATTTGTCTATTTAAGACTGCGATATGAACCCTATAGAAAATCTATGAGGTTCTATCGTTAACACGTGGGAGCCAGAACGACAGAGAACCACAGCAGATTTGCTACGTCACACCAGAACACAGTGGGAGATTTTTCGGGGAAAACCCGATATAATGAGGAGGCATGGTGCCTCAATGCCCGAGCAACTGCAGGCTGTCATTGAGAAAAAGGGTGGTTGAACACGATACTAGCAACAAATTGATGAGTAATGAAATGAAATATGTAATCTACAGTATTTAAGCCTTAATATGTTCATAGAAGTGTATATAAATAGTGTATACACTGTATATCATCGTGGCTAAGGGTCTAAAGCAATACATATATCGGTGCTTATAATAATAATAAGAAAACAAAACAAACATTACACATGCTTAATGCAAACGTGAGGTCGAAGTAAAAATTTCAGGTTATAATAAGTTAACACTTATTATAATTGTATGACACCAATGTGTTCATCATTTACAGTGTGGTGCCTACAGACCCAGTTGGATTATGGGTTTGAATGCTTCGTGACGAGGACTTGTGGAGCTTTCACCTAAACTGACAAAGTCATATAAACAATAACCAATAAATGTCTGATTTCAATGTTTCCCTATTTTAATTAGTAATAACAATAGTTGTGACACAATATCTTCTAAATGTTGTGATTGGTTCACTATACTGGGCGTCTGAATGGCTGGCCTAGATGTTGACCTCAGATAAATAAATAAAGGCAATAAATATATTCGTCATATATAACGGATTGTATTTGCATACCAGATATCACTATTATTTCTATTCTGGTCGTGTTTGCGCATTAACAGATTATGCAGCAACACACAGAATGATGGTGGTGGTGGTGGTAAGATGGAGAGTAAAGGAATGGTGGGATGGAGGGAGAGGAAACAGTGAATTGAATAAGAGAGGACGGGGTGAGGATGAACAGATGGAGTAGTAATTGGGTAATTAACATCTTACACTATAACTATTATCCTTTGGTAACCAGTTACACAATAAACGTTTCTTAGAAAATGTCATGAATGATACAGGATAAAAATAAAGGATTTACTTGAAATGTAACTTAACACTGGGTAGGTGGTGCATCGCTTGATATATTAGTCATCAAAAACTGGTGTCGTGTTAATTATATTAGGTAAAATCTGGATTCATTTAAAATAATAAAGAATATCCCATGGAATGCAGCATCAGAGTTGGATTTAGATTACAGAAGAAAACATTTAGCTACTTGATCCAATAATTCTCTCCATCTCGATCACTGGTGAAGCTTTACCCCCCTCTCCCCAACCCAACCCCTCCTCTCCTACCACCTTCAAGTGAGTGGTTCACATCCATGATCACAAGTGGTTCGGGATTCAAATTTCTGGATGGCTCAACATTGGTAACGCTACCCCCCCTATATAACTCCGCCCACATTTCTCCCCTCCCCCCTCCACCTGTCAGTGATACCATATCCGTTGAGGCCCACACCAAGGCAAGGGTGGAAGAAGTGTGGACCATTGATCTGTGCGGAGCTGTACATGGAAGAGAAAACAGACAGCTTGACTTTATCATGGTGTGCAGAGTAAAAATGAATATATGACAAAACATTGGTTGGTTTCCTGTAAATGCTAAACTTAAAAGTGTTGCCTACCCTATGAATCAGGCAACTGTATGTCTAATTAACTCTTATATCGCATCAACCAACCAACCAACTCCCTCATTTATTATTATACACGTGTTATTCTTCATTACCAAGATTATTATTATTATTATTATTATTATTATTATTATTATTATTATTATTATGAAGTGCTACAATATAATACACGTGTTGTTCTTTATTACCAAGCTATTTACTAGGATGGAATAAAAGTGTTATTTGTTACTGGACTGTGAGTGTTGGAGTGGTAATTCCCGATGATGTGAACAGCAGCAGTATCACCAGAAAAACCCACTATCTGTTTATTAAAAGTGGGGTTTTCTCAGCAGGATTGTGACTGTACACACACACACACACACACACACCTGTGTTCCTGTGTTGTAGTTCAGGACCTAGGTCCTGGGCCACGCTGGTGCGCCGCCCTCAGTTGTTGGTCGTTGTAGTTTGGTGTAGTAGACTGTTTCCTTCGGTCGTTTGGTAATAGTGTGGTAGCGAGGGTTTATCTGGTATCGTTCTTAAGTATTTGTCTAACCCGACTTTGAAGGTTGTGAGCGTTCCTGTATGTTCTCGGAGAGGTCGGGGGAGACAGTTATACAATCTGGGACCCTGTATGGCTAATGATGATTCCTTCAGGGTTTGTATACTTCTCAATGTTCTCACTAGACGTGGGATGGCACATAGTTGTCCTCTTCGTATGCTGTGTACAACTCTAACTTTGTCTTCATTTTCCAAGTTGGGTACTATTCCGTTTATAATTTTCCATATATATATTATCATATATCTTTCTCTTCGTCTTTCCATTGAGTACATTCCGAGGTGTTCCAGTCTCTGCCAGTAGTTCATGTTATTCAGTCCTCGGATTCGTGATGTATATGTTCGTTGGATTCCTTCAAGTTTCCTTATCTGTCCAATGTTAGTAGGGTTCCATAACTGACAACAATATTCCACTATTGGTAATATAAGTGCTTTAAATAACGTGATTAATGTAGGGGCTTCTCTTGTTTGGAATGTCCTAAGTATCCACCCCATATTTTTTCTGGCCTTTGCTACAATATTGACAATGTGGCAATGGAAACTAGCATCATCACTAATTGTTACTCCTAAATCTCGTAAGTGGTTGTTCTGTATTATGATGTCTCCTTCTGGTGTGTTATAATCCTCGTTAGCCAGTGTGTGTTTCGGCTGCCTGTATCTTAACAACTCGAATTTAGAGCTGTTAAATGCCATGTTATTAATTTCTGCCCAATTATATATGGTTGTAAGGTCCTCTTGCATCCTCTCAAAGTCATTCTGGCTTCTTACTACACCGAGCAGTCTTGTGTCATCTGCGAATTGTGATGTTTTGCAGTAATGTATGTTGCAATCAATGTCACCAATATAAATGAGGAAGAGGAGGGGTCCAACCACCGAGCCCTGTGCTACTCCACTCTTCACACCCACTTTCACTGATTCGAAGCCTTCAACCATCACAGACTGAACTCTGTCCTCGAAAAAGTTTTCTAGCCACTTGTGTAGCTTCCCTCTTACACCAATATGTGCTAGTTTTTGTAATAAAGTTAAGTGGTCCATCTTGTCAAAGGCTTTGGAGAAGTCTAGATAGACTACATCTGCCCCATCTCCATCTTGTAGAGTATTCAATATATCCATCCTGTGTTGTAGGAGCTGTGACACGCACGATCTTCCGCTTCTAAATCCGTGTTGCCCGATATTATATAATTGTTCTGCTTCTAGATATTTGGTGACTTGTTTCACAACTATCTTCTCAAATATCTTGATCACATGTGATGTTAGAGCCACAGGTCTGTAATTTTTAGGTTCCGTTCTTGGTCTGTTTTTATATATGGGCGTGATTTTTCCGTGTTTAAGTATGCTAGGTATGTCTCCTGTGTCAAACGATTTCCTCCACAATAGTTGTAATGGTGTAGACACAGTAGAAGCACATTGTTTCATTAACACCGCTGCTATGCCGTCTGGTCCTGCAGCAGAGTAGGTGTTCATTTCTCGTATAGATGATTCTATGCTGGACTTGTTTATTTCTATTTCGTTTAGTTGTGATTCTGCAGGTGTTGTTGCTGCTGTTTGCCAGTGATTCCTTCTGTCCAGGTTTGGTGTACTAAATACCGACACATACTGGTTGTTAAGTGTTTCACTTATTTCCTGTGGGTCGCTGGTGAGGTGTCCATTATATTTAAGTGGTCCTATGGTTGTGCGTGTGTTTGCTTTTTTCTTGGCGTATTTAAGAAAGTATTTTGGATTCACTTTTCTGTTACTTATAGCTCTGTGTTCCTCTGCCTTTGCTTCTCTCTCGTGTGAACGAGTCAGTTCCATCTCTATTCGTTCAAGTTTTTGCTTTATTGTATTTCTGTTTTCATCTTCCAGTTGTCGTTTATTTAGTTTTGTTCTCTTCCTCATAAGTACTCTTCTATCCCTTGGGATAGAGTAGCTTTTTAGCTGTATCTTTCTAGGGATATGTGATTTACAAATGTTCTGAAGCTTATAAGTAAAAAGTTGATAGATTTCATTAGCTGTCTGTCCATTCACCTCCTCTTGCCAGTCTATATTTGATATTTCATCGTTGATAGATTTCCAATCTATGCTGTCGTGGAAGAAGTTCATTGATTGAAAGTCTTCGGTGTTCGCTGGTAAAGTCATGGTCTAATGTACTGCAACCTGGTGAATAAAAGCGAGCTATTTGAGTTAATTTTATGAACCAAAATTGCACACACCAACAGCTATAGTTTCAGATCATTTTTCGAAGCCATCTCATTGGAAGATGTTGCAGTACATTAGACCATGACTTTACGTTATGTGGTTGCCGATTAGAGTTCAGTGTTGTTTCGACCACCATTAGTCGGTGATTCGAAATGGTAATATCTTCGGTCCTTACGTCACTTATTAAGTCTTCATCATTAGTGAGAAATAAGTCTAAAATATTATTTTCTCTTGTTGGTATACGAATGATCTGTTTTAGCATTAGATTATCCATCATTGTGAATAGTGAGTTAGTTTGTACTCTGTCTTCTCTTGTTCCTCCATATATCGTCTTTTCATTCCATTGTATGTCTGGGAAATTGAAATCTCCGTGGATTATTATCGTGGGTTCTGGAGCTCCGAGTTTCTCTACTTCACGTTCGATAATTCTCAACACTTCTAGCATGTTTTCTGTTGAACATCTTGGTGGCCTGTATACGCTACTCAATAAGATTTTCCATTTAGTTATGTATAAAATAACATATTCTACCTCTCCATTCGACCCAGTGGCCAACATTGACTTGTTTTATGTCCATATCCCATACATTTACCACATCTTCTCACCCAGTAGTGATCATATACTCTACACCTTGAGAAATGTAGGTATATGCGGTTGTCATTTTTCTGGATTTGATTTCTGATGTTTGATGATACTATGATTACAGCAGTTTTGTGTCCCGGAGTACTGGGCTTTGTAAACAATAATTTCATATCCTCTTCCTCAGTCATAATGTCAACTAAGTTTTCATTTTTGTCTTGAATAGACTTGATAATCTCCGAGTCCTCGATACAGTCTGGTATGAAAGTGATACTTATTTTTGGTTTCAATTTTTTCTCACTTATTATTTGATGATTGCCAGCTATTTGATCGTTTGCTTCCAGTGCTTCGACTGCTCGATCCTTTGTTGACTCTGAAGGAAATACTAGTTTCATCGTTTTTTGTTGAATAGTTTTGGCAGTTACCATGGGTACTTGTTTGAGAGTTGAAATTATTTCCTTGTTATTTGACAGGATCGTGAGATCTTTCGGTTTTATAAACACAGCATGTTGGTTTGGTTTTACCTTTCCAGCAACTTCAGCATACGAGGTACCTGGGTGTTTCACTTGCCTTGTTTTAGTCGTAGCTTGATTTGCGTCGGTTTGTTGCTGGGTCTGTAGCATATCCGGGTAAAGTTGCCGTTTGTTGTCTTTGTTTTCATTGTTTATGCTGCGGTTAAGTAGTTTGATGTCGGCACGTAGCTCTGTTATTGCAGTCACTAGGGTTCCGTCACCGGTCTGCTGCCCATTACCTACATTTTATTCCAACCAGTCCACCAGAGTTTGATATTCTTCTATTCCTAATTTCACACAGTTTTCACAGGTGAATTGAATCCGTGAAGTGAAGTATTTGATGACCGTATAACTTGGCAGTTGTGTACAAGATACATGTAGGATATATTTACACTGATCACAGCGGATAGCTGGGGTGTTCACCTCCTTGGTACATTTGTTACAAAGTTCCTTATTTGGTTTTACAATTCTTGATGTTTTTAGCTTATCCATTACAAATATGTAAGGTTACTTCATTAATAGCACCATCACTGTCACTTTGAAATGTTTTCTATCACCAAACGACCACAACAACACTTTCACAGGAGCGTATGTATAACACGTCCACTCGCCACGACTGTCTCACACACATACACACACATATACACATATACACACACACATACACACACACCACTGCACCTCCTGCCTCAAATACTTAATTTTTACATTGTTTTGGGTGGTAAATAAATCTGGAGTAATTGATTCCTCCAAACTCTTCCAGTCAACAGCGCACCATTGTATTTATTGCTTGGTTCTGTTTCCTGGCATACCTTGGAGGAATCAAGACACTTCAATATACCAAAAGTGTATTACACTCTTAAGTTTAGGAACCAAACTCTCTAACATAGACACAACGAAAGGTTTGAAAAGTCTGGCAGCTGGATATGTGTGTGTGTGTGTGTGTGTGTCCCCTCTGTGTGTGTCTGTGTGTGTGTGTGTGTGTCCCCTGTGTTTGTGTGTGTGTCCCCTCTGTGTGTGTGTGTGTGTGTGTGTGTGTGTCCCCTCTGTCTGTGTCCCCTCTGTGTGTGTGTGTGTGTGTGTGTCCCCTCTGTGTGTGTCTGTGTGTGTGTGTGTATATGAGGGAGGACATGTGTGTGTGTGTGTGTGTGTGTGTGTGAGGGAGGACATGTGTGTGTGTGTGTGAGAGAAAGAGAGAGAGAACGTGTGTGTGAGTGTATGTGGTGTGTGTGTGAGGGAGACACAAACCTAAACAACCAAAACACACACATACAAACACACAAAAACCCAAACACACACACACAAACACAAACACACACACACACAAACAACCAAAACACACACAGATACACATCCAAACAACCAAAACACACACACAAACACAAAAACACACACACACAAACACAAAAACACACACACACAAACAACCAAAACACACACAGATACACATACAAAACACACACACACACACACAGGGGGCAATACAATGTTAGTAAACTTGGAGTAACTGATTCCCCCTAACTATACCAAGGAAACACACATCCATAATGGTACTATTAGGGGATATTCTTTGTGTGGCTGTGTGTTGATTCCACAGTGGTATTCGTTTATTAGCTACCCAACCAACCACACTTGTAAGGCTTCATTATCTTAGGGTTGATTCCACAGTGGTATTGGTTTGTTAGCTACCCAACCAACCACACTTGTAAGGCTTCATTATCTTAGGTTAGGGTTGATTCCACAGTGGTATTCGTTTGTTAGCTACCCAACCAACCACACTTGTAAGGCTTCATTATTTTCCTAAAGCTGTGTATTCACATTCACAAAATCTATCAAACTGTTTGATATTAATAATCACTGTATAGTTTACTCACCAAATTCATTAATTAATTCACTTAAATAATAATAATAATAATAATAATAATAATAATAATAATAATAATAATAATAATAATCACTGCATAGTTTACTCACCAAAAATATTAAATAATTCACCCATAAGTCTAACATTCTTTCGTTTGCGTGCTTACAAACCACAAGGAACGCCTGTCGAATTGTCCCGAATACAGGAGATGAACCAACTATCAAAATATAGTGGTAGTAGTAGTGGTAGTGGTGGTAGTGGTAGTGGTCGTGGTGGTGGTAGTGGTAGTAGTAGTGGTAGTGGTGGTGGTAGTGGTAGTGGTAGTGGTGGTAGTGGTAGTGGTAGTGGTGGTAGTGGTAGTGGTGGTAGTAGTGGTAGTGGTGGTAGTGGTAGTGGTAGTGGTGGTAGTGGTAGTAGTAGTGGTAGTGGTGGTAGTGGTAGTGGTGGTAGTGGTAGTGGTGGTAGTAGTGGTAGTGGTGGTAGTGGTAGTGGTAGTGGTAGTGGTAGTGGTGGTAGTGGTAGTGGTGGTAGTGGTATATACACACACACACTCTCTCTCATACACACACACACACACACTCTCCCTCATACACATACACACACACACTCTCTCTCAGGGCTGGATTTAGGTGTGTGGAGTCCCCTTGGCAGCCTGTGTGTGGAGGCCCCCTTCCCCTCGCCCCCAATAGTCAGAAGGGGAAAAATAAAAATGGTAATTTTAGGAGCATTCTGACGCCATACGTATATATTTTGATATAATTAGATAAACAAATAATGGTATATACATTTTACATGTTATTTAAGTAGTAAATGAGATTTGAAATTAATATGCAAGTGAAAATATTATATAAGCGTTTTCCAACTAATTCCTAAATTTAAAATTATGTAACTTCTGTATAAATGCACAAATAAGATTAAAGGTATTCATTCAAACTATAATTATAATAGTCCATAATGTAATGAGTACATGTTGAGGGAGTGAGCTTCCCCGAGTCCCAGGTTGTGGGGCCCCCTGGTTGTTGGGGCCCCTGGGCACCTGCCCTCTTTATCCACTCCTAAATCCGGCCCTGCTATCTCTCATAAACAAACACACATTATCTCTCTCTCATAAACAAACACACATTATCTCTCTCTCATAAACAAACACACATTATCTCTCTCTCATAGACAAACACACATTATCTCTCTCTCATAAACAAACACACATTATCTCTCTCTCATAAACAAACACACATTATCTCTCTCTCATAAACAAACACACATTATCTCTCTCTCATAACAAACACACATACACTATCTTTCTCTCTCTCTCTCTTACACATACACAGATACACACACACACACACTCTCTCTCTTACTCTCTATCTTACACATACACACACACTCTTACACATACACATGCTCTCTCTCTCTCTCTGTCTTACACATACACACACACTCTCCCATACACAGACACACATTATATCTCTCTTACACACACACACACACACACACACACTCTATCCACTATTGTGTTGAGTGTCACACAGTGAGAAACCTTTGTATTGACACAGGTACACACCCTCATACAAATATGTGATGCAGTTTGAAAATTGGAGGTAAATGAGTCCTTCAATGACACCACCTACAGGGAAGGAGTTTGTTACGTGGTATTGTCAGGAGGAATCAGAAACCTCCACTTTTAATACACAATCACAGGGTCCGTAACTGATAACAACCTTGAGGTGATGCTTACTTTCCATCCAAACTTTGGTGGTTGTAAATTGTAGTTTGTTGTACAGCCACAATCAAGTAACCACCAACACTTTCCTACCATCTTTCAAATAATTCAGTATCATTTCAAATTAGAATCATACAACACTTTATGTCAACTCAACTCCCTCAATTATTAGTATGAGGTGCTGCAAAATCATACACGTGTTGTTCTTTATTACCAAGATATTTACTACGATGGAAGGAAAGTGTTGGTGGATATTATTATTATTATTATTATTATTATTATTATTATTATTATTATTATTATTATTATTATTAGGTGCTGCAAATCATATACGTGTTGTTCTTTATTACCAAGATATTTACTATGATGGAAGGAAAGTGTTGGTGGATATTGAATTGTGTTCTGTACATAATGTTGTAGGCCTCATCTTTATTATATCACATTATGTTTTCTCTTTATAATAAGTTGTTGTGCTTGCCCTACAGTACTGCATAATTATCATCTTGTACTGGCTAACTTTATATATATATAATTTTATATTGGGTATAATTCTATATTATTCTACATGTATGAAACTTAATGTGGAATTATTGTCGTATTTTTCATGGAAATGTATCATTTTATATCCCTGTATTGTCTGACGCTTTGGTGAAATAAAAAAAATAAGAAAAGATAGAATAATCTCACTCTCTCTCTCTCTCTCTCTCTCTCTCTCTCATAAATTACCTAATTACCCAACATATAAAGTGACAAACAAGTAAGCATTTCGAAACGTTTTGTAATATTGTGATCCCAAAACGTTCTGATTTTCTCTCCCTTATCTCTCTCTCTCTCTCTCTCTCTCTCTCTCTCTCTCTCTCTCCATACACACCCACTATGAATACTACTACTACTACTACTACTTATAACAGTGGTTCTCAACCTTTTTCAGTCCATTCCCCCCTTCATGAATTCTCAACATTCATGTGGCTCCCCTGCGTATTTTCCCAAATCCCACCCCGCCAAAAAAAAAAAAAGGTTTAAATAAAATAAAAGCAAAATGCTGATGAAGAGAACACTTGCTTTATTTTTATTACCAAGTACACAGTCGTAATTATTTTATATTTGATAGATTTATTATATTTGATATTTATTTTTGTCTATGGCAAGAATTGTATAATTGTGACAGCCCGCCATTCCCCCCTTAAATTCTTGCCATGGACCCCTGGGTTGAGAACCACTGAATTATAATAATAATAACAATAATAAACGAACAAAAGAGAGAGAGAGAGAGAGAGAGAGAGAGAGAGAGAGAGAGAGAGAGAGAGAGAGAGAGAGATGTACATTGCATCATGGATTCTGGGTTTTCTCTACACTACTCAGGAAACCATAACATCTGTGTGTGTGTACCGGCTAAAACTACATTTTATAGTCTACTTATAATACTTACATACTTACGTAGTCTCACTTACATGAGTGAATGATACATCACATGATGCCTTGAAACTGCTAACATAGACATTAACATGTTGGATACAGGACCACAGCTTGATGGGAACCTCTGACACGTTAGCAGATATTAACGTCAAAGGTCATGACCTACATAGGAGAGCACTGTCTTCGTTCCTTCTAAACCTCAGTTTTGCTAAAGATAACCATAGCCTTAACACGTTATCTTATCTTATATCATTCTCTTAAAGTTAGGTACAAAGTCTTACTTAACCCCTTTTTGTGACTCTGTACAAAACATCTAGAGTTATAAATAAAATTGTGTCAACCACAGATAACGTTTGCTCTATCTCCACCATAATTATAGAAACCATATAATTAAATCAAACTCCGAAGAGTCTACAACCTACAACCAGACTACAACCTACAACCAGACTACAACCTACAACCAGACTACAACCTACAACCAGACTACAACCTACAACCAGACTACAACCTACAACCAGACTACAACCTACAACCAGACTACAGCCTACAACCAGACTACAACCAGTCACACAGCCACGTAATTATTATACCACACAACAAAAACCCTGCTGGTGTCTTAGTGTTCCTCACAGAACGCGACAACGCCTCAACATGTGTGTGTGTGATATACTCTTGTGTGTGTGTGTGTGTATGTAAAAATATGCTAAGAGAGTTAATTTAATTTGCTATAATATTTTCGTATGTGTAATGTAGAGAGAGGATTAATTTATTGTACACACACACACACACACACACACACACACACACACACACACACACACACATAGTAACATGTGTGTGCAATTTCGTCACTTTATAACACACACACATACACTCACACACACACATAAGCCAGTTTAGTCATTAGAGAACAATGCACCAATACACATTCACGCCACAAACCACTAATGCTCCTACTGCTACAACACAGCCTCCATCACCACCTTGAACCCTCTACCCCGCTCTGGCTCACCATCACCCATCCCTACCACACCCACCAGGTATCTCGATGCTCACCCCATCCTTCTCCCGCCTCACACAGCCCCCAGCATACCCCAACCCGTCCCTCTCCAAGATCTCACTCAACACCTACACCTCATACTCATCCCATACATCTTTCTCCTATTCCACCTCTACCTATCCCTCTTCCACCCTCTCCTACGATACACCTTCCCTCTACCCCGTCCATCCCTCCTACCCCTACCCTCAACTCCACATAGCCCCCACCCAAATCCTCCACGCCAACTTTAATCCCTTCTGATCTTCCCCAAGACAGTATTCCCATCACACAACCATTGCCAGCCACGCCCCCTCACCCCTTCAACCCAGGCCCCGCATCTCAGCCACCAACACTCGCTGCCACACCTGCTACTCCTCGGGAACACCTACAGGATGATGAGCCTTCCTTACCACCCGATGATTGCACATCACGTGCTGGACAGACCATACGGCGACCAGCAAAATATTTATCCATGCTTCACAATGCATACACCCACCCACGGTCTAGTTAGTACTAACTAGTACTATCTAGAGATTCTAGACCGTACACCCACCCACACCACACACAAACATTATCACACACCCCATACTATTAATTCAATAAGTTTCTGTCGTACACCTTATACATTACCTGCATCCTTATTTGTTATTTTGCATATGTTTGTTCCCTCTTCCCTTCCTCCATGTATGTTCCGAATATTTCTGAGGGGAGGGGGGTAATGTAGCATGCAGCCACATGTGTGGCCACTCTATGTATCACACACATATGGCCACTACTGTATCACTAGGTATTCTTAGCCGGCCAGGTATGTACTTTGTTCCAACAGTCCAACGAAAACTTAGTATGCGGTTTTAGTGTGATATCCCCTTAAAGGAGTAACACCCGTAGTTTTAAAACATTTGAGGGCCCTTACTGGAGCTCTATGAACCCTCCAAACTACTCCAGGCAACAGATTCCCTATTCGAAACACTGAAGCGTTTTGTGGCCTGGATTATTTGGAGGTTTCATAGAGCTCCAATAAGGGCCCTCAAATGTTTTAAAACTACGGGCCTTAGGCTTCAGTGTGAGTGTAGTGAGGGTAGAGGGGCGGGGGGCTGACGACACATAATATTGTTCAGTTTCCACCAATAGTCCTTGAGTTTTTACTCGTAATTACACGCTCATTATCAGAGTTTGTATTAAATATTTTTTAAATAAATATCAAATGACCGTCACTCACGCTGTGAGGCGGTGTATGACTGACTGTGTGTAGCCGTGGGGGTCCAATCTCTGCTTCTATCTGTGGTAATACCAACCGGAACTCTCACTTACTCTCTCGGTCTGGTTATCATTTACCACCCGTCAGTGTAAACTTTCTTCAATCAACTCTTACTTACACCGTTGATCTGAAGTGCCTTTATTAGTATTTACTAGTGGAATATATTATGTACTCAAGGTTTAGAGCAAACTCATTGACTTGTCTGTATTTACTGATGTAGCTTATATATCAGTTACAGGTTACAGTATACTGGACAACTCGTGTCTCTAAGCTTATGTACAGGAAAGGGATTCTTCTCTCTTAGGGCAGGACTTCCATCCTCCCTAGCGTTCTAGCCCATGTCCGGGCTGCATATTAGTCATGTCTGGAAGAGTATATTTCATAGGGAAAATTAGAGCCAATCAGAGCTCGAGCTGGCTGTCTGAGCCAATCAGCGCCTGAGTTGCAGTGTTATCATCTCTCTCTCTTTCAAACATACATACACACATACATTCTCTCTCTCTTATACACACACATACTGTACATCTCTCTCTCTCTCTCTCTCTCTCTTATACACACACATACATCTCTCTCTCTCTCTTTCTCTTATATATACACACACATACATTCTCTCTTTCAAACACACACACATATTTCTCTATCTCACACACACTATCTCTCTCTCACTATTATTATTATCTCTCTCACACACACATACACTATCTCTTTTTCACACACTGTCTCTTTCTTTCTCTCTTACATACACACTGTCTCTCTTTCTCTCTCTTACACACACACACACACTCTTTCTCTCTCTCTTGTACACACACTCCTTTTCACTCTCTCTCTTACAAACACACACACACTCGCTCTATCTCTCTTTCACAGTATTATTATTCTCTCTCTCTCTCTCACACACACACACATACATCTCTCTCTCTACTATACATACACACATCTCTCCCTCTATCTGTGTGTGTGTGTTCACCCCTAGTGTGTGCTACAAGAGAGAGAGAGAGAGAGAGAGAGAGAGAGAGAGAGAGAGTGTGTGTGTGTAAGAGAAAGAGAGACAGTGTGTGTGTGTAAGAGAGAGAGAAAGAGAGACAGTGTGTGAAAAAGAAATAGTGTATGTGTGTGTGAGATATAATAATAATGGTGAGAGAGAGATAATGTGTGTGAGATAGAGAAATATGTGTGTGTCTGTTTGAAAGAGAGAATGTGTATAAGAGAAAGAGAGAGAGAGAGATGTATGTGTGTGTATAAGAGATAAGAGAGAGAGAGAGAGAGAGAGAGAGAGAGAGAATGTATGTGTGTATGTCATGGAGTTAGAATAGGAGGAGGCGGCCCGCGCGTTCATTTGGGTCTCAGTGGAGTGAAGCCAGTCAGGTCCTCAGAAGCCAACGCCTAGTATTGGCAAGAAAGGCTGACAACTCATAGTACCCATACAGTTTACCCTTATTCCTCACGATGTTTATTCATTTTTAATGACGGTATGACATGTATTTCGTATTCTTTAATTAATAACATACAATTCACACATCTTTCAATAATATAAATAGAAAGTTATAAATTACTGACCTAGCACTCTATACCAAATTGGCCACTGAAATGTATAAGTTTTGTATATATTTGTCAACTCATTACTTTCACTTTGGATGCCAACTTCTTAGTAATTTGTTTGGCCTTATATACATATTTCACCTGCAAATATGATTCAGCAACTGCCTTAATTAACTAATTCAAGTGATTTTCAGTTGTACATGTGGCCAGCTAAAGTAGAAAATATGTATTTGTGGGCATAATATATTAACACTGATATTATTATTTTGCTACAATCTACCCTCTCCAAAGTGGTGCTGGACCCTCTTTCCCTAAACAGTTTTTCTGATGTAATACATATATCAATTACATCATCAGATGGATACACCAAGTTTACTTTGTCTTTAAGTTTTACCAAGGAAAGAATATGTTTATCAGTCTTGTCTGAGTTTAGGGCAACAATGTTATGGTTCACAATACAAGGACTTCATTAACTTATATATATATATCAAATCCTGCTATATAATTATACAACTATCTTATTTGTACACTTTGAGAGGTGAGACTGACTTGGAATATACAGTACATGTATTCCTCTGGCTCTATATTAACAGAATCAGATAATATCCTACTTTTCAGAACAGAGTCATTGATTACCTAAAGAGAAAAATTATTTTTAATATTTCTAACACACTTGCTTGACACACTTAAAATTGGAACAAAATCCAATGGTATGCATTTCCTTGGAATAATAGGCATGGCCAAGTAACCGATCATCCTAACTAGGGAAGCAAAATATATAATGCAGTACTTAATGATACAATGTCATGAAGTCGGAAAAAGAAAAATAACTGAATTATTGTTGTATATTCAAAACCATGACATTTTCAACCTTAGTGATGGGTCTCACAAACGTAATCCCTTAATGAACTTCCTAATTCATAAATGGGTCCCTCCCTAAGTAACACACAAACACAGCCGTAAATTAATTTGTTTGGTGACCCTCCCTCACACGTAAACATATTTTACCACACCAAAATGTACACACACATACACAAGCACACGCACACACACACACGCATAGACATACACATGACATACTTTGATAACTGCATCAAAAGGAACTGCTTTATTGTATAATATGTTATTTCTTCACTCTGTCGTGACCATTGAAGATAGTGGTAGTGTTCACCCACTGTTTAGTGACAATATATTTCATTGTCTGCAGAGTGTATGAATTAATCACCTTTTGGGTGACATAGGTCATGGCCAGATTAATAATTAAGGAGCGGCTGGCGAGCTTCTTGCCAATACCAATATGGCTGACCTGACCTCACTTTTCTGACCGCGGGTCGTCTCCTATTCTAGCTCCATGGTGTATGTATGTTTGAAAGAGAGAGAGATGGTAACACTGCAACTCAGGCGCTGATTGGCTCAGACAGCCAGCTCGAGCTCTGATTGGCTCTAATTTTCCCTATGAAATATACTCTTCCAGACATGACTAATATGCCACCGGGCAGACTGGAGACCCCTCCGCGCCACAATATACAACCCTCTGTCCCCTCATTGGTGGCTGGCAATCAATATTGTCAAGCTTTAAAAACACCGATAATAAAAATAATTACACATTAAACACTTTAAAAAATATATTTTGTTTCACTATAAATTAATTTTAGTAAAATGTGAGTTTCAGTAGATATGTCCTTTTAATCATGTTGATTTTCCTATTGGGGTAGTAAAGGCTTTATAAATGTGTATATAATTATATACTGTATTATAAATTACCATATTTTGAAAACCTTAGAATTTAATATTATGTTGGGCAGTATATGACCCTAGATGTTATGCCACCAGATGCCTAGTGGTATTTATCAATTAATTATGGGAGTGGAAAACTGTAAAGTGGACATAAGGCATAATTCCATAACATCAGCCTGCGTAACCAATTCTCCTACACTTCTATGTAGAGTCGGCGGCAAATGACCTGTTCCTACATCTGCTGAGTCATGAAGTAAGTATGGAAATATAAGCTTCATGTGCTCGTAAACTGATAAAAACAGAGAAGTATATTCATTTCTTCCCTGGATATCGTATTTCTGTCTGGTTAATGTGTTTATTTGATGATTAATCTTTATGTTATCTTTGAAGTCGTGATGAGTGAAGCGACATGACCCTTGCAGCTGACTGTACAGTATTGATATATTTTCTCTTTTATCAGCCACTTAATTCTTAAATATATAATAACAGGTTCCGATCTCTGATGCATTGTACAGTAAACACGGGATGTAGCCTTGACACTCAAATCTTGAAAGACAAAGCTGGTAAAACCCAATGCTATGTTTATGTTATGTGTGATGGGTGAACACTTAATCTTCTTTGCTGCTCTAAAGACTGGAACCACATTGCTCACTACCATCATTTCGTGGTTTGTAGGGATGGTAAACTGATAAATAGCTGTACACATAAAAACATTGAGAATGACTGATGTGGTAGAAAATGAAAGTACATACATAATATATACATACTATAAATGGCAAACCGTCTCTGTTTATCTTTTTATAACTCGAAAACGGTTATACCTACATCCAAAACCCATATATATTCTGAATCACCATCACCAGGCGCAGGTTTTGGTATGACATAACATGACGTAACTAGAAGTAAAAATTACGTCATCTACTATAAATCCGCTAAAAATTCTGTTTCACCCCCGACACTATATATTCTAAATCAGCACCACTGGCAAAGATTTTTATGACGTAACATGAAGTAAGTGTACGTAAAAATTACGTTAAAATGTTAAATATTCTATTTATGGGTTAAATCCATAAAGAAGTGCTTGAACCGAAATTTTCCGTTCGAGCTGATAAACTCGAGCCCCAAGTGTACCGCTCGAAACGAATTAATTTCTTTTGAGCTGCTAAAAACGTGCTTTAAATGTACAATTGCCTGCAATTATAAATGGTACAGGAATAGAGGACTGACAACGCTGAATGTACTAGTTATAAGTGCTAGCAACTGTACAACCATGGCTGATACTGCTGGACCAGGGTCCAAGGAGTGTTGGAAAACAACTAGACAGAGTTCGAACAAATTAATTTTCCAAACCATTCTCAACTTTGAGAGAGGTTTAGAAGACTCACTGTTTCGAACTCTGTTCAATTGCTCTCCAACACTCCTTGGTCCAGCACTACCAGCCTTGGTTGTACAGTTCAAACGATAATTTTCTGTTAGAGCTGAAGAAGGAAAAAAGGCTATTTGGTAATTCAGTCAGTCTCGGGTCTTACGAGCTGAAAAGACGTGTTTAATATATTCTCTTTATGTACGTATGGCAACTGGCAAGTGGCCTGATATCACGGATTTTTTTTAACTAACGCAACAAGACTGAAATGTTTTCAGATATTATAAAGTTAATTTTGACTATTTCTAAACTCCAGAGTGCCTCTTTCCCGGGCAACACCGGCTACCTCCACTAGTATATACAGGGTGTCCCTCCACTTTCACGCTTGAACAAATGAAAGTAGATGTATTTCTAAGATAAAAATACCCTATAACCATACCTCTTCTGAGATATTGTTTGGCAGTAATGTTGAAATTAAAAATGCGTGTATAAGGGGAGGAGGGAGGTGGTAGGTAGGCAATGGTGGCGGTTGTACTCGCTGTTGCCATATATTAGTCTGTTATTTTTGGGTATTTATCATTTTCTTTCTTATTTAAAGGGTTGTTATGTATTTGTTGTAGTTAATCAATTTATTGTTATAAAAACAATGATACTATAACGTGGCAGAGATGTGCAGTAAGTAATAATGTCAATCAATCAATCAAATCCTTCGTGCTTGTAGTCCCATTATTTACTACCTACTCCAAGGCACAGCTGGATTGTTTCTTATCGGCAGAAGGTTTGATTTTCTAACTTTTTAAATAATCATAGTTGTCAAACAAATTCATTAATCTACTTTGACTATAAATCTACTCTAAGTGAACATAATAACAGTTTTATTTAAGTTTAACATAGATTATTTTTATGGAATTGTATATTTAGAAGAAGGAAGCCTGGTAAGTAGATTAATGAATTTGTTTGACAAATATGATTATTATAAAATTAGAAAATTATACCGTCTTCTGCCGAAAAAAAAAAGTTACAGCTGGGTTAGTGAGAAGGTAATACATAAGGTAGGTACAAGTGGTCTATAGTATACATAGGCAAGACACACGACTATTCTTGATATACTGTAGTCAACGGGATGTGAGTGTAATTATAACTGGGTAAACCCCGTTCATCTATTTCGTCTCTGTGATGAAGTATCATCTTTCTTCCATAACATTTCTGACCCACATTCATCACCATGATTTCGTCGAGTACAGTCACTATACTCATCCTGGGGCTTCTTGGCCTTTGTTCGGCAGACATTGCTGCTCCTGGTCCTCCTCGTGATGTCAATGTTCTTATACGTGCTGTGACTCAGTTGGAAGAGAATCTGGCCAATAACCAACTTGCAATCCTTCATTTGCTCAATGGAGATCCATCAGGTTAGTCCAGCTTTGCCATATATCATTATACTTTTTCATTATACTATTTCGTTTAGGGGAGGTGGCCGAGTTGTTAGTGTTCTGGACTCATAACCCAGAGGTCGGGAGATCGAGCCTCTCAGGTGAGGGCCCGAGATAATTTGTTCCTCCGATTTGAGTTTCAGGCACTAACTATAAGGCCACCGAACGTCGTAAAACACCCTCACTGGTACCATAACAGCTGCAGTATTTGGGAATTACCCTCACTTCCCTCTCTCTGTGGCTGGGTACCAGTTCGGAAGTCGTGACGTGTGTGTGTATGAGCAGTTGACCTGGGCCATGATAACGGGCTTGATCAAGCCTATGTCCAGTGTCGGAACATAAAAAAAAAAAAAAAAAAAAAAAAAAACCATGGGACACATAATATCAGTCATGCAAACCATCATGCAACCCGTGCAGTTTCGTACTTCAATATATCAATTTCCTCAATTCTTTTCAATGCAACTCCCTCCTCTCCTTTATCTTTATTCGTGTTTGCTGTCCCGCCTCTCTATCACCTCCCTCATCCTGCAAGGTCTTCCAGGCCCAGATCTCAGTCTAAGATCAATGCCTAAGAGAACAAAAACAATAAGGATAATATGGTGAAATAATAGTAATTAATATTATCAAATACCAACGTCCATACTCTATTAAGTAGACTCTCAACGTTACGCTCCACAGTTTGTTTAAAGGGTAACAATAGCATTTTACTCATGATTTATTCCCATTACGGCAGCTTTCCGCTGGATGATCCAGAATTTCTTCGTTGTGTCCTTGTAGTCGGCAAGACGCTTGTTGTAAAATATTTCGTTCTTGGCATACCAAGTTGGAGCCTCAACCTCCTGTGAACTTGACATCTGAGATCCTGGTCGTCGACGCCTCTTACTCACTACTTGGGACAACGGGTCTTGCTCCTCCTCCTCGTCTAAGAAATCCGGATCATCTATTGCTTCCTCTTCTTCAGCCTGGCATGGGGGTTTCATCTTCACTATTTTTTTTTTTTTTGCCATTCTTTTCCCCTTCCCCTTCCGTGAGGATGCTGAAACGGGAGGAGGAGCATGCATGATAGCCTCGGTTGTAGTAATCGTAGGTATCATAGTAGTCGACACAATGTACAGAATGTAAAATATTTTGTCATCCAGTGAGTAAAAACACTGACCAGACAGCAAGCATTATTAATTGAGTAGCTATTAGGTCTGTGTGTATTTACCTATTTGTAAGTTTACAGGAATTGAGCCTAAGCTCGTGGTGTCCCGTCTGCTTGTTCCATCTGGTCAAAATTATCTATATTTTAAACTATGAATACTTTTGGCACACACTACTTTTTCTGGTAAGACGTTCCATTACTCAATTGTTCCTGTTGGAAAGCTGAATTTCTTGACGTCCTTCTTACCTCGTTTCCTTGCTAGTTTCTGACTGTGTCCTCGTGTCCTTCCTACCACTGGCATGATAAAGTTATCTTGATCGTTATATTCCAGTCCATTGACACACTTGTACAGGGTAATCATGTCTTACCTCTCTCTCCTCTCCTCAAGAATGGTCAGGTTTATTGGTCTCAATTGTTCCTGGTATGTCAAATGTCTCAGTTTTGGAACCCATCGTGTTGCCGCTCTCTATACCTTTCCTATCGTATTGATATGCTTTTTCAAGTGTTGACTCCATACCACTGCAGCATAATCCAGGATGGGTCTAATAAAACACACAAACAATTTTTACATCATGTTATTATAATAATAATAATAATAATAATAATAATATACGGTTTATTGGTGAATGGCAGCTGATGGGCTGAAAATATACATAATACATTTAAAATGATAATAAAATGAGGATGAATGAATGGATACATGTATAAATATTAGAGATGAATAATAAATTGATTGCAGAGCATAGAAAAATACAGAAATATACAAATACAAATATATAAATACTATGGTACTGTACATGTGTACATGTCCTGGGAGAGTAGTGGTGTCAGGTCAGGATTAGGATTAAGGGGGGGATTAATATTGAGGTGCAGTGTGGGCCTGTGTGTGTGTGTGTGTGTGTGTGTGTGTGTGTGTGTGTGTGTGTGTGTGTGTTATTTAGGAGTTATTTATTGTGTTGACTATGGTTGGTATGGCGCTTTTCTTATATCTGTCTGTGGTTGCTCTGATAGGTTTAATTTTGTTGTGGTGTCTTGTAGTGCGTCTGGGAGGTGGGTTTAGTGGTGGTAATAAATGTCTATGTCTGGGGTGTGTGAGCAGCTTGGTCCCAAACTGTTTGAGGATGTGCATGTGGTGGTGGGAGAGTGTGGTCAGGTTCAAGGTGGTCAGGGCAAGTTCGTAGCTGGTATATGTTACGCCGAGTATGATTTTGCAGGCTCTTTTTTGAACTCTTTCTAGCTGTCGTTGTTGTGTGAGAGTGAGTGAAGAAGCCCAGGCTGGTGCTGAATAGGTGAGTTTGGGAAGAATGAATGTTGTATATATAGTCCTCAGCTCAGGTGGTGCCATGCCCAGGGATTTTAGTCTCCTTAGCATATATAATTTGTAGGAAGCAGTTTTGATGGTGTTGCTGACATGCTGCTTCCAGTTAAGTTTAGAGTCAATAGTGATGCCAAGGAGTTTGGTAGAATCAACCACTCGTAGTTGATGTCCCCCTATTGTAACAGTTGGTGGTGGCACTCCAGTTACTGACGTGCTGAAGTGCATCACAACTGTCTTGTTGCTGTTGATGGTGACGTTGTTGGTGGTTGTCCATGTCTGTAGTCTGTCGAGAATATGCTGGAGGGGGGTGTAGTCTGGTGAGTCATTGTTGATGGTGATACCCACTGTTGAGTCATCAACGTACTTCCAACGGAATGGTGTTCCCATTAGAGCATCATTGATCAGCATCAGAAAGCACAGGGGACCCATTTTAGTGCCTTGTGGCACGCCATTTGTCATTGGCTGGGGGGGTGAGATACTGCCCTGATATCTTACAACCTGTCGCCTCTCACAAAGGAAATTGACCAGCCAGGAAACCAGGTTGGGATGAAGCCCCATTTCTATTGCCTTGTTGATGACTATTGTGTGATCTACCAGGTCGAATGCCTTCCTAAAATCAATAAATACAATTGCAACTGATGTTTTACGTTTATCTAAATTTGTGTGGATGAAGTCCAAGAAACTGACAAGGCAATGAGTGGTGGAAGATGTTTTTACATTGCCGAATTGCTGAGGATCAATAATATTAGCTATGTCAGTGTAGGCCCAACTGAATATAAAGTCCTCACAGAGTAAACTAGGGATAGGGGTAATGGCAATGGGCCTAAGATCATTAAGGGATTGTGGGGAAGGGATTTTGGGGATGGGTGTAACATAAGAGGTTTTCCAATCAGTGGGACATTTACTTTGATGGATTGAGGCATTGATGATAGAACAAAGGGGGGTGGCAAGTTCAGCTGCAAATTGCTGATATAGCTTGACAGGCAGATCTGTAGGTGTGGTTGATCTGGTGGCTTTAAAGCTAATAAGCTTATTGTAAACCTGGTATTCCTGTATGGTTGGTAGGGGTGAGGGAGCAGGTAGGTAGGCAGGTAGGTGATATTTACATATTTATTTATTTATTTACATATTAGAATGTCACTCATATGTTTGCCAGTACTGCATATGCCTTTCTCACCTTGTACATTTATATGGTCTCCAGGTGATAAACTTGGGTTGATCATTACTCCCAAATCCTTTTCCTTCTGCGACTTTTCAAGATATATGTCTCCAAGTGTGTGTGTGTGTGTGTGTGTGTGTGTGTGTGTGCTACTGAGCTGAATTTCATACCAATGGAACAGAGAGTAAATAAGAGATTTATCTGCATCATTTTCGTATGTGCAAGGTAAGATTGTAGCTCGCATTAAGCTGGCTATACCCATGAAGCAGATAGGGCACATGGTGGACATGGATAGGAAGTGGATATGCCATGAGGAGGAATCAGGAAATTTAGGAGACTTGCGTGTCCGATGGATTACAGTCCGTATTAGACAGGAGGAGTGGGTGGGATAAATATTTATAATGAAAGAAATATGTACCATTTTTTTTTGCATAAATATGTTCAACTCAGTCGAATAAAAGAATATTTCATTTCCAATAACGGCCACGGATGATCATTATTTCTCCTGACAATATTGCCACGTAAGGAATGTGACTTGTTAGGTCTCCGAATGACATTAATTCTAAAAACGCACTATAAGGTCATTTTATTCCCGGTTCACACTAGTCCATAGTGACGGAATCCATCACCATTTGCCCTCCAACAATGACGTCACGACCGTCCCTGTATCAGCGGTGGTAGTGGAAACAGGGCTCCGTCGCTCATCTGTTGGACAGGAGTCCGTAGCTCCGTACGGGATAAAATGTATTTAAGTTTTATGGACTCACGGAGTCGATGGTGTCCATTCTAATGATGTAGACTATTCTCAATATTATGTTGGAGTTGTTTTAACATGATTATGGATAAATAAATTGAACTAAACCCTTTTATTATAATAATAATAGAAATATATTTGTATTATATGTGACTGTTTAATGGCAAACAATTTATAACTAAAGAATTCATATGGCAAGAATGAAGTTCCTTCCATATTATTTAATTGTTCAGTTTTCCTTTTGTTCCTTCGTGCTCGCTGTCCCATCCCTCTATCATCTCTTCCTTCTTCTTACAAAGTCTTCCAGTTCCAGGGCACTTTTTTATCACCCTTAATTCTAATCTCTATTGAAGATATAAAATTTTCATTATTGCTTCTTCAGGTCAAATGAATTTTCCAACCAATATTGTAAGCCTTGAATATGAACGACATAAGGAATGTTAGGGATGGGAGGTGGTTGGGGAATTGGGAGAGGGAGTCCATGTAAAGAGTTTATTATTTCTCACACCTTGTACGCAACGTCTATTGGTATAAAAGATAAGTATTGTTTCCATTATTTGTAATGTATAAACATTGTGTTGTACACGATGTTACTAATACTCTATATTGTCACTATTTTTTTTTTTTTTTTCAGACACTATGTATGAAAGGATGTCGACGATGGAAAGTGAAATGCAGGAGGACTTGAGGCACCTGAGGGAAGTAGTAGACGAATGTACCACATTAAGAGAAGACCATATGAAATTGAAGAACTTTGTTTATCCTGGTGGGTTTTCTATTATTTTGAATTCGGAGGAAGGGAGTATTGCCTGAGGTGATGTGGGCAATGCTTTACGGGTGTTGGACCCCCATTGGCTCCAGTACAATTATCCCTCCTTTCCATCTGTCTTCTTTCGACTTATAATCTCTCCTCCTTCACCTTCTCTTTCGTCCTACAGGGTCTTCAAGGACTAGGGCTGTCTTCTTTATAAACTGTATCCTTTCTGTAGTACTGCATAGCAATGGATGCTTTTTTTTTTTTTAGTGTTCCTAATTTCCATCAATATTGAAGAGAATACCAGGATGTAAACATACCCAATGTCAATGTAAGGGAAGCGACACCAACAGTTATAAATCAACCAATCAGCTATCAAGGTCTATCAACGGGGCGTAAAATGAGTATAGGTAAACATTTTAAATGACAGGGAATCGATGGTAAGCTGTGTTTTGTTGCTCGAACTACAAAGAACTCAATTATGATGTGGCTGGTTGAGGGAATGAACTTATGTGCACCAGTGTACTGTACTATACATACATACATACATACATGTGTAATTATCCTGGACCACTGAAATATTGAGGCTGCTGTCACTGAAGATTTATGGTAACAATGACATATAACATGACGGTCAATTACCTTATTTATTCATACTATTAATTATACATTATATTATGCATTATATATTATATTATGATTCACTGTTTTGCACAACAATTCTTAAACAACACAAGATTAGTTATCACTGAAGACTGCAGTGCGATCTGGCGAATCATAGCTTTCACAGCACCCCATTATATTAACATTTTGTCAAATGTGATTTTATAAGGTAGATCCGTGGTACATTTGATGAGAAATTACTGTATACTTTCATCACCAGAAGGGACACCTGTCTACTCTTGAGGAACTAAACCAGATTGCTCCTCCATAACCCCCTGTCATGCTTGTGGTGGTGTAGTCTGCACTCTTAGGGCTTTGGCATTATTTTGGCCCCAACAACCCAATTTTAATTCGTTGACACTCCCGCTTTTCCTTCTCTTTTCCTCCCGTTACCAGTCCAACATCTCTATCACCATCTCTTTGGTTCTACAGGGTCTCCCTGTCCTCTGGTAGTCTTCCTTTATCATTAAATCTAAATCTTCCCTGTAATGTTAAATATAATTCAATGCCTATGTCTATGTTCTCCAGGAAAATTCTTCCATCACGAGGGCAAAGATTTCTATGTGAACAAAGAGCAGAAGATGAGCTGGAGGGATAGTCGTAAGTGGTGCCAGGTTAGAGGAAGTGACCTGGCACAACCCACAGGAGACTTCTTAGCCTTCAAGCAGCAGGTGCTTCAATTGATCCTTCCCGGTGAGTATTGGTTCATTATAGACATACAGCTGTCCATCTTCTCTTTCTACTCTTTCCTGTTTACTGTCTCACTTGTAAATCAACTTCTCCCTCATGCTACAGGGATTTCCAGACCTATGGTGGTCTTCTTTCATCCTCAAATCAATCATATAAGGAAAATTATATACATATAAATATATATATATATATATACATATAAATATAATCATATTGTAGATAAAATAATATAAACTATTGTTACATTCTTGTCAGATGCTAAGTCGGGCGGTTATGAGGGTGCTTGGATGGGCGGATCTGACATAGCGAGTGAGGGACGGTGGATTTGGCTTTCTGGTACACAACTGCCTAACAACTTTCCTTGGGGTAACAATGAACCCAACAATAATCGCAATAATGAAGACTGTTTGGTAATCCGCTACAAAACAGATGGTACACATAATTATTACAATGATCAAACATGCTCGAATCTCAGGTACTTTGTCTGTGAGCTTTGAGGATCATGTAGAAACGGTACTCTCACATTCACCTCTTTCTATCTCCTTACATACTTGTTGCCCCACCTCTATATCACCACACCCTCGTCCTATAGGGTCATCTATAGAGTGGTCTTCTCGGGTGGTATTGCCAGTGGTGATGTGGGCAGTCCTTAGAATTTATCAGCTGTGCCTCTTGTCCTTTCCTGTCATTCGTGCCTGCTGTCCCACCTCTCTATCACCTCCTCGTCTCCTTAATCAGTTACAACAAATATAATAATAACAGTGACAAGACTGATAAAGCATAACCAACAAAATATTATAATATTACTATTATCTCTTGCTGCTTGGAAGGAATAAAGTGTAATCTTTATAAGAGTTTTAATTTGGAATCTGTCAATATTTCCTTTGTATTGTGCTATTCCTAATGAACACTGTAAGTACAACAATTGCAATGGAAGCTACAACACGTCTGTTTTCTTAGATTGTTATATGAACTCCTATAGTCCATGCACCTATAAATTAACTGAAGTATAATGATACAACAATCAATGCAAAAACAATATTCTTCCAGTTATCCCATGTTATACAAATTATTGCCCCTATTAACAAATGGTATCATTAGTCCCCCCACCCTCATATCCCCTCTCTATTCTGCCTTTACCTCTATACTCACTACATAAGGTACCAAATGGAACCTGCAATAAAGTCGAAAATTATCATAAGTCATAGTAACATTTCTGCCTAGCATAGTCGTACCCTCTATAAGGGATACACAGTCCATAAGAACATAAAAAACAAAACTGCTCTTCACTTACCTCTTTAAGGTGGTAATTCTTTTTTGGTATATTGGAGTGCCTTAATTCCTCCAAAGTATGCTAGGAAACAGGACCAGAGGGGCAAATATAATGGTGTTCAATTGCTTGGAATAGTTTGGAGGATTCAGTTTCTCCAGAATTACTAACACAAAACTTCCCCCATAACGAACAATTCAGTGTATAAATAATTTAACACGCCTCTTTTACATGGAATTTTGTACTTTATTTTGTACTTTTGTCTTATTTATTACTTTACACTCTTTTATCCAATGTCTTACTTATAATTTTAATCAGAGTAATGATGTTTTATAATTTTACATTGTCTTACCTATAATTTTAATCACAGTGTACACCATAAGGCAAGTACTGTAGAATAATAAGATACCAGCAAGGGTCACAAGACTATAAGATAACCAAATAAAAGCTGATGACACACAGGTATAAACACACTACCTGCCTAAAGCCGACATACAACAAATAACCAACATATGTAGCAAGAGATAGGCATGAAGATAACCAGGTACCACATCTGTGCTACTGACTTCTGCCCCTGATGTCTCTAATTTGGCACTAAGGAACTCGATATTGGCAGAAATTGACCATCTCTCACCTGGGATGTACCACCCATTCATGTGTCTAACTGTACCAAAAGTGTATTACCCCTTTCATACTGTAATACAAAAATAGGGATTGCGTAGAATTTTATATTGAAAAAGAAAATTACATATAAAAAAAAAGTGATTGCGTAGAATTTTATATTGTAAAAATAAAATATACTAGATAAAATTACTGCATTATTTATAATTATATTGTAAATGACAATGACATACCAGAGAGAATGATCGTGTAGAATTTATATATAGTATTGTAAAAAGAAAATATGCTAGAGAAAGTGAATATATAAATTTATATATTGAAAAAGAAAATGACATCGGCGAAAAAGTGATTACATAAATTATTATCCCATATATGAACACAGGGACCTAAAGGGGAAAGTTTGGTTGGTGTTGGTAAATCTGGAGCAACTAAATCCTCCAAACTATTCCAAGCAACAAAACGCCATTATTTTTGTTCTTCTGGTCCAGTTTCCTAGCATATTTTGGAAGAATCGAGGCATTCCCATGTACCAAAAACGAATTATTGTACCACATTAAAGGAAGTTATCTTTTTGGTATTTGGAAGGTCTCTGATTCCTCTAAACTATGCCACCAGACAGACGCCTTCAGTGGTACTAATAGGGGATATGTTTCGGGGCATAGTTTTTCTTTATATATATGTTCTGACACTGGGCATAGGCTTAATCAAGCCCGTTACCGTGGCCCAGGTCAACTGCTGCTCACACACACACGTCACGACTTCCGAACTGGTACCCAGCCACAGAGAGAGGGAAGAGAGGGTAATTCTCAAATACTGAAGCTGTTATGGTACCAGCGTTCGGTACGACGTTCGGTGGCCTTATAGTTAGCGCCTAACACTCAAATCGGAAGTGAGAGGATCGATCTCCCGCCCTCTAGGTTATGAGTCCAGAACACTAACCATTCGGCCACCTCCCCTGCCAATTAGTAGCCTCCATATTCACCAACAAGATAATATTCCCTTAAGTTAAGAGAGAGAGAGAGAGAGAGAGAGAGAGAGAGAGAGAGAGAGAGATGTGGATAGGTTGACAACTTCGAGAAAAAATATGCACATACATAATTTATACTCGAGTTACAAGTCTACGCCTTAGTTGCTGACAGAGTGATATGTAAAATTAAATACATCCCTTAATCATATACTGTATATACACTTTAACGGTAGAAATAATAAGTAAAGAAATAGGCTTGATACCAAATTATACATTATACAGACGATATTATAATGAGTGATGTACTTTTTTCTCGTACCACCAAAACAAACAGACAAACCAACCATTACTTGTCCTGAGAACTACAAGTACGACGACCACCAGTGCTACAGTCTGGTCAACTTTAGCCTGGCCCTCACCCCAGCCGAGGCTTCCAGTCACTGTTACAGCCAGGGGGCCATGTTAGCCTTGCCTCACACCCTGGACCACCTCATTTTCCTTCACTACTTTATCTATGCCGCATCGTTTGACATAGAGTAATAATTTTTACATGATTTTGATCGCTGAAGCCTGGGAAGTGTCCTCGGCTTCCCAATTTTTTTTTTTTAATGATCAATGGGGCAGTTGAGGGGAGGTTTCGAACCCACGCAATACAGCTGCCAGCTGGGCTGGACACTCCCAATGCACACACACACACACACACACACACAAACACTCTCTCTCTCTCTCTCTCTCTCTCAATTGTTTGAGACAAACAATTCGGTATAAAATATTGTTACTGATTCTGTGTGTGTGTGAAATTTAGAACGAGAGAGAATGTGTGTATATGTGTGTGTGAGAGAAAGAAAAAGAGAGAAATTGTATGTGTGTGTGTATTTGAGAGAGAAAGAGCGTGTGTATACATGTAAGAGAGAGAGAGAGAGAGAGAGAGTGTGTGTGTGTATGTGTGTTTCTATGTGTATGTAGGTGTAGGTGTGTGTATATATGACAAGCTGAAGGCTAACCGATACAGACCCCAGGTTCGAATCCCCGCTTTCTCAACATAGACTTTATGGTCTCAAACATCAAGGATGCCAGGCCTGGCTTGTTTAGGAATGAACCACAAAATGTTGAACACCTAAATTTAATACTAAACATAATAACACATAACGTAACATAACATTACCTAGCCTAACCAAACATAGCATAACATAATGTAATAGCATGATCTAGCATAACCAAACATAGCATAATATAAGGTAACCTAACGTGGCCTAGCCTAACATTGCATAGCATAACATAACATAACATGACGTAGCCTAACCAAACATAGCATAACATAATGTAACATAACATAACATAACAAAACCTAGCATAGGATAACATCTAATAAAACAGTTATTCGAACCAGTATCTTCTACAATTTAATTTGACTTTTTAAAATTATATATGTTATTCGAACCAGCATTTTCTATAGTTTCTTTTGACTTTTTTAAAATTATATATTTGTCATTGAAAAAAAGTTTTAAAATGGGTTCGATCCCAGTACCCCTGCAACTTGGCCCTTGCTATTTAATCGTGGCTGTTACCTTCATGGATAACTTTTGTGGTTTTAAAGCTGGCATGGTTTCTCTGGGGGACCAGCAACCACACCGGATAATGGACTCCTTCCACCCTCCTAATAAGTTCACATAAAAATAATTAGAGGAAATATATTGACAAAACCACATCTTCACCCGGACAATGTTGGGTATCGCTGCTAGTATAATATATATAATACATTTATCGCTAGTCCTGATACATTGTACAGCCGGCTCCACTGCCGCGAGGGCCCCTGCAGTGTTGTCAGCGTTCCGTCTCCCAGTCGTGAACCACACACTTCGGTCCGAGATACACATCTGAAGCACTCACTAGTGAGAGAGAGATGGATATGGTGGTTGGCAGGCTTGTATGATGAACGAAACGGATAACAATGAAACAATAATGTGTATGTGATGAATTTTGTGTTGATGCGGATGTAACATAGGCACCAAGTGATTCCTGATGTATTAATTTCCTATATTTCATGGTGTAGAATGTTACATTGTACAGTATTGCTCGATAAATCAGTTGCTGATTTACTATTAAGATGATAAATGAAGGATATCATGATATGCGAACATATTTCATGCACGTTTGGCCAGTTTATAGATGTCATGATAATATTGATATAATAGGTATCAGAGCCATTTTCCTTGCCCCGGTATCAAACTCAGCAATCTGATATTTGTGAACAACATTCTCTAACTTAATGACTTCGTTAACACTTGAGGAATAATTACATAAGAACTGAGGATATTAAATAATCGAAGTGACGGCACCATGAACTATCAATCATCTGGCCTCCTTAATTATTACATCAAATAAAACCGGGATCAGTAAATCCTATGTATTGCCCGTAATATATTCGGTATGCAAGGATGGAAACTGAAGTTTGGTGGTAATACCCATTATTACAAGTTTAATAGACATAATTCATGTTATTTCTTTTCCCACGAGCTGGGAATAGCCTTGTAGATAAGGCTTTTGCAATTCTTGTGCAGAGTGTAGATGCACTCTTGCTTCGCTTATCTGTTTACTACTCTCTCTCTCTCTCTCTCTCTCTCTCTCTCTCTCTCTCTCTACCATATCCTTTACCTCCTACACTCGTAGTTTTAAACTACACTCTCAGTCTCTATATAATTGGATTTGGGACTATATCTAAAACAAGACAGACAACTTTTAGAGTAGTTTGTTCTCCATGTCATCTTTTATGCTTTCCCGTCTCATCTTCAATTTATTAAATTAATGTCACTTGTTCATCAAACTGTGACGTTAGGCCTCGTCCACTCGGAAAGACACTTTGCTACACACACGGAGAAAAGCGAGAATTTTGCCACGAGGTCTGTCCTCTCGCTTGCCTCTTGCCCATGTCTGCGGTGGACAGTGTCTGCTTGTGAGGATGTTAGTGTCTGCTTGTTTGAATTTTAAACCTGTTGTCAGTGTCGATTAGTCATTCTGTGCAGTCCACTTCCGTCATACTCTCTCCTGTCCTTGCATCTTAATTAAAAAACTTACAGTGCACCATTCTATATTACACTCGTGATACATAATTTCTGACCAGAGTATGAGCAGTAGAAAGCTTCGAATCGCCTTGTATTGCTCATTTACCCACCCAGTACACCTATAGAGGCTGAGTTCGAATGCAGGGCATGTGTGTGTGTGTGTGGTGCTTGCAGTTCGTCTCTGATCAGGAATTACGTATCACGAGTGTATTCATTTAATAAACAGCATTGTATTACATGCCACAGTCACAGCATAAAAGGAACTTTGATTTCAAATTGCTTATTCGTAGTCATTATTAGCAATCATGCTTGAGAACAACCAGATGCAGTGGAGTTAATCTGCAGTGATATGTATTGTGCAAGGTGGTCCAATGAAAATATATAAAATAAGCTTTTCTCCGTATGTGTAGCGAAATGTCTTTCCGAGTGGACGAGGCCTAACGTCACAGTTTGATGAACAAGTGACATTAATTTAATAAATTGAAGATGAGACGGGAAAGCATAAAAGATGACATGGAGAACAAACTACTCTAAAAGTTGTCTGTCTTGTTTTAGATATAGTCTCAAATCCAATTATATAGAGACTGAGAATGTAGTTTAAAACTACGAGTGTAGGAGGTAAAGGATATGGTAGAGAGAGAGAGAGAGAGAGAGAGAGAGAGAGAGAGAGAGAGAGAGAGAGAGAGAGAGAGAGAGAGAGAGTAGGAAAGAGATAAGCGAAGGAAGAGTGTATCTACACTCTGCACAAGAATTGCAATACTGTACAATGTAATACTGTAATACAATACAATACTGTACAATGTAACATTCTACAACATGAAATATAGGAAATTAATACATCAGGAATCACTTGGTGCCTATGTTACATCCGCATCAACACAAAATTCCTCACATACACATTATTGTTTCATTGTTATTAGTTTCGTTCATCATACAAGCCTGCCAACCACCATATCCATCTCTCTCTCACTAGTGAGTGCTTCAGATGTGTAACTCGGACCGAAGTGTGTGGTTCACGACTGGGAGACGGAACGCTGACAACACTGCAGGGGCCCTCGCGGTAGTGGAGCCGGCTATACATAGTTTATATATATACAAAAAGATATTTAAAAAAATATGAATTAACTGTGTAGTGAATAAAATGATATATTGAAAAATATTTAAATGGTAAGCCATATGGTGAAATATGTTGATGTGAGCAGTATGGTGTGTATGTGGATACAATGGTGAGTTTAAACATTACTATATTGAATGAGTATGAAATTGCACTGTATTGAGGTGGATGAACGGATTGAAAGATTTATATGGGAATGCGATGAAAAGTTGGAGTTGATCAGTATATGAGTGAAAATGTCATTGGTTGGTAGGATGCATCGACTGTGGTTCATGGTGGTGATATATTTGTTGATTGAGGTATTTGACAATACATAGATATATAAATATGTATAAAAAACCCAATATCCATCCCACACATAAATAATAATAAACTCTAAGTCACAACTCTCTGAATAGTCAGGTCTCTTTCAAGAAATTCATCAATTTATCAGTCACACCAGTATCCCCATCACCTAAGACAGAGTTCAGATTCATGGTGACTTGATTTACCCTGCAATAGGCAGCCAGAGGCTGACGCTCCCCAACATACCTACTACAGTGCAAAATAATGTGACTGATTGATAGCACTACACCACAGGTGTTACATTGTGGTGGGAAACTATGATTGATATAAGGCAACATATGAGTTAAAAGTGTGCAGTTCATTCTTAATTAATCTTGCCAGTACTACTTCTTCACGGCGATGTTGACGATATGCTGAGGGCCAGTCTTCAATGGTGATCTTGATGGTAGGTATAGCCAGGTCGGTCCACTGACTTTGCCACAGAAGATTAATTGATTTCTTACCGAAAGAGAGACACGACTGTAGCTCCCACGGGACTTTCCAAATCTCCTCAAGTTCTACCGCCGACTTTGTAAGTAAGTCAGCCTGTTCATTACCGAAGATTCGACAATGACGAGGCATCCAGATCAGAGAGAAGGACTTAGCAGACACATGTAATATTGCTCAGGATTTCATTTTTAATCGTTTTGCAAGATTTAATTGGCTGAAGGGCTGACTGTGAATCCGAAAAGATGACAAAACTGTCGTAATTTTAATTTTCAGCTAAATCTATAGCTCTGGCTTTGGCAAATAGTTCTGCAGTAAACACAGATGCATATACGGGCAACCAGTATCTAAGACGACACTCAGCTGACCATACACTTACACCCACACATTCATCCGTCTTAGAGCCATCAGTGTACAAGTGGAATGACGCTAGGTTTCTAGTGAAGATTTTCCGGAACAATTGTCTGACCTCCACCTCCGGCGCCAGGGACTTGGCAGTGAGGAGCCAGTCAGTAATAATCTCGGAGGGAATAAACTCCCAGGGCGCTATATTTAACATAAGGAGTCAATCCCCACTAGACAGGTCGCACCCTAGCGCTTGACAGAGAAAGTGAAGCTGCACAGCCACCGACTTGAGGGCCCCATGCAGCAGATGTTCCCACAGCAGGAGGATCCCACAAGCCGGGATGGCCAGCGATCGTTTTCGGTAGGTGGTAATACCGTAAGATAATAATAGATGTTCACGACGAATACGGAGGGGAGGTATATTAGCCTCTACTTCTATCAGCTCCACACGAGTACATCTAAGAGCTACAAGACATAATCTTAAACATATATTCTGAAATACATCCAAACTCCTGAGTGTCGCCTCAGACGCCGACCCATACACCTGTGCACCATAGTCAAGCTTTGAACGTATGAGGATGAGGGACTTATACACCATCAATAAAGATGTTCTGTCAGCTCCCCATGATTTACCGGATAAATATTTAAGGACATTTAATTTCTATCTACAACAAACAAGCAAATAATTAATATGACTTTTCCAATTAAGCCTACTGTCAAAATGTAGGCCTAAGTATCTTACAGAATTTTGAAAAGATATCGTTGATTATCTAAAGTAATATGCAAATCAGGTACTCTACGTTTACGTGTGAAAACAATGCCGACACACTTAGGAACTGAAAACTTAAAGCCCCACTGCGAGGCCCACTGATGGACAGAGGCAAGTGCTAATTCCCGACGTCACGAACCTGAGAAAAACTGCCACTTTTCACCAGATAAAATAATTGTTAACAACAAAGTTGGGGAAGTCCTCGATCGGTGATCTCTTTCCCGCATGATTTTGGCCTCATAAAAATGTATAATTAGAGGTGAAAAACTTTTCTGATTGCTCTCATTTTTTTAACATAGGGCATTGTTCTTTCAGAAACATAGTGTTTTTTTGTTTTAAGCCAAATGTGCAGGTATGAACTAATATAAATGTTATTAGTTCTGCCAACCCCTGTACTATTTTATGCTTGTATTTGCTGTTTTACTGTATGTTGCACACCAATTCTTATCTATGATGTCAATATGATTACTGAATAATAACACCTTAACCCCTCCGCGACGGGATAACTATGGATAGCCATTTTGTCAGTCCGGGGCTAGTCTTAATTTCCCTACTGCCTGGCCGGGCGCTTTTGGCCGATTTTTCCAAAATCGATCTATTCCACTTACTCTGTACGTCTAAACTACGATACTGAACAACTTAAATTTGGTCTTGTTAGCATCATCAACTCTTCCTCTTTCCAATAAAACCAACCTCAGCTCTCTACAACTCTCCGTTGCCGAGAAATTAAGTGAGGAATGAAGGGTACTTTCTTGTGTGAGCGCGGCTGCGTTCGCTTAGGTGGAGTGGCTCTGACGACAACTGAACGTGGCCCGCGCGGGTGGCAGTCAGTGTTGTAAGTAAGCATGGCGCACCACAGAATCGGACACGCACGAGAAATCTAATCCACATCCATCCATGTTTACAGTCAGTAACACACTGACTGACGATGGTGATTTGTAGGGATGGTGGTGAAGTATAGCCAAGTAAAAAAAACCCCGCCAAATTGGGCTCGCAAATGCCGACATTGGCAATAGCGGTGCTTCATCCCGCCCGGTCACCACATGGCAGGGGTGTAAGACACGACCCGGGGGCTTCCTGGGGCCGTCTATGACCGCGGTCCGGACGTTAAGGGTTAAAATGCAGACGTACGATGTATCAGTAATTATCGCGGGGAAGATTTTACAAAATACATCAAACTCGGCCAACACTCTGTTCCCCCACTTCCATATTAAATCCGCTGGCTATCACACGCAACCCTTCAGTTAGTGACCCCGGGAATTGAATCTGTCTCACCGAAAATTGAACATTGGAGGATGAGTGCCACAATGCACAATCGTCAGCATACAGTGAGTACTTAAGGCTTCAGGGAACAGAAGCTGATGACAGAATATCATTAACCCTTAACGTCCGGACCGCGGTCATAGACGGCCCCAGGAAGCCCCCGGGTCGTGTCTTACACCCCTGCCATGTGGTGACCGGGCGGGATGAAGCACCGCTATTGCCAATGTCGGCATTTGCGAGCCCAATTTGGCGGTTTTTTTTTTACTTGGCTATACTTCACCACCATCCCTACAAATCACCATCGTCAGTCAGTGTGTTACTGACTGTAAACATGGATGGATGTGGATTAGATTTCTCGTGCGTGTCCGATTCTGTGTTGCGCCATGCTTACTTACAACACTGACTGCCACCCGCGCGGGCCACGTTCAGTTATCGTCAGAGCCACTCCACCTAAGCGAACGCAGCCGCGCTCACACGAGAAAGTACCCTTCATTCCTCACTAAATTTCTCGGCAATGGAGAGTTGTAGAGAGCTGAGGTTGGTTTTATTGGAAAGAGGAAGAGTTGATGGTGCTAACAAGACTAAATTTAAGTTGTTCAATATCGTAGTTTAGACGTAAAGAGTAAGTGGAATAGAGCAATTTTGGAAAAATCGGCCAAAAGCGCCCGGCCAGGCAGTAGGGAAATTAAGACTAGCCCCGGACTGACAAAATGGCTATCCATAGTTATCCCGTCGCGGAGGGGTTAATAGCAATACTAAAAGGAGTTGGGCTAAGTACACTTCCTTGTGGCACCCAATTTTCTTGGATAAATTTGTCGGATGTTACGTTATAGGGCAACCTGACAGAAATATCCTGTCAGCAAGGAAGATACTGATAGGCAATACTGTAGGCAAATTACCCTTTAAACAATAGGCGTAAACTTTCTGTAGTAGTCCGTTACGCCATGTCATGTTGTATGCTTTTTGAATATCCAAAAATATACCTATTGATGTGAAAAGTAAAACACATCTGACTAAATAGTTAGCATTAATGAGCACAAAAACATAGCAAGGGTCTGAAATGAACATGCAATAGGTAAATTACAGTGTCACATAAGTAATCAATATGAAATAGGTAAATTACAGTGTCACATAAGTAATAAAGTCATATCAAACAAACAATTACAAAACATTTAAGTCAGAACCTATTTACTAGACAAGACACTAATACACACCTGGTCGGGACCACATGCTGCTGACGAGTGAAGAGAGTTGTTCCTTTACCTCCACACTTCACCTAGCCTGAACCACTAACCACCAGTCCCGAGACCTTACAACTAAAAAATCCGAAGCACCAAATCTTAACAATTAACCCTAATAATACTCAACTAATATTTTTAACAAGTAATGCAAGACAATTTAATTTTAAATCCTGGTAATGTCATGGTCTAATGTATTGCAACCTGGTGAATAAAAGCGAGCTATTTGAGTTAATTTTATGAACCAAAATTGCACACCAACAGCTATAGTTTCGGATCATTTTTCGAAGCCATCTCATTGGAAGATGTTGCAGTACATTAGACCATGACTTTATTGTACAGCCGGCTCCACTGCCGCGAGGGCTCCTGCAGTGTTGTCAACGTTCCGTCTCCCAGTCGTGAACCACACACTTCGGTCCGAGATACACATCTGAAGCACTCACTAGTGAGAGAGAGATGGATATGGTGGTTGGCAGGCTTGTATGATGAACGAAACGGATAACAATGAAACAATAATGTGTATGTGAGGAATTTTGTGTTGATGCGGATGTAACATAGGCACCAAGTGATTCCTGATGTATTAATTTCCTATATTTCATGGTGTAGAATGTTACATTGTACAGTATTGCTCGATAAATCAGTTGCTGATTTACTATTAAGATGATAAATGAAGGATATCATGATATGCGAACATATTTCATGCACGTTTGGCCAGTTTATAGATGTCATGATAATATTGATATAATAGGTATCAGAGCCATTTTCCTTGCCCCGGTATCAAACTCAGCAATCTGATATTTGTGAACAACATTCTCTAACTTAATGACTTCGTTAACACTTGAGGAATAATTACATAAGAACTGAGGATATTAAATAATCGAAGTGACGGCACCATGAACTATCAATCATCTGGCCTCCTTAATTATTACATCAAATAAAACCGGGATCAGTAAATCCTATGTATTGCCCGTAATATATTCGGTATGCAAGGATGGAAACATATATATAATAGTAATCAATAAGAAAAAAATATTATGACCGAAACAAATATGATACTCTACGATTTTCCTATGCCAGCAATCTGAAATTATCATTATTATTATATTTTACACCAGTATTTTAACTATTCACGGAATTGTGCTATATGGCTTTTCACCACGGGAGACGAAGAGACTCAATTAATAACCTTATTAAATGTATATACATACTATACCTCAATATTAACACATGAAGTCACTTATGTAGCAGCTGTTCCAGTAGTAACCTTTTACCAGGAGAGACGACACAAGACTGACTGTGATCCACGGACCACAGGCCACAACTCATTCTTGCCTCGTCTCCGCCAGTCATAAGGCCACTGCGCTGACACAAACTAGTTCCACCTGCTACATTTTCCTATTATACTAAATTTTCCCCCCTCCCAGGTGTATTTCCTAGTTACAATTAATGATTATTTAATATCCTTTATCCTCCACACATTATCTTTTATCCTCAGCCACATAGAATACAATTATTCCTAATATTTAATACAAATATTGTTCCGTCAACGAAAATATCTCGTCCTTCTATTGGGACCCCACCCCTCACTCAACCAATTTTCTAAGTAAGTTATCAGTAAAAATGCTGGTATTTATGGAGAGTGCTGTTAGTTATTATACATTTAAAAAAACCCATCCTAAATAACATACATAAAAAAAATGGGGTTGTTACAATTATATTAAAGAAGTCTATCTTTGTGGACTCACCGGGGGCTGACGATTCCTCCAAACTCTGCTAGGAAACAGGATGAGTAAACTAAATCAACACAAATGGTTTCTTTGTTTAGTTTTGAGGAATCACTTGCCTCTAAAATATTGCCAGACTTAATACACGAACTTACCAAATTATATTACAAGTTGGGAAAGAAAATCCTGAACGAGGAAGCTGCTGCTGGTGTGTGTGTGTGTGTGTGTGTGTGTGTCGTCAGAACTAAAGCCATTGTTGATATTACCTCGTCTGACCACCTGACCATCAAAGTCAACCAACCAACCACCACCCATCCACTGTCCTTCCAACTTCCACATCTACCCACACTAACCACCCACTGTCCTTCCAACTTCTGTTTATTTCAGGTAATTACACCCACGCCCACTCACATCAGTTACTGTTTCTTTTCTCCCACCCAACTACTCACTTAATTACCACCCACAACTCCCACCCACTGTCCTTCCAATTTCTGCAACGTCTATCAAAACACACCCAAGCCAACCCATATAATTCACCATTTATTTTATTTTCTTCCACCTGCATTCACACAGTTATTCATCTTTAATCACCCACATTACCCACCAAGAGGCCTCCAATCTCCACACACACACACACACACACACACACACACACACTTTAGTTACATCATGATGACGATATGAAAGATACAGTAATATAAAGATGAATGAGTAAAGCACAGCCATTAACAATATTTTAATTGGAACTGTAAGAACATTCAGTAACAGTCAGTAATGCAAACAAGATACAAGCATGGTTAAAAAAAATGCACAATGCAACGAAAATACACAAGTTCAGATTGTTACGTTACAGGCGCCATTACTTAAGAATATGACTATCAATAGGATACAAACGCAAATTACATGAATGCAAGACAAATACAAGAATATGATAATACAAGAACCCCAGAGCTTATAAGATTTTATATAAAACTATTAGAACAAACAAGAAAAGATTTTAAATGCAATTGAAACCTACTTAATTAAGGATGATTTATACGTTATGATTATTGGAAATAAGGTTATTTATTATATATTGTTGTTAAAATAATAATAATAATAATAATAATAATAATAATAATAATAATAATAATAATAATAGTTTTGTTGAAGATAACTGCGAGCTCTGCGCTGTTAATTTTGTAGCAAATCTTTTCAAGTTTGCGAATTGTTTTCTTAGTATTGCTGGGGACTATAAATATACCTGGTTTCTGTAAGACACTCATTCCTTTGAGAATGGCTTTGAGAGAAAGCCGAAACGTCAGGCCAATGAACTCACTTGGTAATTTGCTTTTCCATCTCCCCAGCAATACTAAGAAAACAATTCGCAAACTTGAAAAGATTTGCTACAAAATTAACAGCGCAGAGCTCGCAGTTATCTTCAACAAAACTTGTATTAAAGAGGGTTTCCTTCCCAAATAATAATAATAATAATAATAATTATTATTATTATTATTATTATTATTATTATTATTATTATTATTATTATTATTATTATTATTATTATTATTATTATTATTATTATTGTTATTATTATTACTACTAATACTTTCAGTATTATTTTTGTAGTAGTATTAATAACAATACTTATAAGACTATTGATAATTTTATGAGGGATGCTAACTGTAATATGTTGAAGGTTACAAAAATGGAAAGCCTTCAGGTAATTCTTTCTATATTGTGTATAATTATACCCTTACAGTCCTTTTCCTTACTCCAGAAGAGGAATTGATTACACCTACAGCCGCCTATAAGTAAATAAAAGTCTCTGGTCACAGTTAGCTTGTTGAAGATCTTAGCATGGAAAGTATAGACCAGTCAAATGTAATGACTTTATATTTATTTATTTTTACATTTATTTATTTATTTTTGGCTCTTTTAAGAATAAGGACATGACAAATAATGGGACCAGGTCTCTATACTAAGACAGGCAGCAGTTAAGAAATCCAATCCTCTCCTATACACTTGTTGCTGACCTGGTAAACATTAATGACCCCCCCCACGCTGTACTAAATTTATGGTATATATTAGACAGGAACTCGGTTATAATGCCCCTTAATAATTAATACCTGTTATTAGAATATATTATCATTTACACGCATAACTGTCGGAGATATTAATACACACACACACACACACACACACACACACACACACACACACACACACACACACACACACACACACACACACACACACACACACACACACACACACACACACACACACACACACACACACACACAGCATAAACATAAGTATATAGAAACGTCCAAGAATGGAGAAAGTTAGAGTAAAATGAAATTAATGATGAAGAAAGAGATGAACTGAAAAGGAAGCACAGGAGGATGACAAATAGAAAGTCTCAATGTTATTATTAAGGGATTTGTTGTGTGAGAAGAATACTTTAGGGAAATGAGTCAATCTTTATTTTAGAGAAATCAGTAACTCTCTACTTTATCAACAAAGGAGATTATTTTGAGATTCTACCCTACTGCAATCTCTTCAAGTACTACTCATATTTGCCTACCGAGGGACAATGTGGCTTTAGAGAGAGAAAAAATATATATAAAAAAAAAAAGAGAGAGAGAGAGAGAGAGAGATAGAGAGAGAGAGAGAGAAAATGAAGTCAATTAATTAATTACTGAGGGACAGACCGAGTGGCTTTACAAACAGATATATAGATATATAGGAAATGGAAGAGGAAGAGGAAAAAGTCGAGTTGGAGGAAAAAGAAGAGTAAAATGAGGAAGAATGGAGGAAAAAAAGGAGGAGACAAAGTATGAAATGGAGAGAGTAGAAGAGGAGGAGGAGGAGGAGGAGGAGGAGGAGGAGGAGGAGGTGGAGGAGGAGGAGGTGGAGGAGGAGGAGTAGAGAGTAGAGAGTAGGAAGAATAACAGAAGAAGGAGGAGGAGGAGAAAAAAGGATCAAAGGACATTAAGGAAAATATTTTGTCGATAATTTTCACAACAAATGATTCTGGAGAGCGACACAGAGGACGATTCCTGCTCTCACACAAACCAATGGAGAGGAAAGGGAAGGAGAGGAAAGGAGAGGCGAGGCGAAGAAAGGGAAGGTGAGTTGGGAGGAGAGGAGAGGCGAGGAAAGGGAAGGTGAGTTGGGAGGAGAGGAAAGGAGAGGCGAGGAAAGGGAAGGTGAGTTGGGAGGGAAGGAGAGGAGAGGCGGGAAAAAAAAGGAAGAAGAGAAGAGAATAAGAGTGAAGTTCAAAGGGAAAAGGACACCGAGGAGTTATAGGGAGAGGAGATGAAAGAAAAGGGGAGTTGAAGGAAAGACTTGGGAGAAGAGGAGAGGAGACGATGAATAAGATAATGTAGGGAGTGGTAAGAGCAGTGAACAATACAAATTGGTGAACACAGAGGAAAGGAAGAATACAAATAAATGAATGAATGCTTGAAGTAATGCATGATTGAGGTGGAACAGGAACTAATCAAGGCAGCAAGCAGGATTAAGAAGAATAAAAATAATGGTTGCGATGATTACAACACTTGATGGGGATTCCGTCTGTAAATATCTGTGGTGTCAAATACTAATAATATTAATTAATAACAATAACATGGAACTGGATACTGGGTTAGGTGCTGCTGAAAGTTAAAATTTAAGTACAAGTAATAGTTTAAATTATAAGAGATGTTTTTGGGACTGACATCACCTTGAATGGTATGAAATTTATTTAATCATAAGGTAAAATTTTTGTTATACCCTCTCAGATAACTTTCCATGTTATGATAAGGAAACTGAATATCACAGAAATGTCCCAGAAACATTCCCTTAATTAAATACTATATTTTGAACGATTAAAAGTAATCCTGTATAGAAAAATATACTTCATTATTGTGTGATAAATATATTATATATTTTATGATAATAATAATGTATTCTCATTTGGCAAGTATATTTCTTATTTACTTTATTATTCTCAGTTATCAGGAAATATATATATACAGATTGTTTATTCATTGATTAAGCTATTATTAAATAAACTACAAGGAAATAGATTCGTCATGTTTACTGAAAAATCCAGTAGTACTCACCTTGTATAATGTTGGTAATGTCGATAGTGGTGGTGCAGATGGTGGTGTTGTAGGTGGTGGTGTTGTCTGTAGAGGAGATGCAGGTGGTGTTGCAGGCAGTCGTAGTGTTATTGTCAGTGGTAGAGGTGCAGGTGGTGTTGCAAATGGTGATGGTGGTATTGGTGGTGATGTCAGGGGTATTGCAATTGATTGTGATGGGGGTGGTGGTATTGGTGTCAGTGGTAGTGATGGGGGTGGTGGTATTGGTGTCAGTGGTAGTGATGGGGGTGGTGGTATTGGTGTTAGTGTTATTGATATTGGTGGTAGTGGTGAAGGTACAATCAGTGACGTCATTGTCAGTAGTTGTGTTGGTGTTGTTAATGGTACTGGTGTTAGTGGTATCATTGTCAGTAGTAACGTTGGTGTTGTCAGTGGTGGTGGTGACGTTGGTAATGGTGATAGTGCACGTGGTTGTGGTCGTAATTATGGTGGAGTTGTCAGCGGAGGTATGGATGACAATGTTGGGGGTAGTATGGGTCATTGTTGTCGTACCTGTTCCTACTGGGGAGATAGTCGAAGTACGGGGGTCGTCTGATGGAATGGTAGGTGTTGTGTGGTCGTTTGCAGGTGTGTGTGTTGTCGTGTATTCGTGTTGTGTGACCATCGTTTTAAGGGGCTTCATACACCCATCCTTAACGAAGTAATACCCTTGCCACTCTCCCAGTTGGCCCACACACATCACGGTCAGCGAGTTAAGACCCTTGTGGTTCTGTGTGTCGTGGAGAGAAGTGGGTGAGAGGACGAATGTGGAGGATGAATCCAACTCGAAATCCTAACCGTGCCTAGGAGTTGGGAATCAGGAATCAAGAATCTGTCGTCAAAAATCAGCAATGAGAGAACGTGAAATCAGGCAGGAGTCTAGGGGCATATGAAGAAAGTGGGGGAGGGTTGGAAGATATAATAAGAGGGAAAGGGGAGTGCCAACCCCTTCTAACAACCCCCAACCCTCACAAATACACACACACACACACACACCTTGAACACTTTACCCTGAGGACACGTGTAGGTGGCTGTGGAGAGGAAGGAGAGGTCCCCATCGTGGCTCAGTTCAGGAGTGGTGTCATTAGCAGTAGTGGGTAGGGGTGGGGGACGCTGGCAATCTGGTGGTGGTTTTAATAATGGTGGTGGGGGTAGTGGAATTTTTGGTAGTGAGTTTAGTGCTAAGAAACAATATATTTCCTGCAAGTACAAATTATGTCCATCAAAATACTGCTCTCGCCCCCCAATTCGTTAGGCAGGTTTCTCGGGGTGGGGCAAGTCTTGTTGATAGTCTGTGTCTCGGCCCGGTCCCACCTGTCCAGCGGGTCGTGTGTGTGAGGCTTTTGTTTTCTAAATATGTTCTGGCACTGGACATAAGCTTCATTAAGACCGTTACCGTGGCCCAGGTCAACTGTTGTTTACACACACACGTCACGACTTCCGAACTGGTACCCAGCCACAGAGGGAGGGAAGTCAGGGTAATTCCCAAATACTGCAGCTGTTATTGTACTGTACCAGTGAGGGTATTTTACGACGTTCGGTGGCCTTATAGTTAGTGCCTCAAACTCAAATCGGAAGAGCAAATAAGCTCAGGCCCTCACCTGAGAGGATCGATTATGAGTCCAGAACACTAACCTCTTGACCACCTCCTATATTGTGTCGCCTCATCTGGTAGTGGGTTTGATCTCAGTGTCACCACTCATGTGCCTGTCTCTCTTTCTCTGCTTTGTCAATAGATGGAGTCACCATCCCATTTAGACACGTAGGCCGAGGTGTTTGGTAATTGATTGCAAACACAAGTGAACTATAAACGTTTCCTAACACAACTATGTAAAAGATATAGGATTAGCTTTAATAATTTGTAACCTTTATACTTAAATATTTCGGACACTTGTAAAAAAAATACAAAACAAATATGGGCCATATGTGTTAGCGATCAATTTGTTTTTATTCTGAGTGATATGTTAAGACAGCATTAATAAAGCAATATAAGACAACAAAGGAATGAGAGAAGTCCTTCACCAACAGTGACACAACTTGTGCTAAGCTTATATAATACAACTATGTATATCACTGTTTCAAGAATGATTCATATAGTACAGTAGATCCATTATATAACACTATTAAATTCTTGTATTTGTCTCTTTTTATACGCAATCTCTCTGTATCGTACAGTAGATGTTTTATATAACACTATTAAATACCTGTATCTATCTCTTCTTTAGTGCAATCCCTCATTGACGACTAATATGTTATCACTACTGCCAGATAAAGTGGTAAAGTAGGGGAAGGAAGAGTACATTAGATTCTACATTACTGTACTGAAACCCAAAGCACCCAAGTAGATTTTGAAGGCAAGTTAAAGGAATATACTACACCACACTAACTCACAACGTCCTAACACAAATGATAGAAGGAGAAAGAAAAGGTGATACTATACAAACTAACCCACGACTCCCGGGTACTGGCAGATGTAGTGGCTGCGTCTCTCGTTACTTAAGAATCCCAGGATCTTACTAGAGTTGGTATAGAGGACAGTGAATTGCGCCGTGATCCAGGGGTGTTCCTTCTTCACCTCCACCTCTCCGCTCTGGTTGTACACGCCCTCCCACTCGTACCCAAAGTCGTTTCTGAAGAAAAGTATATTTGTAATAGTTGGTATTTGTTTGGTCTGTGTATTTGCTATGTATTGGAACGAGTTTTTAGTGAAGTCTGTGCAAGCCTATCATTCATTTTGTACAATGTGGTCAATAATACCTTGTCTTCCTCCTCAGACGGTATTGCTCTTTAACCCTTCTGTCCAGTTGTTGTATCTTAGAATTGATGTTGGTGTTGTCTCCGTGTTGTGTACAGTTGTGGACATACCTTAATTTTAATGACTAGTCTACAAGTATATGACAATATTATCAATTTGAGAAGTACTTGAACACAATCTCATCATACTAGAACCCAAAATTACTAGCACCCAAACATATTGGAATTCCAACTTACTGTAACACAAACTTACTGAAACTTCATGTTACCGGAACTTGAACTTACAGGAACCTTAAGGACCCTGTGTTTGTGTATAAGAATTGGAGACTTCTGATTCCTCCTGACTATGCCACGAAACAAGCTCCTTCCCTGTAGTTGATGTTTCGTGGCATTATTTGAAGGACTCGTTTACCTCCAATTTTCTGACTACATCACAGGGTCCCTTAACTTACCGATCAGAGAGGCCCAGTCCTGCTTCCTCGACCCCTGCCTGAAGGAGGAGATGCTGGAGGAAGGTGATCTGGATGTTGGTGGTCGGGGCAGCCAGCATGCCGCCCTCACTGCCACACTCCTTCAGGGCCTCATTTGCATACCAGTCCGTTCCCGGGGTCATGAGACGGTAGCAGAGGCCGTCGTAGCAGGTGTAGTTGGCAGGACAGGTCAAGGTCACGTCTGGAGAATTGGCTCGGTATCAGTAACATCTGGGTCTATAACATTCGTGATTGACAGACGACATTAAAGACACTGACTGAGTGATCATATAACTAAGTTATTGACTGAGGAAAAAAATGACTAAGTTATTGACTGACTGACTTATATTTATTATTAATGGAACCAACCAACTAACAGACTGGCTAACTTACCAACACAGGTGAGGTTAGCGGGATGGGAGGTGTCAGGAATCCATATAGGGCGCGAGGAGGAGGAGGAAGAGGAAGAGGTACTGGTAATATTGAGACTGGAGCAGGTTAGAGTCAACACGTTGCCCCCGCTGCAGAAGGCGTTGCCATGACCACAGGTGTAGTAGGCCTGGGCTTCCTCCTCCCGGTTACCATCCCACCACACCATCACCCCTTCGTCGTCAGTAGTAGGTGTCCAGGGGTCCTCTTGACACTCTGACGAAGGGGAGGGACTTGAATTGTGTGTGTGTGTGTGTTTGTGTGTGTGTGTGTGTGTGTGTGTGTGTGTGTAATTTATGAGAATTGGATGAGTTTTCTTGGCGTTAACTATTTTCCCTCATATATTTTTCAGCTCTCTTCTGGTCTATCTAAGTGGGGATGCAGCGTCCTTTACCTCCCGTAGCTCGCTCTTGCTTTTCTCTACTACTTAGTGTTCTTCCTTCCTACTGAGGAGGCATAGGGATGTATCGACGCCACCGCCCACTGTTTACGGTGCAATAGCCTCGGAGCGAGGGGCATGGGGAACCCCTCCTCTGTAAGTTTTCCCTAGAAATTTTTGTCATGGAGCACATACAAAGGAAAAGGGGAGAGGGAAGTATATGTATTTCCCGAAACCCCAAGAATATCAAAATTGGGACAATGAATGTGCGTGGATGTAGTAGTTGTAGGTAAGAGGGAGGATATTGGGAGAGGGTTTGTTGAAAGAAAGTTGGATGAACTAACATTGAGTGAGACAAAGTTGAAAGGGAAGGGTGAATGCGAATTTGGTTGTGTGATTGGTAGAGTGTCAGGGGTGGAGAGGGGAAGAGCAAGGGAAGGAGTGACTTTGATTCTGAGCGCAGATGTGAATCGGAATGTGGTAGAGTGGAGGGAGTGTTCGGCAAGGTTGATGTGGATAAGAGTAAAAATTGATCAGAAGACTTGCATGGGTGTTTGTGATTGTGTATGGACCGGGATGTGAAAGGGATGAGTTGGAGAGAGAACAGTTTTGGAATGAATTGGAGGGGTGTATAGAGAGTTTGGGGCAGAATGTGAATATCGTACTTTTTGGGAGATTTAAATGCAAGAGTGGAGAATAAGGTAGTAGATAGGGTTGTGGGTAGGTATGGGGTGCCGGGAAGTAATGAGAGTGGTGAAAGAATGATTGTGTTATGTGTAGAGAGAGGGAGCTAGTAGTTGGAAATGCATTTATTAAGAAATAGGATATATACGTGAGTAAGACAGATAAATAGGAGAATGGGAGATAGAGCTTTGATGGACTATGTGGTGGTGCCAAAGACTACTTTACAGTGTTTGTTGAATGTTAGAGTACTGAGGGAGGAAGGGCGTGGTATTTGGGATCATTTCCTAGTAGAGGGTAGGTTAAGAGTGGGTTAAGGGACCCTGTGCTGTAGTCAGAAAATTGGAGATAAACGAGTCCTTCAAATATTGCCACGAAACACCACCTATAGGGCAGGAGCTTGTTTCGTGGCATGGTTAGGAGGAATCAGAAGCCACCTATTTTCATACACGATCACAGGGTCCTTAAGAGTGTTATAAAAAAATAGGGAAGGAGTAAAGAGGGTTTTAAAAGTGAGTGAGTTGAGCAAGAAAGAAAAGATGTTTGAGTATCAAAAGGAGATTGCTAGGAATTGGAATGGAGTAAGGTAGAGGGAGACAGGTGAAGTAGAGGAGGAATGGGAAATGTTTAAAAGGGCAGTAGTAGGATGTACGGAGAAGGTTTGTGGTTGGAGACGGGTTGAGGAAGGGTAGTGAATGGAGGTGTGAGGAAGTTAAGGCAGCTATAATGAAAAAAAGGCGAGTGTTTGAAGTATGGTTACAGAGAAAATATCAGAAATCGTATGAGTGTTACAAGTAGAAGAGAAATAGAACAAGGAGAGCTGTACGGGATGTTAAAATGAGGGCAGATGAGAGGTGGGGTGGGTGGGGAGGAAAGTTAACTAAAAATATCCAGGAAAATAAGAAAAGGTTCTGGAAAGAAGTCAAGAGGATAAAGAAAGGGACATCAGGGAAAGAGGAAAGGGTGAAAGCAAAATAGGAGACATCAGGGGCAGAAGTCAGTATAGAGGATGGTAATAAAAGTAAGTACCTGATAATAGACACTGGTTACTCAAATGGGACAAGTATCTTTCACCAGGGCTGTACCACCCATTCACATGTCCAACAGTACCACGCTGGTTGAGAAGAAGGCAGTTGAGAGGAGATAGGCCGAGTATTTTGAGGGGTTGCTAAAATTTGATGAGGATAGAGAAGCTGAGATTGTTGTGTTTGGAAGAGGAAATGGAGTAAACAGGTTGGAGGGATTAAATAGGAAGCCGATAAGAAAGAAAAAGGTGAAAGAGGCAATGAGAGAGATTAAAACAAGAAAAGCTTCAGGTTTGGATGGATGCTCTGTAGAATGTCTGAAATATGGTGGAACAAGTATGATGGAGTGGTTGGTAAGGTTGTTGATGGTGGGTGTTGATAGTGGTGAGGTCCCAATAGATTGTGTGAGTGATTGTGTAGTACCTCTATATAAGTGAAAAGGAGATAGATACCAATGTACGAGTTTCGGGTGTATAAGCCTGTTAAGTGTAGTAGGAAAGTTGTATGGGAAGATGCTGATACGAAGAGTCAGAGAGGGTACGGAGACTATGATTGGTGAAGAGCAACGTGGCTTTAGGAAAGGAAGAGGTTTTTATGGACCAGATATTTGCAGTAAGGCAGGTGTGTGAAAAGTAGTTTGAGAAAAGTAAAGAAGTCGTATGAGCATTTATGGATCTCGAGAAAGCATATGATAGAATTGTTGGAAATTGGATTGTGGAAGATTTTGCAGTTGTAGGGGCTGAGGGAAAATTATTGAGAGTGGTGAAAAGTTTCTATGTGAACAGTAGAGCGTGTGTTAAAGCGTGAATGGTTCCCAGTAAAAGTGAGACTCCGACAAGGATGTGTGATATCACCATGGTTGTTTAATATTTATATGGATGATGTGGTAAGAGAGATAAATGCTAGGGTGATGGAGAGAGGACTGAGTTTAGTGGACAGCAGAGGTAGAGAGTTATGCCTAAACCAATTATTGTTTGTTGGTGATACGGCGTTAGTGGCAGAGTCAGAAAAGGAACAGAGTATGTTAGTGCAGGAGTTTGGACGGGTGTGCAGGAGGAGGAAACTGAGGAGGAAAAGAGGATAGAAGGATTAATATAATGCAAGATGGTGAAACATGGAGGAGGTGGAGTGCTTTAAGTATTTGGGGTCAGAGGTGACGGTGAATAGCTAAATAGAGACAGAGGTAAAATCTAGAGTAAATGAGGTAGAAAAGATGATAGGAGGAATGAATAGGATGTTTGGCTGTAAGTCACTTAGAATGGATGTAAAGAGGAAGTTGTATGAGGGGATAGTATTGGCCTGCTGCACTGTATGGAATGGAAACATAGAATATGAGAGAAAGTTAAAAGAGAAGGTTGAATGTAGTAGAGATGAGATGTCTGAGAAGCATGTGTGGTGTGACTCGAATGGACAGAGTCAGGAATGAGGAGGTGAGGAGAAGGATAGGTGTCGTGAGAGAGCTAGCAGGCCGTGCAGAGCAGAGTGTGTTAAGATGGTTTGGAAATGTGGAGAGAATGGAGGAGAATATAATGGTAAATAGGATATGGGGCTCAAATCAAATGTGGGAGGTGTAAGGAGGAGAGGAAGGCCACAGAGGAGATGGATAGACATCGTGAAAGGAGCTCTAAGTGTAAGAGGTATACCTGTGGAGCAAGGTAGAGTGATTGCGCATGATAGAAGCGAGTGGAGGAGGGTGGTGAAGAGTGGACGTGGCTTCACTGTCCTTGGAGGAGGAGCCTGCATTAAGTGTGGCCCATGGCTGGCTGAATGCAGGAGGAGGAGTTTGCCCCGAAGTGAAGCTTTTGCTGTCAGACCTTGCTATAGATGCAAACATGACTGTACCCTTTGTAGTCCCACAAGGAGATGCGGTTGTGTGGTGGGGGTTCACTCCTCCAACAGGGGGTTGATATATGGAGTGTGTATGTGTGTGTGTGTGGGGGGGGGGGGTCTATGTTTAGGCATTTTGTTTTGGAGGGTGTGCGACGTAATGAAGGCCTGGTATATTTATGTACAGTATGTTCTTTTTGACAATGAATAACTCTAGTTTGACCAAATTGATATTTAGATTACTTGTGGGTGGGTGTGTATGTGTATGTGATTCAAAGTAGGTAAGTTGCCCTTAAGTTTAGTAATGTCACTCGTTCACTGCTCATATTTTTAGCTTCTTGAAAAAACAGTACAAGGCTATTGTTGGACTTAATTGACTCGTGTTTAACCTAATTTATGAATACGAGAAAAGTCCCACTTATGAACCAACCAACCTACCAACCAACCTGTGTGCGCAGGGTACTGGCAGATGTAATGGGTGAGAGGCAGGTCGGTGGAGTGGACTGTGGTTGAGTGGAGTGAGGTAGAGTTCAGTATCGTATATCTCCCATCACCCTGAGCCTTCACCTCATCCTGCGGCTCTGTCTGGTTCCACTCAAATCTGGGGTCGTTCCTGTGAATTTTGGAGGGGATGTTGGTGAGTGGTAAATGTTGGGAAAGAGTGTGGATATAAACTTTATAAAATTGTGCCAAGAGCCCTTAAAAACCACCATATTCACACCTATTCCCCCTGGAAAACCCTCACTTAGCCTTTATAACAACAGCCCATCGAAAATAGACATGGTGAACATTAATGGCCACACACACTGTATAAACGGCTCCACTCTCATCTGCTTTGGAGACCCAAACCAAGAGCCATTAAAAAACTGTTAAACATACACCAAAAACACGTTGAAAACAAGCTAAATCTAGACCAAGAACCAGTTGAAAACTCGCCAATCTCACCTGTTATGTAGCCCCAAACCCACGTGCTCGGCCCCAGCCTGATAGATAAGGTAGTGAAGGAAAATGAGGTGGTCCAGGGTGTGAGGCAAGGCTAACATGGCCCCCTGGCTGTAACAGTGACTGGAAGCCTCGGCTGGGGTGAGGGCCAGGCTAAAGTTGACCAGACTGTAGCACCGGTGGTCGTCGTACTTGTAGTTCTCAGGACAAGTAATGGTTGGTTTGTCTGTTTGTTTTGGTGGTACGAGAAAAAAGTACATCACTCATTATAATATCGTCTGTATAATGTATGATTTGGTATCAAGCCTATTTCTTTACTTATTATTTCTACAGTTAAAGTGTATATACAGTATATGATTAAGGGATGTATTTAATTTTACATATCACTCTGTCAGCAACTAAGGCGTAGATTTGTAACTCGAGTATAAATTATGTATGTGCATATTTTTTCTCAAAGTTGTCAACCCATCCACATTTAGCCAACACATCCAAACTATAAAAGGGTCAACACAATATATATATAACGAATCAGAGAGTATTTCACTGACCGACGCAACTGACAGAGGCGGGGTGGGAGGCGTTGACGGACATCCAAATAAGGCGGGAGTTGTTGTAGGGGCTGGAACAGGTGAGAGTCAAGGTGTGCTCCCCGCTGCAGAAGACGCCGTCGGGGCCACACGAATAAGTGATCTCGGTGCCCTCCGTCCTGTTGCCGTCCCACTCCTGCACCACCCCAGGCAGGGAAGGCAGCCAGGGGTCCTCAGTACATTCTGGATAGTAGTAGTAGTAGTAGTAGTAGTAATAGTAGTAGTAGTAGTAGTAGTAAGTATATATAAATGGAACTAAAGGGTATATGCTGAAAAGTTTACCTATAACGACAGTGCTTACCTTCAGACTGAATGGTGGTGTCGGTGATGGTGTTGGTGGTGTCGGTGATGGTGTTGGTGGTGTCGGTGATGGTGTTGGTGGTGTCGGTGATGGTGTTGGTGGTGTCGGTGATGGTGTTGGTGGTGTCGGTGATGGTGTTGGTGGTGTCGGTGATGGCCATGGCGGTGGTGGTATCTGTAGAGTTAAAGTCTTAAGTATAGATTGCTATTAGGACAGAATATGAATGCTATGGCACAGTACAATACAAGCTTAATTTATCAGGTAAGGAAAGACAAAATATAATGCAGGGCTGACTGAAGGTGAAACGAAGACTACACTAACCAACAAAACAAGTGAGGTGAGAGGGAAGTTGTGAGGCAGTGAGTGGTAGCCAATCAAGGAGACTAGTGCTGCTTGTGTTACTGTTGACGGAACACAGGAGTACAACCACAGTGTCGTCCTGGGCGGGGTCTTGGCAGGAGTATAGGGCCCGGGTACCTAGAGTATTTCCTTCCCATTCTCTCTTGGCTTCTGCAGGGGCTGATGGAGGGTCATCGATACACTCCAGTACTGAGGGGGGAAAAGAGGGAGAGGATTTGTTTAGGATCTGTAGAATTGTTTCTATTTTAGTATGATTTAATGCATAGTATTGTATGGTAATTAATTGTTTCGTTGTTCATGTTTCATTGTTATTTAAAGGTTTGCAGATAAAACACTTGTGTGTGTGTGTGTGTGTGTGTGTGTGTGTGTGTGTGTGTGTAATAAATATATCCATGTGAGTGTAGTATGGCTCATGTGCGTGAGTTATTTATTTGGGTGCCGGTTGTCTACAGATATTTCCTTCTGTTTTTGTCCTCTGTTCGTCTTCAATTATTGTATTTTATTTGTCTTGCTAACATTCGGAGAGACACAATACCAACTACAATACCAAGACGTAATTAACAAGTGTGTAAAAAAGGTTGGAGAAATTAAAATAATAATAATAAGAATAAGAATAAGAATAAGAATAAGAATAATAAGAATGATACTAATGATACTAATAATATTGATAATAGTAAAATAAATAAATAATAATAATCATAGCAATAATAATGTATGATGCTTGCGTCAAGTTACCGATGCAGGGGGAGAGTGGCTCTGGGAAGAAGGTCCAGATGTTGTTGTCCTCACAGGTGGCAGTCACGTAGATGCCACCCAAGGGGAACGTCTCGCCTGGGGAGGAACAACTGGGGGAGAGGAAGAAGTGGATACAATAGATGTCCTGATGATCGTAATTGCCTGGTATTTTGATACAACTACTGGCCTTAACTACTGATCACTGGAAAAAAGCCCAGGCTATAATGGTCTATGTTCCTATGCTGAATTTAACTGATGAAACAGCAAGGGATGCCATGCGTTGCTACCCGGGGTGAACAGACTCTAGGATACACAATACAGTTTATTGGTAGTACATGTGGGTGACACAGGATATAGTAATATGGTGGCGTGACGTGCCGTGTCGTGCTGTGCTGTAGTCGCTGCAGGAGAGTTGACCTTCTTCTTCCGGTGCTGGTGCTGGAGTGAGTGTTCTAGCAGGGCAGGACGCTCCCTTATATTTAGTAATAAGTAATAAGTAATAAAAGGTTTATTGCCATAAATACATAAAGAAATACACAATTCCAATATCATTCATCAGGCACAGTCTGTCGAGCCGAAGCTCCCCAACAGACACAAATGTGAATCATCAAAAATAAACGACAATGGCAGGCATCTACTTGCTTAAATGAACACCGACAAAATACACAAAATACACAAAGCATCAACAATAACGTGACACACACACCCATCCCTTGAAGCAGTTAAGCCACATATACATACACGCATCAAGCCCATTTATACATGTTATACATGTTTTACACATCTGAACAAATGCAAAATTAAAAAAAAATCCACATCTTTTCCAGTAGAGCCGCATCCCAAGTCCACCCTACACATTGAATTTGTATTACTAAGCTGTATTATACATATGTAAGTAATTTTTTATTTTCTTTTTAAATTGCATTATGCTATTGACATTGTCAAGGCATTTTAATTCACTGGGCAGAGAATTCCAGAGACGCGGTCCAAGGCATAGTACACTATTCTTATAAAGAGTTGTCCTAAATCGTGGATATACCAAATTAATATTACTACCTCTTGTATTTCGCCTGTTTCCCAAAAGAGTGAAGTACTCATTTATTGGACAATTTGTAATAATTTTGTATATTAACATTAACAAAAAATATTTATGGATGGACATAAATTTCAGTAGTTTCAGCGTGGTGTATGCATTGGCTGTAGAGTCCAATTTGCCCATAAAAAGAATACAACGTAATATTTTGTTTTGGGCTACTGTAATTTTATTCAAAAATGAAGGCCAAGTGCATGCCCAGACTGAAACACAATACATCAAATGAGGATAGCATAAGGTGTAATAAATGGTGATTAAACTTTCTGTTGTTAGTTGATGTCGTACTCTATACAGAATGCCACATATTTTGGACAACTTTAGACATACTTCACTTATATGGTTATTCCAGTTTAGATTTTCATCAATATGAACCCCAAGGAATTTTGTACAGTGAACTCTTTCAATTTCTTCATCTCCTATTGATACTGATGGAAATATATTCCTTATTGATCTGTTTTGAAATAATATATGTTTAATTTTCTTTACGTTAAGCTTCAGATGATTGGATTTAAACCACTGGCTTACCAAATTTAATTCTATAAGTAAGTTGTGGTGTAGCATTGTTAGATTTTCATCTGATAATATGAGATTTGTGTCATCTGCATACAACACATATTTAAATTTTGAACTAGCATTTGTAATATCATTGATATATATTAAAAATAAGGGTGGTCCCAAGATTGATCCTTGTGGCACACCCCTTGATATAGGTTTGTACGAGGAGAATGAATCATTACAATAAGTATATTGTTTTCTATTACTAAGGTAACTGTCAAGTAACTGTAAAGGTACGCCTCTAATTCCCAGATTTTCTAACTTATCGTGTAAGATACAATGACTAAGAGAATCAAATGCCTTAGACAAATCCATAAATACCCCCACAACATATTGCTTTGCTTCTAATTCCCTATATATATCTTTAACAAATTGTAATAATGCAGTTTCTGTAGATTTCTTCGCACGGAAACCATGTTGACAGTTTGTTAGTCCGATTTTGGGTGGGGTTTAAACAGCTTCGGTACCCCAGGGGGTTTACAGCGGCTTGGCTGGATGTAGGCGTGGTCCCAGGGTGGCTTAGGTCTGCATGGATCGAGGATTAACTACCTGGCCGGCTAAGAATAGACTCGGGATCTAGGAGTGGTATACCTAACGATACAGGAGTGGCCATACATGTGGCCGCTACACTGGTGTGCCACGGTGGTCTAGACTCTAGACTAGAGGGAACGTGTGTCATCTATATATCTAAATGAAGAGACTCTGTTTGTCTGTCGGGCTATACAAATTGTCATGTGACCACCTACAGCGCCAGGAATTCACACACGGAAAGTGGACGTACACGAGGGCGGACAGAAGACATTTTAGTCACAAAAAAAAACCCACTAATTACTTAATTACACATACTTCACTTCCGTGTGTAGCATGGGCTTATGGTCTAGTAGTGATCTATAATTATGTATGTATGTTCCCTGTCATCATGTTAACTCCAGTTCGACCGAGAGAGATATGCCATGAAACTAAGTGAGAGAGAGAGAGAGAGAGAGAGAGAGAGAGAGAGAGAGAGAGAGAGAGAGAGAGAGAGACCCACCTGTATGAGATGTAATATTGACTGGAGAAGGTGACCATGACGTTAATAGGAGTGCCAGGGGTTGTGATACACGGTGTGGGTGGTGAGGTCTGACGCTCTGGAAGAAGAATGTTGTATAGACATCAATGGTATCCTTCTACAGTGTAATTATTGTCACGGTCAGTAGCTCTCTAAAGTGTAATGATTATAGTCATGATTAGGAGTTCTATACAGTGTAATGATTATAGTCCTCCTCCCACAAAGGTCCCATCTACATACCTTCCCTCCCTCTCCCCCAAACTCTTCACCCACGTACCTTCCTTTCCCTCCCCCCAAACTCTTCACCCACGTACCTCCCTTTCCCTCCCCCCAAACTCTTCACCCACGTACCTCCCTTTCCCTCCCCCCAAACTCTCCACCTATATTTCTTCCCTCCTCCCAGCTCTTCACCCACGTACTTTCCCTCCCCCCAAACTCTCCACCCATTTAATCATACCCTCCCTTCTTACCAGTGCAGGAATGTATTAAAGGTGACACGAGAGAAGGGAAGACCCACTCCATTCCTCGCCTGTAGTGTCTGTAAGAGGTCGGTAGCAAGAGTCACAATGCTTAATGAATGTGTATGGTCATGGGGTTAAATTTTAGGTTTAAGGGACGATTTAAATGTCTTGGGGCTGAATGATTGAAGTTCTAGGGGCCACCAGGTTCTTAGTTGTTATTATATTGTTATTGGTTGATGTTTAAGAGTTTTGCCATTGTGTGTTAGAAGTACAGTATACAGTAAGAAGTGTGGTATTGTGATGAGATAGTGTCGTGTGACTGTAGTGTAGTATGACTAGTGTGGTGAGGTGTGACAGTGTGGTATAGGGTGACAGGTGTGTGATGTAACAGATGAAGGTGGAATGAACAGTGTTAAAATGATCGTGTACCAAATAAGCAGCCTTGCCCCTTACGAGTACCTCACCTGCTACAAACGGCCGTTGTCTCGTTCACATCGGGGAAGAACTCGGTGCCTGACTCACACTCGTACTTCGCCTCTACCCACTTCCCCTTCCCCCCGTCCCACGCCATCGTCGCCCCACTAATCCCGGCATCAGGTGGTTCATTAGGGCACATCTCAGCTGTAATGGGGTGGGGGGGGGGAGGGGGCGGTGAGCAAGAGGTGACAGTGGTGGTGAAGCAACGAGAAACATTGTCGTATTTTTATATCTTTTAACTTAAACTATATTTTTATGAGGGTATGAGTGAAAATGATGGACAGAAGTATAGGTAGAAATATAAACTTACCAGGACAGTCTTCCAGAGGACCCCCATACCAGCTCCACTCCCCTCCATTCCAAGAGTAACAGTAGGCCGATATGTAGTACCTGACAAAAGGAAGAGCTTTGACCAATGAAAGACGTAACTGAGCACCGGTATGTGGTCGTGTAAAAGGGAATGTTTGAACACTTCTCCGCTCTGTATTCTCTATTTTAACATTTCTTCAGTCAGGAAGTACAAATACGATTATATTTACGAAGATGAAAATAGTTAAATAGATAACAAGATTAATGGATGAATGAGTATAATATTAAAAATCGAAATATAAAAACGCAAGAAGTGTCCAAGAGAACCTACCTGCCAGAGGGGAAGGCGAAGGGTCCCTCACACGTGTACCACGCCTTTAGGGGCTCGTCCACCATCTTCACGGCATTGGCTGGGGCGGGAGGGCTGGCGGGGCATGGTGGGGGTTCTGCGGGCGTCAGATGGGGCAAGGATGAGGGGTGTGGGATGGAGAAATAGCGAGAAGATATGGGGGTTCTAGTATATAGCATTAGGAAAAATGTGTGTTGAGGGGGGGGGGGGCAAGAATAAGTAGATAAGGGAGATATTTTATTGGGATTACATTTCCCCACGTCCCTTCACCCACTCTTTTCTCTCCTCCACACTTTCTCCCACCTCGTGTTCTTTCCCTCCTCTCATCTTTCCTTCTTTCCACCCTTTATCCCCACTCTGTGCACCCCACCTCTCTCTTTCCCCGCCCTTTCTACCACCCTAGTCTCGTCGCCTTCCTCTCACCCTTTCTTACTTCTCTCTAACATGATTGACTCCTACATCAACTTCCTTATCCACTTTGCTACCCACATACTCACTCAGCCCATTACCCACCCACCCACACACTCAACAACTCACTCACTCATCAACTAAAAAAACTCACCCATTACCTCACCCAGGCAATCATCCACCAACGCACCTACCCATCCATTCACTCACACCCTTTATCCATCCACCCATTTAATACCACATCAACCAACTCACTCACCTTGACATGGTTCCAACGGCGCCGAGAACACCCATTCCCCTCCTTCACATTCGGCCGTCAACCTGTCCACCCCAGACGGGAACTCCAACCCCCAGTCACATCGGTAAGAGGCCAAGGATGAGGTGGAGTAACTCTGGTAGGCATTGTCCGGGGCGTCTGGGGCAGGGTCACAGGGCTTGTCTATGGAGAGGAAGAGGAGGAGGTGGAGGGATGAAGGTGTGTGTGTGTGTGTGTGTGTGTGTGAGAGAGAGAGAGAGAGAGAGAGAGAGAGAGAGAGAGAGAGAGAGAGAGAGAGAGAGAGAGATAACATTTGAAACATTTATTTATAGCTATCAGTTATACAAAATACAAAAATATAAGTATAAGCATAATCATAGAAAACTTTTAATATGTACAACTAATGCTTATCAGGCAAACTTTAGTTATATAATGCTGGCAGTGAATAGCATTAACAATAATTATAGTAATGATGATAATGACAATGTTAATTAACTAATACTAAAATCTAAATACTTGAAACTAAATACAAGTGAGATAACACAATGTGATAATGATACAATATCAGTTATTGAACGTATGTCTTAGTAATAAAATAGTTATATACATTAGCTTAAGTAAATAGGTACTATATATGCTGGTATAACAGGTTAATATTACACTATACATATAAATATAAATATACATATGCAAATATGTGTACATATAAAAATATTTAAGTTGGTTAAGAGAGAGAGAGAGAGAGAGAGAGAGAGAGAGAGAGAGATGTAATAAAGTACACACCTTCCCTTCCTTATACTTCCAACACCCGTCCTCCAGCTGCTCACCTTTACAACTATTCCACATTTGCGTCCTAGAGTCGTCAGCCCTCCATCTGTTCCTGCTGCAGGTAAAGGTGACTCTCTGCTGGCCACTATTACCCAGAGTTTGTCCATCAGGGCACGAGTAGGTCACTGTGGAGTCTTTAGTCTGGGGACAACACGAGGCAGGAATGAAGGATTGATTGATTGATTGATAGATAGATATTAGACGCCGCAACAGCGAGGTCATTTGGCCCGAAGAAGGAAGGAATGGATTGGCTGTTTGGTGGATAGAAAGGTAGATAGATTCAATTCGTTGGTTGACTGAGGGCATGATGGATGGATGGATGGATGGAATTGACTGGTTGGTGGGTAGAAAGCTAGATAGATTAAATTCGTTGGTTGATTGAGGTACGGACATATTAGTTGAATGGATGGATAGATGGACTGGATGGATGGATAGCTATACCTTACAAAATTACACACCAAAATAGACCCAATATTTATACTTACCTTTGATCCATCCCAGGTTCTAGTGACGTCATTCCCTCCAGAGTCAGGTGTCCGACAATCCCGTGCCACACTCCACACTATACCTGTAATGTAAACACCTGTAGTGTCCAGGTCTTAAGATGTAACACACACACACACACACTTTCACACCTGCAGTCCCATTTTCTTTGTCACACACGGGAATCTATTATCTCTCTCTTTCTCTCTCTCTCACACACACACAAACGTAACAGGGAGCTTCTGTTTCGGAAAGACTAGACCATAAAAGTAATGTATGTGTAATTAAGTAATTAGTGGGGTGTTTTTTGTGACAAAACTGTCCTCTGTCCCCCCTCGTGTACGTCCACTTTCCGTGTGTGAATTCCTGGCGCTGTAGGTGGTCACATGACAATTTGTATAGCTGGACAGACAAACAGAGTCTCTTCATTTAGATATATAATATATGATGTATTTGTCTCATTCGTTGCTAACCTATCCCTCACTCACATATACCTGACTAATTACCAAACAATAAAAATAATTCATAGGAAGATTTAGGTTAATCAATGATCACAAGGACACTGTCGGACTCTCTCTCGTCCTCACACTAACTATCCACGTATCTTGTTGTTGTTGTTGATGTTGTTGTTGATGTTGTTGTAGTGTTATCTTAGGTATCATTAGTTAGTTAATGTGGTGTTTTGTCAGTTCTGTAATCCCTCTCTGTAATCTCTCTGTACCTAACACCTGTTTTGTTGTTTGGTTGAAGATGAAAGTGTGTGTGTGTATGTGTGTGTGTGTGTGTGTGTGTGTATGTGTGTGTGTGTTAGAAAGCCTAGTACCCCAGTATGCCAACAAGTATGTGTGTGTGTGTGTGTGTGTGTGTATGTGTATGTGTGTGTGTGTGTGTGTGTGTGTGTGTGTGTGTGTGTGTGTGTGTGTGTGTGTGTGTGTGTGTTTGTGTGTGTATGTGTGTGTGTGTGTGTGTTAGAAAGCCGAGTACCCCAGTATGCCTGTGTATAAGTACTTACAAATCAGAAGGACAAAGATTGACAGGAGGAAACGACACCAGCAGATTTCCTTCATATTATGCCACTTCGTCCTTCCCTTTTATCAGTTCGTCCCTCACAACCCTTCTTGATACTTCGTCCTTTCCTTCTTTTCATTCGTCTTTTGTTAATTCGTCCTCCACTCTCCTGTTAATTCGTCCCAGCTGTCAAAATGAAGGGAAAAAACGAGTAGGAAGGATAAGTCAGTTTGTTATATATTTTTATGGTTAAGGGGAGATTTTTCTCTTGATAGTAATCAGAAAGGATACTGACTTTTAATTATTACAGAAAATAGACGCTCTCAATCATACTAATAGAGGATCTGTTGTTTCTTGGCATAGTTTGGAGGAATCAGAGACCATCCAAACCACCAACAAAAGAATCTCACCTTAAGGCAACATTTAGGGCAGAATTACCCCCTCTTGGCTCTGAATGGGAAAAAGAAGAAGAAAATGAACATAACACTAGTCCCTATCCAAGTAATATTGATACACAAGACCCCTCAGCCGATGGCATAGGACCTCAGCCGATAGAACAGGACTTCAGTCGATAGAATAGGACTTCAGCCGATGGCATAGGACCTCAGCCGATAGAACAGGACCTCAGCCGATAGAACAGGACTTCAGCCGATAGAATAGGACCTCAGTTGATAGAATAGGACCTCAGTTAATAGAATAGGACCTCAGTTGATAGAACAGGACTTCAGCCGATAGAATAGGACCTCAGTTGATAGAATAGGACCTCAGTTGATAGAATAGGACCTCAGTTAATAGAATAGGACCTCAGTTGATAGAACAGGACTTCAGCCGATAGAATAGGACCTCAGTTGATAGAATAGGACCTCAGTTGATAGAATAGGACTTCAGCCGATAGAATAGGACTTCAGCCGATAGAATAGGACTTCAGGCGATAGAATAGGACTTCAGGCGATAGAACAGGGCTTCAGCCGATAGAACAGGACCTCAGTCGAGAGTACAGGAACAAAGAGTATGGAAGGCTATGGGGAGAATGTAACAGTGGGAACAGTGTCGCCGCCAGACAAGTGCATGTTGTTATATAAGGGTATTATTATCTTCTGGCATATCTTTCCAGGTTGATTATTAATATTTTCCCTATTAAAAAATAAAATAAAATTTAAATATATAGATATTATTATTATTGGAATACATGCAGTCTGTAGATGTACTTTATTATCTCTACAGATAAAAATTAATATTACATGTCCAATATACATTATGGGTAATACATCCTATCTAAATGTGTAGTGGTATGTAATTAGCCTATACATTTGTATCCTCATTACCTTGTGACACTTGTCTTTGCCGTTCGCGAGCTAATAATTGTTGGTACCAAGTGTACACCTTCCGTATACACCAGCTAAATACAATAGTACAACAATTAACATTAGTGCAGGTATGATGTGTAGAGGTAATACAACTTCTCTTAAGAGATGTAAAGGTAACAAATTATTCAACTTTGAGGTAAACTCTGAGTCTATTAAAAATTGAAGGATCTTTATGTTATCTAAAAAAAAAATTATGATATCTATAGAGATGTTTTCTACAAGGTCAACTCTGACATTAACTCTGTAGAAAGTGTGGACACAAAAAAGCTTTATGGTGATGAGTAGGTAAGTTAAGAAAAATGTTCATTCCTAATCTCACAATGACCCTGAGCCATATAATAACCATCCACCCAAACGTGTTGGACTTACCATTGCTAAATAATATCACACTTATTCTCTGTTTGTGTAGTAGTAGTGGTTAGTACTGAAGTGCTCATGGTAGGAAATATTACTGACAGTTTTGAAAGTACAGTAAGATGTGGGAAGAGTTGAGTCTGGCATTATGAATGAAAGGTCACACTGTGCCTGGTTTGCTAAATTCCAAGTAAACATATAACCAGGACATACAGTACATGCAAGTGTAAGTATGATGTGCGACAGTCATCCAATGAATGTTTGTCCAAAGTGTCTATGGCAGTATAATCTTCAGATGAGACTATGTATGACTTGTCTACAACCAGCAGGGTATTAATTACTCTTAATTGGAAATGGTCGTAATTCCCAAATATTAATTGACGTTTTTGACTTATAAGGAATATTTAAGACTTTTCCTCTATGTTCAACCAAAGTACCTGGCCAGAGTACTTGGGCTGTAACTTCTTTTTGTTGGGCAAGTGAAACAAGTGCTATACCCAGCAAAAACTGTAATAGAATCTTGTCTCAGTTAGAATGAGTCCAATGATAGAGTAGTAATATTCCACGTCAGATAGGGTAAATATAGGGTTAAGCTTTTAAGTTTTTATAGCTATTTCCACTGCTGCCTGCGACTGCCATAGAGGTAACAACATCGAGTTTACTCTACCCAATCCAGTATCTACCAAGTCACTTATGACTACTTCGTTTAAATAATTAAGTTTCTTAACAGCTATGTCAATGGCTGCTATGTACTCACTAATTAATTGGATGAGTTCAATGTTAGGTATTATTCCAATTAATTCGTTTAGCACAGAAGATAGTTGGTTAGTTAGTTCGTTCAATTATTTCATGGGTTTGTGTCGTAGGTGTTGCCGAGCTTCTTAAGTTCGAATGACAATTCTTTTCTGTTGCCCTAGGGTAGTAATTACCCCCCCCCCCCCTAGTTTCTTACCTAAGACAGTGACATCATCGGCCAGAGCTTCTTAAGTTTGAATGACAATTCTTTTCTGTTGTCCTAGGGCAGTAGTTACCTCCCCTAGTTTCTTACCTAAGACAATGACATCATTGGCCATTGCTGTCCCAACAACTGGTTACTCAACAAACCCATAAAATTAAAAAAAAAAAGGCCACGTCTCTGACGACGAGCATGAGCAGTTTCTATATGTCTGTGTAATCTGATACATGTTGTCCAAGGTCTAAAATTATCTTTGGCATTTCTAGCAATCCGTGAACTTCCAGTTGTACAGTAACTAAATCTTCCACTATCAAGACTTTTACTCTATTTTCAACCAAAACACCTGAAACGCACCTGGCTTCAGTACTTGGACTGTAACTGCTGTTTGTTCGGCAAGTGTAACACGCGCTATACCTAGCAAAAACAGTAATAGAATCTTGTTTCCCATTTGAAATAAATGTCATTATTTAGTTTATGTTGCAGACCTTAGTTTTTGTCTGTTTGTGTGTTTGAAGACAGATATGTGGGAGTGGAGGTTAGTATTTCTTGTGCTTGTGCTGTTAATATTTTAGATGGTTCATTTAAGTTTATCTGTTTACTTCTATCTACATGCATTATTTCTACCTTCCCCGTTTTTATACATTTTATTTTTATTTTATTTCTATTTCCATGGTGATGTCAATTATTTCATACGGACCAACAAACTTGGAGTTAACTTTGATACTCTTTCTGGGGATTTTATCATGACATTTTCCCCTACAGCAATATCTACCTAAATTCACAGCTTGAGTATGTTGTTTGATCAACATCTCCAGCCTACTACCTTTTAGGTGATTCCTGACTTCCTTATGGATGTTATTAAACACTTGTAGTCATCCATATTATATGCTGGAGGAAAATTCCAGTAATGATTTAATATGGAAGTCGTTTGTCTGTTAGATAGAATCTGTTGAGGGGACTTGCCCACTGATGAGTTTATGGAACCTTTAATGGAGGCAGCTGTAAAGAATTCCAGTCTTCCCATGATCCGTGCATAGTATTAGCCATTTGTCGCAAAACTTCAAGTATCTTGCGATTGCTTGTTGGATGATATGCTGTTATAAAAGTTTGCTTTATATGATATTGATCACATATGTTGTGTAACAATTATTAGTAATTTCTTTACCATTGTCAGTTAGTATCACCCTAGGTGTGGTGTACTGACAAATTAAATTCGTTACCTTCGTTAAATTCGCTTGTGTGGTAAGCTTAGTATATTTATACCAGTTACATCCCATGTTTTTCAGGTATTGGGTAATTTAAAATTGGAGCTGGGCCCATTGTATTACCTTTATGAGCATGACATGATTCACAATTCTTAATATGTTTCTGGTTTGTGGATGATTATGCATTAGTGTTAGTACAGTCTTAATTAGTGTATCAGGGACTACTACTTGTGAAGAAATGTTAGTCTGTTTCTCAAGTTTTCCTGAACAAAGTGTCATCTATTACCTCAAACTGTGTTAGTGGAATGGGTAACTCCGGTAGGTTAGTTTCTTCGTCCCCTGGAACCAAAGCATAAATGACACTTGCCCAAAATTTATCTTTCTTTTGTTCAGTTCTAACAAGTTCCACATTGAAGTCTACATCACTGTAAGTGGGAATGACAGCAGCAGCTGATATATTACGAGATAAGTTATCTACAACTTTATTAAAACGCCCCGGAAGATATTTAATTGTAAGCTGAAACTCTGAGATACCATCTGGCTAATTGACCTGTCAATTTTTTTTTTTCTTTACTATGAATACGGTGATAGGCTACCCTAGAATTATTTCCCTGAAGGTCTTTAAGGCCCAAACCACCGCTATAGCTTCCAAATTCGAGAGGCTATATTTCTTCTCTGTATCCTTCACCACCCGACTGGGATATACACAAGCCCTGCAACATCCTTCTTTAGTATGCTGCATAAGGACAGGGCGTAAACCATCGTTTGATGCTTCAGTACAGAGAGAAAACGGAAGGTTCTGGGTAACTTAAGATAGGAGTAGAATGTAAGCTAAGTTTAACTGATCAAAGCTATCCTACTCTGTTTGTGACCACTTAATTCGATATCTTTCTTCAGGAGTCTTATTAGTGAGTTGGCTATTTTAGCAAAATTCATTATGAATGACTTGTTATATGAACCTAATCCAAGGAAACTCCTTATTTACTTTACTGTAGTAGGTTGAGAAAATTCCTTTACTGCTTTAATCTTGGAATCCAAAGTGTGAATTCCTTTACTATTTACTTTATGACCCAAAAAACTCTATTTCAGCCTTAACCTTTAATCCAACATCCTGCAGTCGCTGAAAAACTCTATCCAGTTCTGAAGGTGTGAATTTACATCAGGCTGACAATAATTAAGTCATCTGGGTATGCAGGTTTGGATTGGTCATTTAATTCTACTTGCCAATATCCACTAAGTCAAGACTAGTAAAGACTCGGTTATTTTCCCCAATCTCCCTGAGGATATCTTTAATTAAGCACAGGTAATGGGCACCTATCCTTGACAGTTTTCTCATTTATCTTCCTAAAATCTATAACAGGACGGAAATCGCCTGTGTTCTTAGTTACTAAAAATAATGGGCTGTTATAAGGACTGTTTGAAGGTTCAACGATTCCCTCTTTTGACATATCATCCACCATTTTATTCATTATTTGCCTCTGACTATGAGGTAATCTATAAGCTTTAACATATACTGGATCTGTGTCAGTTAATTTTATATGATGTTTTACTAGTGTTGTTTTCCCCAACCGCTCACCAGGTAAGGCAATAGCCGACCTGTGATTAGCTAATGTGTGTAAAAGCTGAGTGCGAGGTGAAGGAAAATCATTTACTTTTACATGCTCACTTAATTCATTAGTAGTTTTCGTAAATTGCAATTCATCAACAATGTGTATGTTGGCTAAGGGAGGAGATTCTTTTTCCACTCTATGGATTTAATATACACAAGAAAGTCACTTATATAAGTACCTGGTTTAATGTTCACTGCCAGATAAACCTTGTTAAAAATTGGAGCTTCAATGAAGTTGTCTTCTTGTATCAGAGAAATTATGGACATAATGACATTAATTATTCTACATGTTTCACTTAAGGATATGGTTTGATTTCCTTCAATTATCACCTTTCATTTGTACCTTAATGATAGCAAACCCTTTACTTGGTAATTGAGTAGTACTTTTGACTGTGCCTGCCAGTAGAATGTGTGAGTCACATTCTCCCTTGAGTGCCCCAGCACCCAGCTGGCTGGTGACTGATGACTCAGAGGTCAACATGTCAATATGGGTACAGCCGACCTTGAAAGATAATTAACTGTAGTGAGATAGCAATGTCAAGGTTATGTTCGATTAATTCTTTTAACTCAATAGACCATCAGTTGGTAACTGAAGTTTTCACAGTTATAGAAGGTACATTCTAGTCTATGACTACTTAATGAAAGTGTGATAGGAAATTGTACTATTCCTTTAGTGACTAGTCTACTACCAGATAAGGCAGTTAAATGTTTAAATCTGATGGCTGGATAGTCCATCGTTACTGCGGGTTTTCCCTTAACAGCCGTTTAAATGTTACTTCAGAAAGTAAAGGAGACACAAGCTCCTGTATCTACAGCTAGAGAAACATTTGTATTCCCCATGTTACAAGGAAGTGAAAGAATATCCACTTTAACCAAAGCAGCAACAAGTATATTTATTTATTATGTAATTAATGTGAAGTGTTTGGTTTGTTAAAATCTTCACCTGTTTTTGCACATTTGTTATTGACTTCATACCTGGCATTCAACGTTACTCTACATTCATCTGTGTTATGTGTCACACTGTTATGAATAATGCAAAACTGATTACTTGGCTTGTTGTCACTTTCACTTACTACATTATTATTATTATTATCCTTACTTTTGGCATTTGAGAGATTATTCTTATCAAAGTAACATTTTTCTAGGCTGTGTCCATATTTCCTACAGATCATACAATAAGGCTTCTTCTTCGCGCTCTGTGGTGTGAAGTTTGTAGTGTGTGGTGTGTGTGAAGTGCTTGGTTGAGTGTTTGTGTGTGTGTTTACAGCTACAGGTAGGGCTCTAGGTACATTTACTTGTTTGTTCAACCACTCTGACCCCCACAAGAGTTGTTTAGCATTGCTAATGGTCGAACCTACTAACGCTAGAGTCCTACTTAGTTTGACTGTTACACAATTACTCTCTATACTTCTAACCATTCTGTGTACCCCTGCTAGTGGACTGCCTAACTGCCCCCTACCGATAACATCTATGAGGCTTTCACAACACAGAAGAAAATAATTAAATAAGATATCTGGATGGGTGAGTGCAGTTACGGTCAATAATGTCCTAGCAATAAAGTCTGGTTTACTATGTCTACTTACGAAGCTTATGTTGTCATTTGTAGTCTGTAGTAACTGGATTATGCACATGAAAATTACAACCTTAAGAAAAAAATGGACAATATAAGTTACAATGTCCCAAGTGACTGATTTCACTGCATGAGTTTGGGATGAACCGTTAGTAATAGTAGATGAAGTGTTATTATTAGTTGCCATTGTTGTTGTTGTAGAGTTATTATTCGTTGCCACGGTGTATGATGAAGTGTTAATTGCTATTTTGTTGATGAAGTGTTAGTTTGTGAAGCCGTAGAATAAGTACGTTCTGATCTCGTGTTACTAGGTGAAGTTACTAAGTGTTATCAGGTGTAGGTTAGTAGTAACGAGTCAGTTAATTATGTAGATTTAGTAGGAAGAATATTAGTGGTTAATTCTCTACCTTGTATGTCTAAATCTAGTGCAATAATATTTACTCAAGAGAGAAGTTGCACTTTGCATAATACTTACACTTTAATTAGTTATCTCGGTTGAATCAACTAAGCTTTCACTACTTTGTTAGTATTGCCAAGCTACGTGTTCGCTTGCTTAACTAGTGTTAGTTATAGTGCAGTAGTATACGTATTCTTTCACTCATTCCCTGTCACTTTTTGCTTGAAAAATAACAAGAACACATCTGTATATATACGTGAAGGCATACGCACATATTAATACTCACAATTATGAATACATAGAATGTGTAATGAGGAAATATTGTTAAATACGTGTACATATAATATTATATCCTAGTGTGATGACGTAGGATGTGTTATTTATATGTTATATATGTATGTACCTAAGCTACTGACCATATTGTTGGAATAACGTCGATTGTAGTTGGTTGTTATTTCAGTTGTAGTCGCGATGACGTACCAAACCAAGCCAACGTCCTGAGTTGTGAAGTTCTGAGTTGTGAAGTTTTGAGTTATAATCCCTCAAAATGAAGTTGAAGTTCGATTATCACTTCCCTTAGACTATACTATATGAATAAGTATAGAAGGTATAGTGATGTAGTGATGTCGTACCAGACCACACCTACGTCCTTCCTCTGAAGTGTGTAGTTTTTTTTTTTTTTTTTTTTTTGTGTGTGTGTGTGGTTAAGTCAGCTGGCAGAGTGATAATGAGTATAACGATGACGTAATAGCCACGACCGTGTGGTGTGAGGTGGCAGGGTCGATGACGTCACCATTGGCTAGTGAGAGATGGAGAGAGGCTAGCTTGTTGTGGCTACGAGGTGCTGAATTGCGTTGACCCAGTGTGACCCCTTTGCTCTCACTCTCGTCTCACTAGTATAATCTCTTCTCACTCTGTCTCGCCTAACTTCACTTCTCTTTTTTTTTTATTAACCCTTTGTGCTCTTTCTCGATTATTACTTGCCTTTGTAATTGTTTGTATTTCTCTTTTTTCCTTTTCTTTTTTTTTTCTATACCATTTCGTATCCTCACCGCTGATCACCAATGTTCTGGCGTAACTTACTTACACCAAGTGACGAGAGTACACGAATAGGTGGCAGGCAACTGGCTGTCTTTTGATGTCTCTTCGGAGTTTGATTTTATTATAAGGCTTTTTATAATTACTAGGATTGAGAAAATACTAGCAAGATTAAATTAGATTAATCACTTTTTATTTATAACACGAGTTAGTCTACAGAGTCACAATATGTAGCTTGCACGGGTTTAAGCTAGGCTAGGAAGCTAACTTTAAGGAGAGATAACACGCTAGGATAACCTGTGATCGGATCGGTTATCTGTAGCCAACTGAGAGCTATAGGAGCGCAACTAGGTCGCGTCCGTTGTGTATCGTATGATCTGTGTCGTCACTTTATGCTAGCGTGTTACAGGTTCCCACAGTCAGTGAGTCCTGTTCTCTTCCCGTTCAAGCTTAGGCTAGCAGTATTAGAGCATCATGTGACGGTGTAAGTCTGAGTGTCTAAATGACTCATGTAAGTGAGTATTAAGTAAGTTATTATAAGCAGCCCTCCAATGAAGGTGAAACCGTAACAGTTGTGTAGATAGCGCGAGTTGAAGTAGACCATGTTTGCGCGCGAATCGCCGGTGTGTTTGACTCGACGCGCGAGTGTGTGTGGAAGCGGCCTGGGTGTTCAGTTTACCTCGCAAGTCCATTGTCAACTCACTCGTATTACTACTATTATCTATTGTATGTCATGATTACAACACTAAAAATAGTATGAACACTTGTAGGAATATATCATCGTGTAACTGTCACATAGAAAATGATAAACAAACTGGATTGTACCGTAGGAAACACATATATTTACCATCACTCTCCCCTGCCTGGGCGTATTTTGTGGTGTTATTTTACTTATTATTACCATTATGTATCGTGTGTCATGATCTATACACTAAATAATAATTTGTAACCTTGTAGGAATATCATGGTGTCACTCACGTACATATATTCACTACGGTATTGTCTTACGATCGTTAGAGCACAAATTCGGACAAGAAATAGCCCAGCCATCGTGGGGTCCCAGAATCGACTGAGTGGGTAGCGGATCGATATTGTGAGTGTATTTTCTCGCCCAACGACAAGAAAAACTAGCCGTACAGGGTGCGAAATAGCGCTAAATCGCTGTGACGGTGTATGTCGTGACCTGGCCCTTGACGTAGGATGGTGTATGTCGTGTCCCGGTCTCTAGGGGTTAAGAGTGAGAGCGTTGTGAATATTGAGGAAATCGAGCAATTTTGACGCTAGCGGCAGGGTAGAAATGGTGAGGCAGGGAGGGGGGGGGGTGCCGGGCTGCAGGGGTTAAACCATCTTTGTAAACACATCATCTGTAATATACACATATACATCATTAGTTAATATTAAAACAGTAACATTGTAAACACACACACACGCACACACACACACATGTATGTCATATAAAGCCTGAACCCTACTAACACAACCCCCCCAAGCCTGTCCCCTATTCCCGCACCCCACAAGCCTGTCCCCTAGTCCCGCACCCCACAAGCCTGTCCCCTAGTCCCGCACCCCACAAGCCTGTCCCCTAGTCCCGCACCCCACAAGCCTGTCCCCTAGTCCCGCACCCCACATGCCTGACCCCTAGTCCCGCACCCCACAAGCCTGTCCCCTAGTCCCGCACCCCACAAGCCTGTCCCCTAGTCCCGCACCCCACAAGCCTGCCCCCTAGTCCCGCACCCCACAAGCCTGCCCCCTAGTCCCGCACCCCCTTGTACCAGTCCTGTAGGCTTGAACTCTTTCAGGATCTGGTGACTTACTTGTATTAGATTCTTGGAGTAGTAGTGTTGTTGTGGTTGATTATTAGGTAGCGTAGCAGACGTGGTGTTCAGGGATTAATGACTTCTCTGTTTCTTAATTGAGACTTAATTTATTATACAATTATCTCTATACACACAGGGAATTATATTGATGTGCCTTTGTCTGATATGGTATTGTGTCTCTCTTGGTGGAGACAAGTAGCCCTAGGGAGTCAGTCTAAGTATCCTATCTGTAAGTGTATGTCCTCTGTTTATATACATTTCCAAATAGTTGACATTAGTAACCATTGCCTTATTTCCAATTTGAAAAAGGGGAGGTCTAGTATTTAACTCCTCCTTTATGTTTAGCTCCTCCTTTTGTTTAGCTCCACCTCCACTTCCTCTCTCTCTCTCTGTCCCCTTCTCTTTCCCTACTTTCTCTTTTGTGAGGGAAGTACATATCCTGTATGTCCTGGACTTGGAGAGATTAATGGTGTAAGGTTGGTGTGAATGGTCTAAGGTGGATACAAGTAGTTTAATTGTGTTTTGAGTGTATGTGTGTGTGTGGGTGTGTTCGACTCGCAGCTGAGAAATCAGTGACCCATTTTCCTACTTCCTGTCCTTCTTCCTGTTTGTGATTGTACACCGCTTGAACTACCTGCCTCCTTCTTAATGGCTTTGAAGGAAGGTGTACATTCGCTCGAGTCCGCTACCACGTCTGGTCTCCAGGCGTAATGCTTTATTTAATAGAAGACCAGTTTACAAAGGTTGGTAGGGTAGGACTACATAATAACTAAAATACATGTATTGTCACATAAAAATAGACAATAAGACATTGGCACACCTTAAACATAAATGAACATAGACAGTATCATCAATTCATGAATAGAAATACATTGTTACATAAAATTTCATTTTAATATTAATGTGTTTAGCTAGATGCATGTTATTGTGTGTATATAAGCTAACCTATGCTAAAGATTCACATTTTAATAAGGGGGAAGCCTTGTTGCTATGATGTGGCTGTGAAATAACAGCTATTATTTATTTTTCCATAACAAGATCATTCAGTATACGTTGATAGAGTTCTCTTATGCAATACAAAATATGACAGTAGACTTTCCTATATAAAAATGTTATAGTATCTGCCAGAAAGATAAGACATGGGTTTAATAACATTGGTACCAAGTTTTTTTTTCATCAATATATAGAGTAATCAAATGATATTAGAAGGATGTTTGATCCCTAGTCTCCCTGTGTAACTTAAAAGCTTCACTTTTTCTGTAACAATTGATAATTGGGAGATATTAAACAAGTCGACATTATATGAAATATATTGAAAGGTGGAAGAGATTGTGATATGTTTTCTAGCAATTATATATATTGTTTTTCAATGTAACGATTCCCTTGAATTTTATTTATTTGAGTCTGCCTCTCTACAGTAGCCTTCATCCATGCCATGTGTAGGGTGATTAGGGTAATATATTGTGAATTGTCTATCAGCAGGTAAGTATAGATAGTGGAAATTAGAAATTTGATGATAAAAGAGAGGTTTGATTAGTAATAGATATGAATATACATGCATATAGTGCTTGATTTGATTCAAAGCAAGTTGAGATTGTTGCATCCTTTGGAGAATTAATTGCCAATAAATATGCAGGACAAACATATAAATGAAGACATGCAACATGGTACTTAAGGAGTGTGTGTCATTGATGACATCATCACTAAGTATAATACTTATTGGAGGAAATTTGAACATTAAAGGATTATTCCTATTTTTATTGGAAATTCTTTAAGTGCGTAGCTTGTGAATAATATTTTACCTTCTATTGGAATAATAATGAGTATTTAATCTTGTGTTAAAATACTACGCATGATTGTATAATAATATTTCAAGTAGGTGTATAAAAATAGTTAGTAAGATGGTATTTCACACTGATTTTTCTTTTTCTTTGCATGTCATAGATATTTGAATGGTATTAATTATGAGTTGATCTACATTACCCGCAGTAAATACTTTCCTTTAAATGGTAGTTTTTCCTCTCGAAGTTCCTGTACTTGCCATACAGTTTCCTGCCCACTCGCAGAAATAAATAGAAGCATAAAAATTATATGTGATTATTTTCTTTTATTGGTAATGTAAAGCTCTATAATTCGTATTTACTTTCTGTGCAATGATTTGTACACTAATATATACCTGTTACACTAACTTACCTTGCTTTGCAATGTCTTGTCTCGTAACCCTTTATATTATGGGATATGTTTGTATACCACTATCTAAGCAGTACCAACTAGTGCTCATGAAATTTCATTGAAAAATTATCAAAACCACGCTCTGGGCTGTGGTGATGGCAATAGGCCATTATATATATACTTTTTTTTTTTTTTTTTTTTTTTAATAAGCGAGCAATATTACCTTAGTCGCTGGATTCCATTTGGTTATTCCATTTGTGTGATACCTGTCAAACAAACTAGTGTATCATGAAATACCTGTTGCTGTAACCACTGTTCAATGGGATAAAATTTGTAAAACAATATAGATATATCTTGTAAAGAGTACGAAATAGTGATCATATCATTCGTCACCATTAGTTTATGTATTTACCTGTTCTTTTCATCTGTTTGTTAATAAAATTGTAAACGAGAGCTCTCGGATTTAAGACGTCATCTGTACTGCGTTGTGTTCCTCGTCTGAGCCTGTAGCTGCTGAGAGTAGAGACATAAAACCGTTATTTATATAGGTTGATTTGGGCCACATCTGTAATAAGATATATTATATTTCATAGAAAACCGATCGGATTTTTGTTTATAATTGATTATTTTATTATACAGTAGTAGGGATAATATTACTAAGAAGAGGAAATTGTTATGTTCCAGTGATATGGATTGGTTTTATTTTGGATGGTTTGCGCGCTTTTTACCAATCTCTTTATCCTGTTTACATATACAATATCAACCGCCTGGTAAAATTATTCTTTATTATAAGTTTATTACCTACTAAAGATATGACTGTGTGAAGTTTTAAACTTCGATCGGGTACCCGTATTATTTTTATGTTATCACCTGGAGTGAACATTTGAATTATTTGCTTTATTAGACCGGCGATTACGCATTTTATTCCTGCAAGCCGTAAATTGCTTGTATAGGCGATTATGTATTTTCTTCCTTGCAAGCCTGTAAATTGCTTGTGTAAATTTCTTGTGTAGGCGATTACGCATCTTCTTTCTTGCAAGCCTGTAGATTTCTTGTATAAATTTCTTGTGTAGGCGATTACGCATCTTCTTTCTTGCAAGCCTGTAGTTTTCTTGTGTAGGCGATTACGCATCTTCTTTCTTGCAAGCCTGTAGTTTTCTTGTGTAGGCGATTACGCATCTTCTTTCTTGCAAGCCTGTAGTTTTCTTGTGTAGGCGATTACGCATCTCTTCTTTCTTGCAAGCCTGTAGTTTTCTTGTGTAGGCGATTACGCATCTTCTTTCTTGCAAGCCTGTAAAATTGTTTTGTACATCATGATGAATATGTTGAACTGCAACTCACTGTTGTTCAGCGAAGTTGTCCTTGTTGTAGCATGGCTTCTGTGTGGCAATTGTTATATCATATAATTATATGAGAGACGTTTTTTGTACGCCATATAGTATTTGATGAGGAGTTTTTCCTTTTATTTTCATGTTTTGTAGTGTTTATAGACTGTCATTTTGATGCAGTCTTTCCATGTGGAGGGATTTCCATTGTTTCTGTGCCACCAAGTACTTGTAGTATTTTACGGTTTTGCCGTTTTGTTAACCCATTAGCTGCTGGGAGATATGGGGAGATATGGTTATACAAACGTTTGCTTTAATATAGTAGATATTAGATATTTTTATAATATCGAGACATGTATACGATGGGCATAATAATTTGGGATTTAATATATGTGCACTTACTTTTTGCGGTTTTTTGTATAGTGGTGCCGCCACTAAATATCTAGAAAATGGTTAACCATATATAATAACTTATTTGAGCCCTGATTTGAAATTAGTAAGGAAAGTAGATCTATTCCTACTACGTCCCCTGATTCGTCCAGGATTAGTTTCCTGTCATGGAGCATTGCATGTTTCGCACTGAGCGATATATGTGTTGTATCATGTAACCTTAGTTTATGTTAATTGCATATTATATGGAGATTGGTTTGATACCTATTTCTCCCAGGATGTCCTGCTGCATTTTGATAAATGGGTAATTAACACTGAGGGAAGCATTATTTAATGTATCACTTTTAATTGGTTTATAAGTCACATTTACTAAGTTTTCTGAATAGCATCTCCTCATAAAGGGAAAAGTTATTTAAGTGACTGTGTAAATTTCGTCCATTATTTTCATCCTCAGAGTTAAATAATGTCTTATTATATGTTACCATAGAAATTGCTAATGTTTATGAACCACATTAAGTAAAAGTCCCTGAGTGACTTTGGAAGTAAATGACAAGATGATTGTTTAAGGGATTTGTTACTTTATCTAATCATCCTGGAAGGTAGTTAATATCAATATGTGGGAGAAATTCCTTAATGGTTCGATAATATCTGGCTAATTTTCCCGCTAAGTTTTGAGGTTATAGTAAGCCAAGAATCTGTTAATGATTATTTGTAAATGATAGCCTACTACGATTTTTCTAAAGTACGAATTGCCCCTAACATTATTTGCTAACTTTTCCTGGTCCGCTATAGAGTAACGAGTTTCCTGTGCATTTAATATTCTTTATGCATAAGTAGATACCTGATATAGACTCTTAGCTATCTTTTACATAAGTACAGTGCCTAAGCCTACTGAAGAAGCATCTGTACACGTGATATTAATAAGATAATGCATATTATGAGAATGCAAGAATTGGAGCTGACATTAATTAATATTTAATAATCAAAGCTCAGCTGATTTTTCTGGCATCCATACAAATCTGTAACTCTCTTGAGGAGATTATTTTAGGGTGCCCGTTAAATGGGAAAAATTCTTTTCGATTATTCTATCTACGAACATAAACCCAAGAGTGATTTTACGTTAGTTGACTTTCATTATTCGTATTTTATCCTCTTGTGTATGGAGCCTAATGGTGGTTAATGTATAACCTATAATTATTATATCCTGATAATAAAATGAAACATGGATATTTAAAATTTGAGGCCTACCTAATGTAACTCTGTAGAACCTTCCTTATTGTTACTTATGGTGATTGTACCTCTTTAGAAAAATAATTAAATCGACTAGCTAAGTGACGAATACGTTATTTATAACACTAACATGAAAATTGAACATATGCTGATATGTGGATGGAGCATTACATAACTCAAATGGTCTATGATTGTATTCATAATAACCATGAGAGTATTAAATGTAGCAATGGGGTAACTTTTTCTAAAGCTACCTGCAAGTTTCCACTGATCAAGTTGAATGTGTAAAGGAGGGAGGTGATATTTATTTTTTAATTGTAGCATTATATATTTTCTTGTAAAGAAATATTGGCCTAAATTCACCATCATTTTTTAAACCAAAAATATTTGACTGTTAAAAGGGGGAGTTAGAATCTTAATACTACTCTCATCCCACATTTCATTTATCATATATAACTTTCTGCCTAGTATGAGGTACGGTAGCCTATATGCTTATTTATTAATAGGTTTTTCCTAAAAAAATTACCAGGTAGGGCAATCGCATTCTGATCTGTGGCTTAGGATATTAATAAAATTATCACGATAAATTGGAAAATCTCGTCTAATAATAATATTTCTAAGTAGCTCCCTTATATGACTATCACTTTATTCTATTCGGTTGGAACCGATATAATATTTTCTTGTAGTATTTAGTCTAACTTCCATCTGTACAGATCACATAATTATGTTCCTTTTCTTTACATGATTATTGGTAGATTCTTTATTAAGATCAGTGACTTTTTCACTGTCTAGCTTTATGAATGTAGGTTGTAATCCCTGTATTTTATTTATTTATTTATTTATTTTGGTTCTATTAGGATAGAACGGTAGTATGTGGATGTACATGATATGGAAGATTTACCTTCAATGTATGGACGATATTTGGAGTTACTATATTATTATATTATGCAGCAATGGCCTTTATGATAATGGAATAGTTTCCGTTTTTTCAATACATATATTTATATATGGGTAACATTATATGGACTTTTATATTGGCCTGGACAATCCTATTTTAAAATACATTAATACTTAAAATGTATTATTTTATGTTTAGGGTTTATTATTATGGGTACATGGTTAGTTCCCTTGTTTAACCGTACAGGAAGGGTATAGTGTCCCTAGTACCTGTGATTTATTATTTGTCATGGTTGACAATTCTATGTCACCTGATCAATCTTAGTTTATAAAAGCCGCTGGGGACCTAACTTGCACAATTTGTTAAAGGAATTATCCAAGAACAAGGAAACTGCTGCTCCTGTGTCTATCATTAATAGAGTATTATATGTGATACTAAGACAGGGATTAATTTTATATTATCGGTATTTACGACGACAGGGCCTACAGTTTTATTTTCGAGACTTTTGATGCCATTTAATATTGTGGTGGTCTCGTTTCATACATCATGTTTCGATTGTGCAATCCCTGTTTCTTTATATTAAGGATCATGTATTCATCTAAGGAATACGAATTTGACTCGTGTAAATGACAGTATTTATGCTTAGATTTCCTTTGTTCATTTCCTGTAGATTTATCAGTATAATATTCACTGGTCATATGCTTATCTTCGTTACAATGTTTGCAACGTTTTCCCTGAGATTCCCCTTGAGTTATGGTATCAAAATTAAAATTCTTCTTACCCATGGATTGAGTAATATATAATGCATGATGTATGATATGAGATTCCTTCGAATTTAAATCTAGCGACCCTGATGATGCAAATGCTTTTGCTAGTTCCCTTGTATTGCCATTCTTTGTTTTTATCTTTCTTTGAACCCTTGACAATGAATTATGTAATTTACCATCCCCAAAAACATCAATAAGTGACTGTCTGAATGTGGCATATGACGTTAAATTCTTTGGATCAGAAAAAGCACTTGTAGTTAACCTATAACTGGCTGGACTATCCGGTGCAATATGTCCTCTTACTAATGCTATCTTATGTTCGTCCTGCTCTATACTCGCTTTGTAAAATACCTTCTCCAAATGACGCAAGAAGAGATGAATCCCATATCTTGGATTATCTCCCGTATAATGCTTTGAATGATAAATGGTGGTAGGTAAAAGTTTCATTGTTAGCATCGTAGAGTTAGTGGGATCAGAAGCTGTTTGATGATGAGCAGAGACAGTAGGAGATTGTAGAGGAGTAGTCATTGTTAGAGACAATACAGGATGATATTAGTAGACAGATTGAGTTTTTAATGGGGTTATGGTTGGAGAAGAAGAAAATGTACTCGTATGTGTTGGCACCACAACGAGACTTAGGGAGGCAGGGTAATCTAGCTCAATGGCTAATGAATCATTATCAGGGATATTCGAAGTTATTGTGATACCTTTGTATTAATGGGGGAGAATTCTTTACTTTGTTTTAATTTGGCACTTCTTTTCTTTCTTTCTGGGCTGTTAATGAGGAACCTAACTTTTATCCTAACATGTTCGTAGACAAGTGAAAAATAATGTAATGTAACATGTAATGTGTACCTACTTTTATTACTTTAGTTGCAACGATGATGACGACGAGTTGACGTCTAGGTGTGGTGTTGTGACGAGTCTTGAAGTGATGAATTAGTTAGCTCGCACACTAACACACTAACAGTCGTTCTTGGAGTGAAGATGATGAATGTTGACTTGCCTTTTACGAGAGAATTTACGTAACAAGGTGTCAGCTTGGAGGATGAAGTGATGACGTTGTCCTTACGTTCCAGGGACGCTCGTGTGATGAAGTGATGACGTTGTCCTTACGTTCCAGGGACGCTCTTGTGGTAGTGATGAAGGGATGGCGTTGTCCTTACGAGAGAATTTACGTACAGGGACGCCTGGGGTAGTGATGATTGATTGTTGTGAAGTAGATGAGGTCCCCTTGTAGGTCTAGTTGCAGTTATGTTGAAGTAGGTGGCTCTTGTAGGTGATGAATTTGTGGTTTATCTTCCTCGTTTATAGAGGTCGTGAGAGTATATACCACTTGAAGAAATTACTTGAGAGAATTTACAAGTAAAAATCTTCGGCTTGTCCTTGAACTATGTTATTTACTGTACTCCCTGGAAGTCAACCCTTTGCAATCTTGCTTTCTTGCAAAAACACCGCTGCGACCAAATGTACCAGTCCTGTAGGCTTGAACTCTTTCAGGATCTGGTGACTTACTTGTATTAGATTCTTGGAGTAGTAGTGTTGTTGTGGTTGATTATTAGGTAGCGTAGCAGACGTGGTGTTCAGGGATTAATGACTTCTCTGTTTCTTAATTGAGACTTAATTTATTATACAATTATCTCTATACACACAGGGAATTATATTGATGTGCCTTTGTCTGATATGGTATTGTGTCTCTCTTGGTGGAGACAAGTAGCCCTAGGGAGTCAGTCTAAGTATCCTATCTGTAAGTGTATGTCCTCTGTTTATATACATTTCCAAATAGTTGACATTAGTAACCATTGCCTTATTTCCAATTTGAAAAAGGGGAGGTCTAGTATTTAACTCCTCCTTTATGTTTAGCTCCTCCTTTTGTTTAGCTCCACCTCCACTTCCTCTCTCTCTCTCTGTCCCCTTCTCTTTCCCTACTTTCTCTTTTGTGAGGGAAGTACATATCCTGTATGTCCTGGACTTGGAGAGATTAATGGTGTAAGGTTGGTGTGAATGGTCTAAGGTGGATACAAGTAGTTTAATTGTGTTTTGAGTGTATGTGTGTGTGTGGGTGTGTTCGACTCGCAGCTGAGAAATCAGTGACCCATTTTCCTACTTCCTGTCCTTCTTCCTGTTTGTGATTGTACACCGCTTGAACTACCTGCCTCCTTCTTAATGGCTTTGAAGGAAGGTGTACACCCTTAATTATAATCATTGGTGGATGATGAGGGTTGTATAATTATAAAGAATGGATTATCAGGGGTGTGTGTGTGTGTGTGTGTAAGTGGTCGTGTATACATGTGTGTGCGTGTTTGTGTGTGTGTCAACATATGGGTACTTATTATTCACACACACACACACACACACACACACACACAGCACATTCACCTCCAATATGATCAGTTAGTCAGTATATTTGATCCACACAACACACACACACACACACACACACACACACACACACACACTGAAAGGAAAGAGAAGGAAAGAGAAAAGAAAGATAAGAAAGAAAAGAAGGAAAGGAGGGAAAAGGAAGAGAAAGAAAGATAAGAAAGGAAAAAGGAAAGACAAGAAGGAAAAGAAAAGAAAGAGAAGAAGGAAACGAAGGACATAAAAAAAATATAACTAAATAATATAAATAAACAAAATAAAATAACTTGAGATAAACTTTAATTAACACCATTCAATCTTTTAAAAAAAATCTAAAGCTAATTAAAAAAATGGCCATACAATTATATTACGTAGACGTCTGTTATATAATTCTAGGAGTGATAATAATAATCCTTAATATAACAGCTGGACTATTAATACTGTTCTCAAGAGGAAAGAAACCCTTGCTAACTCGTGTGTGTGTGTATATGTGTAATGATGTGGTGTGTAACATTGTGTGTGGTGTGGGATTGGTGTTTTATGGTGGTGTGTCGTATGGTAATTATAATTCCATGGTGTGTAATGGTATAGAATTAGTTTGTCATGGTGGTGTGTCACATGTTAATAATTCTATGGTGTGTAGTGGTATAGAATTAGTTTGTCATGGTGGTGTGTCGTATGTTAATAATTCCATGGTGTGTAATGGTATAGAATTAGTTTGTAATGGTGGTGTGTATGGTAATTATAATTCCATGGTGTGTAATGGTATAGAATTAGTTTGTCATGGTGGTGTGTCGTATGGTAATTATAATTCCATGGTGTGTAATGGTATAGAATTAGTTTGTAATGGTGGTGTGTCACATGTTAATAATTCCATGATGTGTAATGGTATAGAATTAGTTTGTCATGGTGGTGTGTCACATGTTAATAATTCCATGGTGTGTAATGGTATAGAATTAGTTTGTCATGGTGGTGTGTCGTATGGTAATTATAATTCTATGGTGTGTAATGGTATAGAATTAGTTTGTCATGGTGGTGTGTCATATGGTAATAATAATAATAATAATAATTCTACATGGAGTGTGAATGATAATAATTACATGTACTTTATATTAATACTTTTCCCCATTACAATGTGTGGGTTTTCCTGTCTAGGGTTAATGTTTAATAATTACTTTACTATGGTTAACAGTGGTTGGTATTCAAGGAGGGTACCATGTGTGTGGTGTTTGTGTGTGTGGTTATTAGTGTTGGTGTTTTATTTGGTATTAATACACACTAATATACACTACACAAACCACACTAATACACACTGGACAAACAATAACACTAATCATTATAATATCAATAATAATACCTGGACCATAAATAATAATAATAATAATAATAATAATAATAATAATAATAATAATACCTGGACCATTAATATAAATAATAATAATAATAATAATAATAATAATACCACCACCTGGACAATTATTAATAGTAATAACAGTAAGAATAACACCTGGAGATCCAATAACAATAACAACAATAATAATGACGCACACCATGACAACAAACAACACCAACTACGAGGCCTATTCAACGATGACGTATGGCACCACACACAACAACAACAACAACAACAACAGCATGATAACAATTACCGTACGAGAATCATTGTAGGGTTAATATACGGTCTAACACGAGGGAATTTGAGCCATGTTGACCTTAAAGGCTATCACGGACTGACCAAAGACCAGGATGTGTTTATGAATTATCACAATGTTGATACCTTTCATAAAGTGTTGGGTATTGATCACTACCTGTCTATAATACAAGGACAAAACAACAACAACAACAACAACAATGACAATGACGACCATAATAATAACAACAACAACGATCAAAACAATAATAATGACAACAATAATAATAGTGACGATAACAACAACAACAACAATAATAACAACAACAACAATGATAATAATGACAACAATAATAATAGTGACGATAACAATAATAACAACAATGATAATAACAACAACAATAAAAACAATAATAATAACGACAACAACAATACTACCAACGACGACAACAACAACAACAATAACAACAACGATAACAACAATAATAATAACAACAACAATGGCAACAACAACAATGACGACCATAATAATAACAACAACGATCAAAACAATAATAATGACAACAATAATAATAGCGACGATAACAACAACAACAATAACAACAACGATGAAAACAATAATAATGACAACAATAATAATAGTGACGATAACAACAACAACAACAACAACAACAATGGCGACAACAACGACAACAACAACAACAACAACAACGACAATAATAATAATAACAACAACAACAACAAAATTTCCACTTTGGGAAACTATATACTTTTGAGAAATAATGGAAATACAACTGGAAAAATACAACCATTGAATAAAATAACAACACCAATAACAACAATAACAACAACAGCAACACCAATAACAACAACAACACCACCACCAACAACAACAACAACAATAACAACAACACCAACAACAAACAATAGCAAAGAAGAAAATCCACAAAATCATATAAATTCAAAGAACAAGGTAAGTTTGACACATATATTTTTTTTTTTTTTAGAATTGTGTATGTGTGTGTGTGTGTGTGTGTGTAGAATTGTGTATGATTGTGTGTGTGTTAGTGTGTGTGTGTGTGTGTGTGTATGGAAGGAGGTTGATTCATGGCATAGTTTGGAGGAATCAGAAGCCTCCAATTAATTAATCACAATAATATTTTTTCCACAGGGTGACTTTTTGGTGTTGTTGGTGTTCCTACTAACCGTGTTGGGGAGCGTTGGGTTATTACTCTACACCAAGTGGAGATATAACACACAACACACACTAACACACTCACAACACCCACTAACACACCCACAACACACACTAACACACACACAACACACTCTAACACACCCACAACACACACTAACACACCCACAACACACTCTAACACACTCACAACACCCACTAACACACACACAACACACTCCACACTCACAACACACACTAACACACTCACAACACACACTAACACACCCACAACACACTCCACACTCACAACCAACCCTAACACACACACAACACACTCTATCACACACACAACCAACCCTAACACACACACAACACACACTAACACACACACAACACACTCCAACACACTCACAACCAACCCTAACACACACACAACACTCACTAACACACCCACAACACACTCCAAACCCACAACACACACTAACACACCCACAACACACTCCAAACCCACAACACACACTAACACACCCACAACACACTCCAAACCCACAACACACTCCACACTCACAACACACTCCAAACCCACAACACACTCCACACCCACAACACACTCCACACTCACAACACACTCTAACACACTCACAACACACTCCACAAATGCAACACAACAGAGTAATATTGACAAAGGTAAATAAAGTTAATTCCATACATGTAAATAAAGATAATAATAATAATAATAATAATAATAATAATAATAATAATAATAATAATATTTATTTATTGCTATCACTATTAATAATTAGAGTTTATTTTATTACCTTCCACATTAAAAATATATATATATATATTTTCCATATATATATATATATATATAATTTGTTTTTTTTTAAGATAACAAGTTTAATTAATGTTTATTTTTATATTTCAGATAACAATTATGGTGGTTACATATATATGGTGTTGGTTTCCATTCATAATAGAAAGAATAATAGTCTATGTGTGGCTAGTAATAAATAATAATAATAATAATGTAATATATCCACCATTACCATCATTACTGTTACTGTTATTTGGACACACACACGCACTACTCAGAGCTGGGATATATATTACTATAGTTAAAGTAAGTATGTGTGTAGTGTGTAAAGTGTGTGTGTGTGTAGTGAGTGTGTAGTGTGTAAAGTGTGTGTGTGTGTGCGTGTAGTGTGTAAAGTGTGTGTGTGTGTCTGTCTGTCTGTATGTATGTGTGTCTGTCTGTGTGTGTGTCTGTGTGTGTTTATCTGTCTGTGTGTGTGTGTGTGTATGGCTGTGTGTCTATCTGTCAGTGTGTGTCTCAGTGTCTATCTATCTGTCTGTGTGTGTGTCTATGTGTCTGTCTGTGTGTGTGTGTGTCTATCTATCTGTCTATGTATCTGTCCGTGTGTCTATCTATCTGTGTCTGTGTCTATCTGTGCGTATACATGTGTGTGTGTGTGTGTGTGTCTGTGTCTGTGTCTATCTGTGTGTGTATATCTCTGTGTGTGTGTGTGTCTGTGTCTGTGTCTATCTGTGTGTGTACATCTCTCTCTGTGTGTGTGTGTGTGTGTCTATCTGTGTCTGTGTGTGTGTCTGTGTTTCCTGGTAATAGTTCTGGGGTAATCAGTAGTTTGTCTGTGTGTATGTATTTGTGTCTATCTGTCTGTGTGTGTGTCTATCTGTCTGTGTGTGTGTATGTGTGTCTATCTGTCTGTGTGTATGTATGTGTGTCTATCTGTCTGTGTGTATGTATGTGTGTCTATCTGTCTGTGTGTATGTATTTGTGTCTATCTGTCTGTGTGTGTGTCTATCTGTCTGTGTGTGTGTATGTGTGTCTATCTGTCTGTGTGTATGTATGTGTGTCTATCTGTCTGTGTGTATGTATGTGTGTCTATCTGTCTGTGTGTATGTATGTGTGTCTATCTGTCTGTGTGTATGTATGTGTGTCTATCTGTCTGTGTGTATGTATGTGTGTCTATCTGTCTGTGTGTATGTATGTGTGTCTATCTGTCTGTGTGTATGTATGTGTGTCTATCTGTCTGTGTGTATGTATGTGTGTCTATCTGTCTGTGTGTATGTATGTGTGTCTATCTGTCTGTGTGTATGTATGTGTGTCTATCTGTCTGTGTGTATGTATGTGTGTCTATCTGTCTGTGTGTATGTATGTGTGTCTATCTGTCTGTGTGTATGTATGTGTGTCTATCTGTCTGTGTGTATGTATGTGTGTCTATCTGTCTGTGTGTATGTATGTGTGTCTATCTGTCTGTGTGTATGTATGTGTGTCTATCTGTCTGTGTGTATGTATGTGTGTCTATCTGTCTGTGTGTATGTATGTGTGTCTATCTGTCTGTGTGTATGTGTGTGTATCTATCTGTCTGTGTGTATGTATGTGTGTCTATCTGTCTGTGTGTATGTATGTGTGTCTATCTGTCTGTGTGTATGTATGTGTGTCTATCTGTCTGTGTGTATGTGTGTGTATCTATCTGTCTGTGTGTATGTATGTGTGTCTATCTGTCTGTGTGTATGTATGTGTGTCTATCTGTCTGTGTATGTGTGTCTGTGTGTCTATCTGTCTGTGTGTATGTATGTGTGTCTATCTGTCTGTGTGTATGTATGTGTGTCTATCTGTCTGTGTATGTGTGTCTGTGTGTGTCTGTCTGTGTATGTGTGTCTGTGTGTGTCTATCTGTCTGTGTGTGTGTATGTGTGTCTATCTGTCTGTGTGTATGTATGTGTGTCTATCAGTCTGTGTGTATGTATGTGTGTCTATCTGTCTGTATGTATGTATGTGTGTCTATCTGTCTATGTGTATGTATGTGTGTCTATCTGTCTGTGTGTGTTTGTGTTTGTCTATCTGTCTGTGTGTGTCTATCTGTCTGTGTGTGTTTGTGTTTGTCTATCTGTCTGTGTGTGTGTCTGTGTCTGTGTGTGTGTGTGTGTGTGTGTGTGTTTGTCTATCTGTCTGTGTGAGTGTGTGTCTGTGTGTGTCTATTTGTCTGTGTCTGTGTGTGTGTGTGTTTGTCTGTGTCTGTGTATGTCTGTGTGTGTGTTTCCTGGTAATAGTACTGTGGTAATCAGTAGTCTTCCAATTCATCCATAAGACAATAATTTCACATTAACAAGTTCATTGATATTATTTTATTTGGTCTAATTTTTTTCCTTAATAATTTTCAGAGCCAAAGAAAAGTGCATGTACCACCAGTACCACCAGTAACACCACCAGTACCAGTAACACCACCACCAGTACCAGTAACACCATAACCACCACCAGTACCAGTAACACCACCAGTACCAGTACCAGTACCAGTAACATTATCAGCTTAATTAAAACAACCAAAGATTTATGGCTTTCTCAACATAGACTCTATGGTCTCAAGCATCAAGGATGCAGGCAGGCCTGGCTTGCATGTCCAGTTTAGGAATGAATCCAAACCACATAATGTTGAAAACCTAAATTTAATACTAAATCTAAGGACAGTGTAAAAAAGTGTTAAAATTACCAATGGAAGGGGGGGGGGGATTCGATCCCAGTACCCCTGCAGCCCAATTCGTCACTTGGGCCTTGCTATTTAATCGTGGCTGTTACAATGCCACCTTCTGCTGTAGTTGCATCATGGATAACTTTTGTGGTTGTAAAGCTGGCATGGTTTCTCTGGGGGACCAACAACCACACTGGATAATGGACTCCTCCCACCCTCCTAATTAGTTCACATAAAAATAAATCATCTTCAGCTTATCTGTGAACAAACACAGGTTATTTAAATACTAATATTAGAAAATGGAATATTATAAAAAATAAGACTTAAAAATATGGAACACTAAAAATGAGTGAATTAAAAATGAGTAAATAAAAAGCTCTACAGTACAAGGAAACATGGGGCACAAGGAGATACTGATAAAACAAATGATAAAAAACATACAAATAACACTAAAAAGAATTTAAGAGAATTTGTATGTTATTTGTATGTTTTTTTTTATCATTTGTTATATCAGTATCTTTATTAGACATGAAATTCGTCTCTGTGGTCCTCTCCCTTCTCCTCATCTGTAATTCAAAAGCAAGACTTTGCTTAGAATTACTCGACTATATATATATATAACGTGTATGTATGTATGTATGAATGTAGAAATGAAAGAGGATATATTGTTATTATGCATTTTGTAATTATTACTGTATAATGAGTAGCGGACTGGCCGGTCGTTGCCAAACGTATGATTCAACCTATTGCTTTTAACTGCCTCTGTATTAAACAGTAGTTGATTATGTTTCTACTGTCTACTGTCCCACCTTGTCCCTTATCGTTCCCATCACCCTGTCCTTCCTACATACCCTATCTTTCCCTGTCTGTCTACTGTCTCACCTTGTCCCCTGTCCTTCTCACCTACCTTACCTTTCCCTGTCTGTCTACTGTCTCACCTTGTCCCCTGTCCTTCTCACCTACCTTACCTTTCCCTGTCTGTCTACTGACTCACCTTGTCCCCTGTCCTCCCAACTGTCCACTATTCATTACCCTGTCCCACAGTGACATATCCGTCCCACCCAATACATCACAGATGTATGTGTGTTTCCTACTGTGTTTTGTTATGTGTCCTGTTGTTTGTGTGTGTGTGTGTGTGTGTGTATCCTTCTGTGTTTTGTTATGTGTCCTGTTCTATCTATCTATCTATAGCTCCGACGCCTCGTTCCCTCTGGGAACTCCCACCAAGGGGGTGGCCACGTCAGTAGAGTCTCCAGTTTTCCCTGTTCCCGCATCCCCTCCTCACTTGCTCCATCCCCCCTCCCCTCTTACACTTCTCTCTCTCTCTCTCTCTCTCTCTCTCTCTCTCTCTCTCTCTCTCTCTCTCTCACACACAAATTCAAAGTCTCTCTCTCCCTTTCTCTCTCTCTCTCTCTCTCACACACACAGACACACACACACACACACACACACAAATTAAAAGTTTCTCTCCCTCTCTCACACACAGTCTCTTTCTCACATAGGTAATCTCTCTTTCATACAGTCTCTCTCTGACACATCGATATCACTCTCACGCACACACACACACACACACTCTCTCTCTCTCTCTCTCTCTCTCTCTCTCTCTCTCTCTCTCTCTCTTCGTGCTTGCTGTCCAATAATAATAATAATAATAATAATAATAATAATAATAATAATAATAATAATAATAATAATGTGTTTCAATTTCCTTATTATAAAATTTATGTAAATATTAATTATCTCATGAAATAAATGGGATTAATATTTACCAATATTTAATTAATGTGTAAAGAAGTGAAAAATAATTAAATAATTCTGGCGTTAAAGATGTTATTATAAAAATTAACGAAAAAATAAATGAGTGTGTTACGATTTTACCATTTTCTTTTATGAATTAACTTATTCTCCCCCCCCCCCCTCTCTCTCTCTCTCTCTCTCTCTCTCTCTCTCTCTCTCTCTCTCTCTCTCTCTCATGCTTGCTGTCCAATAATAATAATAATAATAAATACATAAATATTAAATAATAATAATGATGTTTCAATCTTCTTAGTAAAAAAGAAAAGTATAAATACTTATGAATTAAATGTGTTTGTTGGCAATATTGGAGCAAATTGATTCCTCCAAACTATTCCAGGCAGCAGATTAGATAGATAGATACTTTTATAATATTTATTAATAGATAGACACTTTTATAATATTTATTAATAGATAGATACTTTTATAATATTTATTAATAGATAGATACCTTTATAATATTTATTAATAGATAGATACTTTTATAATATTTATTAATAGATAGATACCTTTATAATATTTATTAATAGATAGATACTTTTATAATATTTATTAATAGATAGATACCTTTATAATATTTATCAATAGATAGATACTTTTATAATATTTATTAATAGATAGATACTTTTATAATATTTATTAATAGATAGATACCTTTATAATATTTATCAATAGATAGATACTTTTATAATATTTATTAATAGATAGATACTTTTATAATATTTATTAATAGATAGATACCTTTATAATATTTATCAATAGATAGATACTTTTATATTATTTATTAATAGATAGATACTTTTATAATATTTATCAATAGATAGATACCTTTATAATATTTATCAATAAATAGATACCTTTATAATATTTATTAATAGATAGATACCTTTATAATATTTATTAATTATTCCTGTTTAGAGAGAGAGAGAAAACAAACACTTATCTATTTTTATATATTAATTATATATAAAATATTATTATATATTTATAATTATTAATTATTCCATGAAATAAATGGGTTTAATTAATATTCATCAATAAATAATTAAGGTATAAGAAAATATACAACAATAAATAATTCAGGTTAAAATAATGATAAAAAATATCAACTAAGATAAATAAAAGAAAAATAAAGATAAATAAATGTAATATATATAAATAGATAATGAGTGTTTGTTGTCCCTTCTTGCCTTCTATTTCCTCTCTCTCTCTCTCTCTCTCTCTCTCTTACATAAATGCAATCTCTCTTTCTCTCACACGCACATAGTCACCTCTCATTCACACACACACACACATATATATATACATAAAGCCGAAATTCTGTATCTGTGTGTGTGTGTGTGTCCTCTATGCACGCCCTGATCCTTCGTCCTAGAGTGAATTTTTTTAAATGGGCTTGATTGCTAATACTTGGGGAGTGTTTTGGACCTATATAAAAAAATGTTTTTCATGTTTTTCAAAAAATGTTTTGGGGGGGTTCGAACCCCTGGATTTGTGAGCCATGGTCATGTCGCCTCCATCTATACATCCTCCATGGAGTCGAACCTCTTAATAAGATTTTAGGTATTTTAAAAGGAGTTGGAGGACAGAGGAAGAATTAAATTGACCAAAGGACGAAGGAAAAATAATTGGAAGACGAAGGAAGCCTTATATTGACCACAAGATGAAGGTAAAGGGCCGGTAGAGAGTGAGAGCAGTGTTGCCACTTTTGAAAACAGAAATTCCCACAGATTTTACCTCATTTCTCACACAGATTCACACAGATTTTGTGATTCTTCACACAAAATTCACACAAAGCAATAAATTTATTATAAATAAAAAAAACGTAGATAGTTTCTGTTTATTATGTGATCGTATGCTAAACATAAAAATGCTTCAAACTATTTTTAATTGTTCACAATTATTTCATGTGAAAAGTTAGAAAAGTAATAAACTAGGTGTTGCCCTTTTTGTCTGTACATAACAGATTAATAAAATAAAAAAAATCTTTCCTACATTTCAGAGAAAATAGTATGGAAGAGAACTCTGTTTTCTTTCAAATGCCTAATGAGCTCATTACAATAATTAGCCTACAGGTCACCACTGATATTAGATTCAAAATAAACAGTTAATTATTTTCATATCAGCTGGAACATTTCATTCCATCATTTACATTTGTATTTTATAGTAAATTTGGTGCATCACTTAAAATTCTAAAAGTTTCTCTCCCTCTCTCACACACAGTCTCTTTCTCACATAGGTAATCTCTCTTTCATACAGTCTCTCTCTGACACATCGATATCACTCTCACGCACACACACACACACACACTCTCTCTCTCTCTCTCTCTCTCTCTCTCTCTCTCTCTCTCTCTCTTCGTGCTTGCTGTCCAATAATAATAATAATAATAATAATAATAATAATAATAATAATAATAATAATAATAATAATGTGTTTCAATTTCCTTATTATAAAATTTATGTAAATATTAATTATCTCATGAAATAAATGGGATTAATATTTACCAATATTTAATTAATGTGTAAAGAAGTGAAAAATAATTAAATAATTCTGGCGTTAAAGATGTTATTATAAAAATTAACGAAAAAATAAATGAGTGTGTTACGATTTTACCATTTTCTTTTATGAATTAACTTATTCTCCCCCCCCCCCCCTCTCTCTCTCTCTCTCTCTCTCTCTCTCTCTCTCTCTCTCTCTCTCTCTCTCATGCTTGCTGTCCAATAATAATAATAATAATAAATACATAAATATTAAATAATAATAATGATGTTTCAATCTTCTTAGTAAAAAAGAAAAGTATAAATACTTATGAATTAAATGTGTTTGTTGGCAATATTGGAGCAAATTGATTCCTCCAAACTATTCCAGGCAGCAGATTAGATAGATAGATACTTTTATAATATTTATTAATAGATAGACACTTTTATAATATTTATTAATAGATAGATACTTTTATAATATTTATTAATAGATAGATACCTTTATAATATTTATTAATAGATAGATACTTTTATAATATTTATTAATAGATAGATACCTTTATAATATTTATTAATAGATAGATACTTTTATAATATTTATTAATAGATAGATACCTTTATAATATTTATCAATAGATAGATACTTTTATAATATTTATTAATAGATAGATACTTTTATAATATTTATTAATAGATAGATACCTTTATAATATTTATCAATAGATAGATACTTTTATAATATTTATTAATAGATAGATACTTTTATAATATTTATTAATAGATAGATACCTTTATAATATTTATCAATAGATAGATACTTTTATATTATTTATTAATAGATAGATACTTTTATAATATTTATCAATAGATAGATACCTTTATAATATTTATCAATAAATAGATACCTTTATAATATTTATTAATAGATAGATACCTTTATAATATTTATTAATTATTCCTGTTTAGAGAGAGAGAGAAAACAAACACTTATCTATTTTTATATATTAATTATATATAAAATATTATTATATATTTATAATTATTAATTATTCCATGAAATAAATGGGTTTAATTAATATTCATCAATAAATAATTAAGGTATAAGAAAATATACAACAATAAATAATTCAGGTTAAAATAATGATAAAAAATATCAACTAAGATAAATAAAAGAAAAATAAAGATAAATAAATGTAATATATATAAATAGATAATGAGTGTTTGTTGTCCCTTCTTGCCTTCTATTTCCTCTCTCTCTCTCTCTCTCTCTCTCTCTTACATAAATGCAATCTCTCTTTCTCTCACACGCACATAGTCACCTCTCATTCACACACACACACACATATATATATACATAAAGCCGAAATTCTGTATCTGTGTGTGTGTGTGTGTCCTCTATGCACGCCCTGATCCTTCGTCCTAGAGTGAATTTTTTTAAATGGGCTTGATTGCTAATACTTGGGGAGTGTTTTGGACCTATATAAAAAAATGTTTTTCATGTTTTTCAAAAAATGTTTTGGGGGGGTTCGAACCCCTGGATTTGTGAGCCATGGTCATGTCGCCTCCATCTATACATCCTCCATGGAGTCGAACCTCTTAATAAGATTTTAGGTATTTTAAAAGGAGTTGGAGGACAGAGGAAGAATTAAATTGACCAAAGGACGAAGGAAAAATAATTGGAAGACGAAGGAAGCCTTATATTGACCACAAGATGAAGGTAAAGGGCCGGTAGAGAGTGAGAGCAGTGTTGCCACTTTTGAAAACAGAAATTCCCACAGATTTTACCTCATTTCTCACACAGATTCACACAGATTTTGTGATTCTTCACACAAAATTCACACAAAGCAATAAATTTATTATAAATAAAAAAAACGTAGATAGTTTCTGTTTATTATGTGATCGTATGCTAAACATAAAAATGCTTCAAACTATTTTTAATTGTTCACAATTATTTCATGTGAAAAGTTAGAAAAGTAATAAACTAGGTGTTGCCCTTTTTGTCTGTACATAACAGATTAATAAAATAAAAAAAATCTTTCCTACATTTCAGAGAAAATAGTATGGAAGAGAACTCTGTTTTCTTTCAAATGCCTAATGAGCTCATTACAATAATTAGCCTACAGGTCACCACTGATATTAGATTCAAAATAAACAGTTAATTATTTTCATATCAGCTGGAACATTTCATTCCATCATTTACATTTGTATTTTATAGTAAATTTGGTGCATCACTTAAAATTCTAATGCAACCAATACATCCTCCTCGGGCACATCTTCATTGGTTGGAAGAATCTTTGCCCCAAAATTTCTTACCATCTAACTGAGTTTGATGGTAAGTTTTCTTTGCAGCACTCATTATATCAATGCTAATTCAAGTGTGGATACCAACTGACTAAAGTTGCGACAGCGGTAGAGGCCTCAGTCTCCCTCCTCTGTCACTCTGTGAGGACAAGCTAGTTCCTGTTTTAACTTGTGTTTACATACACACACACACACACACACTCATTTTTCATAATATTCTTAGCATTATCTTAAAATTCACACAGAAATTCACACAGATTTTAAATATTTGGTGTCCTCACACAACACCTCCCACGTAGCTCCATTTCGCACACAGATTTGTGGGAAATTCCCACGAAGTGGCAACACTGAACTGTGAGAGAGAGGGTGGGACAGCAGGCACATACTCTCTCTCTCTCTCTCTCTCTCATGGAAGTATACACCATGGAGGTATGCTACACGCACACACTCTCTCTCTCTCTCTCCCCCACATGCTATTGTGCGCCGGGTTGGGAAGGCCTCACTCATGACCGGGGCCCAGGGCAAGCGGATGGTCATATTCTGGCAATTTCTGACCCTGTAGGAACTCCCTCCTAGTGTTAGAGGCATCTAGCACAGCAGTATCTGTTTCCATGTATCCCCCTCTTTTTATGCAATTTATGGTGACGACCCAAAGTATTTGATAGCTTTTCTCGTTTTTGACACTTTTAGAACTTGTTAGAATATTCAAAATAGCAACAATGGATCAGAAACCCAAGTCAAAGAACGGACCTGCTTGTAGAAAGTTTGTATGTCCGGAGTGTGAGGTCTACAGGTGGACTGAGGACTTTAGTGGTGCAAGCCACAAAGACCTAATGGACCACCCTACACCTTGTGACTTCTGCAAGCTCTGAAAAGAGCACTTGCAGGAGACACTTGACTTGAAAAATGAAATTAAGATCTTGCGAGAAATGATAGAAACCCTGAGGGAGGATCATGTTGGTCAGTGTAGCTGCACCGAGGAACCGTCAACCTCAGAGGAGTCTACTAATAAAATAGTGGACAAAGAAAGTAAAGAAAATAAAGGAAAGAAAAAGAAAAGAAAGACAAAGAAATTAGCTAGGTCTTCTGCTCCAAACACAAGTGACCCTAGAGGGTCACAGAGTTTTCCAAATGAGAACTCTGACGGGTTTACTCTGGTAACTGGACGGAAGGCTGCTAAATGTAGTCATAAACCTCCAAACCCAGAACCCACAACAACTTCCAACCGATATGCACTTCTCTGCTCTGAAGACAGGGAGGCCATATTGGTTGGTGACTCTCAAGTTAAGGGTCAGGATAGGCACTTTGGTGCAGTAAATGGCACCAAAAGAACTGTCAAATGTCTTTCAGGAAAAAAAAAACTAAAGATATAAAGAAAAAAGTAGAAAAACTACCAGTCAGTGAAAGCACAACGGTAGCTGCACAGGTGTCTGGTAACGATCTATTCCTTAGGAATGGAAAGACTGGCAACACTGAAGAGATCATCCTTGATGCCATGTACATGGTGGATGAACTCAAAAGATTTAATAGGGCAGCAGTGATAGGAATTCTCCCCAGACTTGGTGCCAGTCCCCATGCTCTCTCTAAAGCTATTGGGGTAAATGAGAGGCTTGAGGACATGTGTACCCCTCTTGGTGTTCGGTTTGTGGACCCATACAATGTGTTTTATGGGCGAGCAGACCTTTTCTTGCCGGATGGGGTGCACCTAAACAAGCGAGGAAAGGAAGTCTTCGGGGACATGGTGAACCAGGTCCTCTATCGGTTAGTTAGATCTACTCATGTGGTTAGAGAGGGTCGTCAACCCAACGACAGTGATGCTCCTGAAGTGACACCCATAGAGGTGACACCACCCTTGGAGGAAAGGGTGGGAGCATCCTGTCAGAACGAGGGAGGTTCTTCCACAGAGGGTACCCCGGTACCTGAAGTGGTTGCACCACCATCTACGGTAGCTGATGCTACCAACCTTAGCCTGGTCAGCAGTGAGCCTTCGGGAAACGTGTCAGGCTAGGGAGTTAGTCAGTTCAGACAGACTCCCTCAGTGTAGTACTGATAAATGCTAGGTCAGTTAGAAACAAATTTAATGAACTCAGAGCTCTGATAGCAACTGAAAAAGTAGATATAATAGCTATAACAGAGTCCTGGATCCATGCAAGTGGAAGGGACTATAAAGGGGAATTCCATATCCCTACCTTTAGATTATTTCATAGAGATCGACCCGATCGGGAGGGAGGAGGAGTAGCCCTGTATATCCGAGACTCCCTAGATCCAGTGATCTACAAAGTCGGGTCAGAACAAGAAGTGTTAGGTGTTGACATGACAGTGGGAAGTGGAGTGTATAGATTCATTGTTGTCTACCGTCCACCACACCAACCCATTGATGATGATTCTAAGTTATATAATGAACTTAGTGATCTAATAGGGGAGAAGATTACCATTATACTAGGTGACTTCAACTGCCATGTTAACTGGGTAGATAAAACGGGAGATGCAGAATCAAGAAGGCTCATTGACTTTGCTGATGAAGCTTTCTTGACTCAGTGGGTGACTGAGCCCACAAGGGGAACCAATATATTAGATCTTGTGTTCACCTTCGAAGATGACCTTGTCTCTAGCTTGACTGTAGATGAGCCATTGGGAGGAAGTGACCATAATATAATTAGGTTCTCACTGCAAGTACCCAAGTCTAAAGTTAAAATTCAGAAACAGAGCAAACCCGACCTCAGTAGGGCAGATTTCTGTAATCTGAGAAAGGGAGTTAGTGCAATGCATTTGGAAATGGGCCAAGGGGTGAATGAGTCTTGGTGCTTATTCCGAGACTGCGTTATGGCACAACAATCAATGTTCGTGCCCTCTAAGCCAGTTGGATCCCCAATGTCCCAACCCAAATGGTTCACACGAGAAATAGCAGCTACAATTAGGAAAAGAAAGGTAGTCTACCACCAGTTCAAAAGAACTGGTAATTTAGAGATACAAAGTGAATATTACCACCTACGTAGGAAGGTGAAATCACTTGTAGACAGAGCTAAGCGTAACGAGGAACTCCGGATTGCAGCCTTGTGTAAGGAGAATCCCAAGGAGTTCTTTGGTTATGTAAACAGCAGAAAACCAATTAGAAACAAGATAGGCCCATTGCATGATGGGAACGGTGTCTTGCAAAACTCTGATGAAGAGATGGCAGACATTCTAAATTCCCATTTCTCATCAGTGTTCACCCGAGAAGATAGGGGTAACATCCCTGAGCCAGGCACTACTCATGAGGGTGTTACCATAGAAAGAGTTCAATGCAGTGAAGCAAAAGTTAGAGACAGAATAGGTAAATTAAGTGTCAATAAATCTCCCGGTCCTGATGAATTTCTTCCTAGGGTCTTGCGAGAGGTATGTGACCAGGTAACCCCTTACCTGGCTGCTATCTTCAATATATCACTTGAAACAGGAGAGGTCCCATCTGACTGGAAGGAAGCAAATGTGACTCCCATATTTAAAAAGGGAGATCGCCATCTTCCTGGTAACTACCGTCCAATCAGCCTTACATCTGTAGTAGGAAAGGTATTGGAGGGTAGGGCCTATAGTTGCAGATAGAATAGTAGATCATCTTGAATCATATAATTTATTGTATGATTCACAGCATGGTTTTAGGCGTCGGCGTTCATGTTTGACCAACTTGATTGAATTTTTCCATGGTATGTTTTCTGAGTATGACCAATGCCGGGCAATAGACATCCTTTATCTGGACTTTCAGAAAGCCTTTGATAAAGTACCTCATCAGAGGTTGATGGCAAAAACCCGTGCACTGGGAATAAGGGGCATGCTTGCTAAATAGATTGAGAATTGGCTAACTGACCGGCGCCAAAGAGTAGTAATCAATGGGGAAGCCTCAAGTTGGACATCAGTCACAAGTGGGGTTCCTCAAGGTTCAGTTCTAGGTCCACTACTCTTTATAATCTACTTTAATGATATAGATGTGGGCATTATCAGTCGAATTGCAAAATTTGCTGATGACACCAAGTTAGGGTGTAATGCTTCATCATTTGAAAAGGTAGAACAATTACATAAAGACCTAGAGAAAGTAGGAAAGTGGTCTGAACGATGGCAGATGCCATTCAATTTGGACAAGTGTAAAGTGATGCACATAGGTCCAGCCAACCAGAGAGCCAGTTACTCTCTGTTGGGAAGTGAATTAGTAGTACTGACTTGGAGAAAGACTTAGGTGTACTGATCAGCAGTGACCTCAAATTCTCCAAGCAGTGCCTCACAGTAGAGAAGAAAGCCCAGAGGCTTCTTGGTTACATAAAAAGGCAATTTAGATTTAGAAACAAAGAGATAGTCCTCACTCTGTACAATTCTTTGGTTCGGCCACATCTGGAATATGCTGTGCAGTTCTGGTCGCCGACTCTCAAGAAAGACATTGCGAGGCTTGAGAGAGTCCAGGCTAGGGCCACCAAACTGATCCCATCAATTAAACACATGGGCTACCAGAGAAGGCTGCAGGCACTAGGTCTCTTCTCATTAGAGACGAGACGCTTGAGAGGTCAACTAATTGAAGTTTTCAAAATCCTTCTTGGATATGAAAGCATTGATTATCAGTGCCTGTTTAGCTTAAACACTAATGCAACTAGAAACCATGGATGGAAACTAGACTTGAAACGCTTCCGCAATAATACGTTAGGTAATTTCTTCACATATAAAATCTGCAATGTCTGGAATCAGCTACCAGCAGAGGTAGTTGATAGTTCCTCGATAGAACAGTTCAAGAAACAGTTAGACAAAGTTCTGCCAAGCCTGGTAGAGTTAAAGTGATTGTTTCCTCCTTTCCTGTACAAAAATTTCCTAGTCTGGCCTTTTTTCCCCCGGGTTAGGTACATTTCCATTTCCATACCCGCAATGCAGGTGGGAGAGGTGGGTGGGGAGAGCCTTCTCTTTACTATACTTTTCTCTCACTATTAGTTAGCAACTACTACTACACCTACGGTACCTCCTTGGTATGGGTCGTAAGACTTTTTGAGGTGCTACTTGTCCTTGTAACTCTCTCTCTCTCTCCCTCTCTCTCTCTCTCTCTCTCTCTCTCTCTTTAATTTCAGAGAGAGAGAGGGTGTGTGTGTGTGAGAGGTAATATTGGGTTTGGTTAAATTTGTGTGAGAGAGAGAGAGAGAGATAGAGTGTGTGTGTGTGTGTGTGTGTGTGTGAGAAAGAGTGAAAAATTGATATAGTGTGTGTGAGAGATAGAGATAGATAGATAGCTAGATAGTGAGAGAGATAGAGAGAGAGACTGTGTGTGAGAGATAGATAGATTGTGTGTGTGTATGAGAGAGAGAGAGAGAGAGAGAGAGAGAGAGAGAGAGAGAGAGAGAGTGATGTAGTGGTGGTGGTGGTGGTAGTAGTGGTGGTGGTGGTAGTAGTGGTGGTGGTGGTGGTAGTGGATATGGTGGTGGTGGTAGTCGTGGAGGTAGTGTTGGTAGTAGTGGTGGTGGGGGTAGTGGTAGTAGTACCCCCCGTATCGTAAACAACACACACACACATACAGTACATACACACACACATACACACACACACATACACAGACATACACACACACACCCCTACCGTACACGTACACACACACACACACACACATACACTAGGTAAGGTAAGGCTTGGGGTGGGGGGTGCGGGAATAGGTGGTGGTGGTGGTAGTACTGGAGGTGGTAATGGTTGATGTAGTGGTGGTGGTGGTGGTAGTGGTAGTGGTGGTAGTAGTAGTGGTAGTGGAGTTTGCATTTGTTCCATATCAGTGTTGTATTATTATATCCTTCGTTTATTTAAAACTCTGTGATCATGTATGAAGATTGGAGGCTTCTGATTCCTCCTGTCTATGCCAAGAATCAAATAAGTTCCTTACGTATAGCTTCCACCGCCAGCCCTCCGCAGGAGCTAGCGGCTCTTGGCGACGGAGCCAGCTAGTATATATATATATATATATATATATATATATATATATATATATATATATATATATATATATATATATATATATATATATATATATATATATATATATATATATATATATATATATATATATATAAGATACTTGAGTATAAATTTATGTCTAATTAACTCTTATATCGCATCAGCCAACCAACCAACTCCCTCATTTATTATTATACACGTGTAACATATTCTTTATTACCAAGATTATTATTATTATTATTATTAAGTGCTGCAATATCATACATGTGTTGTTCTTTATTACCAAGATTATTATTATTATTATTATTATTATTATTATTATTATTATTATTATTATTATTATTAGGTGCTACAATATAATACACGTGTTGTTCTTTATTACCAAGATATTTACTAGGATGGAATAAAAGTGTTGTTTGTTATTGGACTGTGAGTGTTGGAGTGGTAATTCCCGATGATGTGAACAGCAGCAGTATCACCAGAAAAACCCACTATCTGTTTATTAAAAGTGGGGTTTTCTCAGCAGGATTGTGACTGTACACACACACACACACACACACACACACACACACACACACACACACACACACACACACACACACCTGTGTTCCTGTGTTGTAGTTCAGGACCTAGGTCCTGGGCCACGCTGGTGCACCGCCCTCAGTTGTTGGTCGTTGTAGTTTGGTGCAGTAGACTGTTTCCTTCGGTCGTTTGGTAATAGTGTGGTAGCGAGGGTTTATCTGGTATCGTTCTTAAGTATTTGTCTAACCCGACTTTGAAGGTTGTGAGCGTTCCTGTATGTTCTCGGAGAGGTCGGGGGAGACAGTTATACAATCTGGGACCCTGTATGGCTAATGATGATTCCTTCAGGGTTTGTATACTTCTCAATGTTCTCACTAGACGTGGGATGGCACATAGTTGTCCTCTTCGTATGTTGTGTACAACTCTAACTTTGTCTTCATTTTCCAAGTTGGGTACTATTCCGTTTATAATTTTCCATATATATATTATCATATATCTTTCTCTTCGTCTTTCCATTGAGTACATTCCGAGGTGTTCCAGTCTCTGCCAGTAGTTCATGTTATTCAGTCCTCGGATTCGTGATGTGTATGTTCGTTGGATTCCTTCAAGTTTCCTTATCTGTCCAATGTTAGTAGGGTTCCATAACTGACAACAATATTCCACTATTGGTAATATAAGTGCTTTAAATAACGTGATTAATGTAGGGGCTTCTCTTGTTTGGAATGTCCTAAGTATCCACCCCATATTTTTTCTGGCCTTTGCTACAATATTGACAATGTGGCAATGGAAACTAGCATCATCACTAATTGTTACTCCTAAATCTCGTAAGTGGTTGTTCTGTATTATGATGTCTCCTTCTGGTGTGTTATAATCCTCGTTAGCCAGTGTGTGTTTCGGCTGCCTGTATCTTAACAACTCGAATTTAGAGCTGTTAAATGCCATGTTATTAATTTCTGCCCAATTATATATGGTTGTAAGGTCCTCTTGCATCCTCTCAAAGTCATTCTGGATTCTTACTACACCGAGCAGTCTTGTGTCATCTGCGAATTGTGATGTTTTGCAGTAATGTATGTTGCAATCAATGTCACCAATATAAATGAGGAAGAGGAGGGGTCCAACCACCGAGCCCTGTGCTACTCCACTCTTCACACCCACTTTCACTGATTCGAAGCCTTCAACCATCACAGACTGAACTCTGTCTTCGAAAAAGTTTTCTAGCCACTTGTGTAGCTTCCCTCTTACACCAATATGTGCTAGTTTTTGTAATAAAGTTAAGTGGTCCACTTTGTCAAAGGCTTTGGAGAAGTGTAGATAGACTACATCTGCCCCATCTCCATATTGTAGAGTATTCAATATATCCATCCTGTGTTGTAGGAGCTGTGACACGCACGATCTTCCGCTTCTAAATCCGTGTTGCCCGATATTATATAATTGTTCTGCTTCTAGATATTTGGTGACTTGTTTCACAACTATCCTCTCAAATATCTTGATCACATGTGATGTTAGAGCCACAGGTCTGTAATTTTTAGGTTCCGTTCTTGGTCCGTTTTTATATATGGGCGTGATTTTTCCGTGTTTAAGTAGGCTAGGTATGTCTCCTGTGTCAAACGATTTCCTCCACAATAGTTGTAATGGTGTAGACACAGTAGAAGCACATTGTTTCATTAACACCGCTGGTATACCGTCTGGTCCTGCAGCAGAGTAGGTGTTCATTTCTCGTATAGATGATTCTATGCTGGACTTGTTTATTTCTATTTCGTTTAGTTGTGATTCTGCAGGAGGTGTTGTTGCTGCTGTTTGCCAGTGATTCCTTCTGTCCAGGTTTTGTGTACTAAATACCGACACATATTGGTTGTTAAGTGCTTCACTTATTTCCTGTGGGTCGCTGGTGAGGTGTCCATTATATTTAAGTGGTCCTATGGTTGTGCGTGTGTTTGCTTTTTTCTTGGCGTATTTAAAAAGGTATTTTGGATTCACTTTTCTGTTACTTATAGCTCTCTGTTCCTCTGCCTTTGCTTCTCTCTCGTGTGAATGAGTCAGTTCCATCTCTATTCGTTCAAGTTTTTGCTTTATTGTATTTCTGTTTTCATCTTCCAGTTGTCGTTTATTTAGTTTTGTTCTCTTCCTCATAAGTATTCTTCTATCCCTTGGGATAGAGTAGCTTTTTAGCTGTATCTTTCTAGGGATATGTGATTTACAAATCTTCTGAAGCTTATAAGTAAAAAGTTGATAGATTTCATTAGCTGTCTGTCCATTCACCTCCTCTTGCCAGTCTATATTTGATATTTCATCGTTGATAGATTTCCAATCTATGCTGTCGTGGAAGAAGTTCATTGATTGAAAGTCTTCGGTGTTCGCTGGTAAAGTCATGGTCTAATGTACTGCAACCTGGTGAATAAAAGCGAGCTATTTGAGTTAATTTTATGAACCAAAATTGCACACACCAACTGCTATAGTTTCGGATCATTTTTCGAAGCCATCTCATTGGAAGATGTTGCAGTACATTAGACCATCACTTTACGTTATGTGGTTGCCGATTAGAGTTCAGTGTTGTTTCGACCACCATTAGTCGGTGATTCGAAATGGTAATATCTTCGGTCCTTACGTCACTTATTAAATCTTCATCATTAGTGAGAAATAAGTCTAAACTATTATTTTCTCTTGTTGGTATACGAATGATCTGTTTTAGCATTAGATTATCCATCATTGTGAATAGTGAGTTAGCTTGTACTCTGTCTTCTCTTGTTCCTCCATATATCGTCTTTTCATTCCATTGTATGTCTGGGAAATTGAAATCTCCGTTGATTATTATCGTGGGTTCTGGAGCTCCGAGTTTCTCTACTTCACGTTCGATAATTCTCAACACTTCTAGCATGTTTTCTGTTGAACATCTTGGTGGCCTGTATACGCTACTCAATAAGATTTTCCATTTAGTTATGTATAAAATAACATATTCTACCTCTCCGTTCGACCCAGTGGCCAACATTTGTGTGTCTTTTGCAATATCATCTCGTGTGTAGATCAGGACTCCTCCTTTTTTTCTGTCGTTTGCTCTGTCTGCTTTATATAGTTCGTAACCTTCTATCTTTATTTCGGCATCTCTTATATTGTTTCGAAGATGACTTTCAGTGATGCAAATAAGGACACTATTATATTCAACCCCTATTTCTTCTAGCATTTTTTTCTTGTACCATTTTCTTCTAGTTAATAGGCCTTCGATATTACAGTATATTATTGTTTCGATCTTCACCTCCGCACTTTTCCCTTGTTCGTTTTCCTTTCCCTGTATTTTGTGTTCGTTTGGTGTGTCTCTCAGAGGGTTGACGTGTGTTTCTTCAGAGCTGCCAGTTGAGTCTAGTTTTTTGGAACTAGTATTTAAGTGATTGCCCCTGTTTCTTCACTTACATAACACATTGTGCGTCGGATGATACAAAGTTTGGCTTGTATAAAAGATGGGCACTGAGTACTAAACACAGAATGTCCAGTTTCTTCTCTTCCGTTAGATATATAGTGATGACATTTCAGTTGTTGTTTATTTGTACAGGTGTTGGAGATGTGATTCTGTGCACAGTGTCCACAAACCGGATTCTCTGCATAACATTGGCTTGTTTTATGTCCATATCCCATACATTTACCACATCTTCTCACCCAGTAGTGATCATATACTCTACACCTTGAGAAATGTAGGTATATGCGGTTGTCATTTTTCTGGATTTGATTTCTGATGTTTGGTGATACCATGATTACAGCAGTTTTGTGTCCCGGAGTACTGGGCTTTGTAAACAATAATTTCATATCCTCTTCCTCAGTCATAATGTCAACTAAGTTTTCATTTTTGTCTTGAATAGACTTGATAATATCTGAGTCTTCGATACAGTCTGGTATGAAAGTGATACTTATTTTTGGTTTCAATTTTTTCTCACTTATTATTTGATGCTTGCCAGCTATTTGATCGTTTGCTTCCAGTGCTTCGACTGCTCGATCCTTTGTTGACTGAGAAGGAAATACTAGTTTCATCGTTTTTTGTTGAATAGTTTTGGCAGTTACCATGGGTACTTGTTTGAGAGTTGAAATTATTCCTTGTTATTTGACGGGGTCGTGAGATCTTTCGGTTTTATAAACACAGCATGTTGGTTTGGTTTTACCTTTCCAGCAACGTCAGCATACGAGGTACCTGGGTGTTTCACTTGCCTTGTTTTAGTCGTAGCTTGATTTGCGTCAGCTTGTTGCTGGGTCTGTAGCATATCCGGGTAAAGTTGCCGTTTGTTGTCCTTGTTTTCATTGTTTATGCTGCGGTTAAGTAGTTTGATGTCGGCACGTAGCTCTGTTATTGCAGTCACTAGGGTTCCGTCACCGGTCTGCTGCCCATTACCAACATTTTGTTCCAACCAGTCCACCAGAGTTTGGTATTCTTTTATTCCTAATTTCACACAGTTTGCACAGGTGAATTGAATCCGTGAAGTGAAGTATTTGATGACCGTATAACTTGGCAGTTGTGTACAAGATACATGTAGGATATTTTTACACTGATCACAGCGGATAGCTGGGGTGTTCACCTCCTTGCTACATTTGTTACAAAGTTCCTTATTTGGTTTTACAATTCTTGATGTTATTAGCTTATCCATTACAAATATGTAAGGTTACTTCATTAATAACACCATCACTGTCACTTTGAAATGTTTTCTATCACCAAACGACCACAACAACACTTTCACAGGAGCGTATGTATAACACGTCCACTCGCCACGACTGTCTCACACACATACACACACACCACTATACCTCCTGCCTCAAATACCTAATTTTTACATTGTTTTGGGTGGTAAATAAATCTGGAGCAATTGATTCCTCCAAACTCTTCCAGTCAACAGCGCACCATTGTATTTATTGCTTGGTTCTGTTTCCTGGCATACCTTGGAGGAATCAAGACACTTCAATATACCAAAAGTGTATTACCCTCTTAAGTTTAGGAACCAAACTCTCTAACAATGACACAACGAAAGGTTTAAAAAGTCTGGCAGCTGGATATGTGTGTGTGTGTGTGTGTGTCCCCTCTGTGTGTGTCTGTATGTGTGTGTGTGTGTGTGTGTCCCCTGTGTTTGTGTGTGTGTGTGTGTCCCCTCTGTGTGTGTGTGTGTGTGTGTGTCCCCTCTGTCTATGTGCCCTGTGTGTGTGTGTGTGTGTGTGTGTGAGGGAGGACATGTGTGTGTGTGTGTGTGCGTGTGTGTGAATATATGAGGGAGAACATGTGTGTGTGTGAGAGAGAGAAAGAGAGAGAACGTGTGTGTGAGTGTATGTGGTGTGTGTGTGAGGGAGACACAAGCCTAAACAACCAAAACACATACACACACACAAACCCAAACTACAAAAACACACATACACACAAACCCAATCAACCAAAACACACACAGATACACATAAAAAACAAAAACAAAAACAAAAAAAAACAGGGGGCAATACAATGTTAGTATACTTGGAGTAACTGATTCCTCCTACCTATACCAAGGAAACATACATCCATAATGGTACTATTAGGGGATATTCTTTGTGTGGCTGTGTGTTGATTCCACAGTGGTATTGGTTTGTTAGCTACCCAACCAACCACACTTGTAAGGCTTCATTATCTTAGGGTTGATTCCACAGTGGTATTGGTTTGTTAGCTACCCAACCAACCACACTTGTAAGGCTTCATTATTTTCCTAAAGCTGTGTATTTACATTCACAAAATCTATCAAACTATTTGATATTAATAATCACTGTATAGTTTACTCACCAAATTCATTAAATAATTCACTTAAATAATAATAATAATAATAATAATAATAATAATAATAATCACTGCATAGTTTACTCACCAAAATTATTAAATAATTCACCCATAAGTCTAACATTCTTTCGTTTGCGTGCTTACAAACCACAAGGAACGCCTGTCGAATTGTCCCGAATACAGGAGCTGAACCAACTATCAAAATATAGTGGTAGTAGTAGTGGTAGTGGTAGTGGTGGTAGTGGTAGTGGTAGTGGTGGTAGTGGTAGTGGTGGTAGTGGTGGTAATGGTAGTGGTGGTAGTGGTAGTGGTGGTAGTAGTAGTGGTGGTAGTGGTAGTGGTGGTAGTAGTAGTGGTAGTGGTGGTAGTAGTAGTGGTGGTAGTGGTAGTGGTGGTAGTGGTAGTGGTGGTAGTGGTAGTGGTGGTAGTGGTAGTGGTGGTAGTGGTGGTAGTGGTGGTAGTGGTAGTGGTGGTAGTGGTAGTGGTGGTAGTAGTAGTGGTGGTGGCAGTGGTGGTAGTGGTAGTGGTAGTGGTAGTAGTGGTGGTAGTGGTGGTAGTGGTAGTGGTGGTAGTGGTAGTGGTGGTAGTGGTAGTAGTAGTGGTAGTGGTGGTAGTGGTAGTGGTGGTAGTGGTAGTGGTAGTGGTAGTGGTAGTGGTAGTGGTGGTAGTGGTAGTGGTAGTGGTGGTAGTGGTATATACACACACACACTCTCTCTCATACACACACACACACACACTCTCCCTCATACACATACACACACACACTCTCTCTCAGGGCTGGATTTAGGTGTGTGGAGTCCCCTTGGCAGCCTGTGTGTGGAGGCCCCCTTCCCCTCGCCCCCAATAGTCAGAAGGGGAAAAATAAAAATGGTAATTTTAGGAGCATTCTGACGCCATACGTATATATTTTGATATAATTAGATAAACAAATAATGGTATATACATTTTACATGTTATTTAAGTAGTAAATGAGATTTGAAATTAATATGCAAGTGAAAATATTATATAAGCGTTTTCCAACTAATTCCTAAATTTAAAATTATGTAACTTCTGTATAAATGCACAAATAAGATTAAAGGTATTCATTCAAACTATAATTATAATAGTCCATAATGTAATGAGTACATGTTGAGGGAGTGAGCTTCCCCGAGTCCCAGGTTGTGGGGCCCCCTGGTTGTTGGGGCCCCTGGGCACCTGCCCTCTTTATCCACTCCTAAATCCGGCCCTGCTATCTCTCATAAACAAACACACATTATCTCTCTCTCATAAACAAACACACATTATCTCTCTCTCATAAACAAACACACATTATCTCTCTCTCATAGACAAACACACATTATCTCTCTCTCATAAACAAACACACATTATCTCTCTCTCATAAACAAACACACATTATCTCTCTCTCATAAACAAACACACATTATCTCTCTCTCATAACAAACACACATACACTATCTTTCTCTCTCTCTCTCTTACACATACACAGATACACACACACACACACTCTCTCTCTTACTCTCTATCTTACACATACACACACACTCTTACACATACACATGCTCTCTCTCTCTCTCTGTCTTACACATACACACACTCTCTCCCATACACAGACACACATTATATCTCTCTTACACACACACACACACACACACACACTCTATCCACTATTGTGTTGAGTGTCACACAGTGAGAAACCTTTGTATTGACACAGGTACACACCCTCATACAAATATGTGATGCAGTTTGAAAATTGGAGGTAAATGAGTCCTTCAATGACACCACCTACAGGGAAGGAGTTTGTTACGTGGTATTGTCAGGAGGAATCAGAAACCTCCACTTTTAATACACAATCACAGGGTCCGTAACTGATAACAACCTTGAGGTGATGCTTACTTTCCATCCAAACTTTGGTGGTTGTAAATTGTAGTTTGTTGTACAGCCACAATCAAGTAACCACCAACACTTTCCTACCATCTTTCAAATAATTCAGTATCATTTCAAATTAGAATCATACAACACTTTATGTCAACTCAACTCCCTCAATTATTAGTATGAGGTGCTGCAAAATCATACACGTGTTGTTCTTTATTACCAAGATATTTACTACGATGGAAGGAAAGTGTTGGTGGATATTATTATTATTATTATTATTATTATTATTATTATTATTATTATTATTATTATTATTAGGTGCTGCAAATCATATACGTGTTGTTCTTTATTACCAAGATATTTACTATGACGGAAGGAAAGTGTTGGTGGATATTGGATTGTGTTCTGTACATAATGTTGTAGGCCTCATCTTTATTATATCACATTATGTTTTCTCTTTATAATAAGTTGTTGTGCTTGCCCTACAGTACTGCATAATTATCATCTTGTACTGGCTAACTTTATATATATAATTTTATATTGGGTATAATTCTATATTATTCTACATGTATGAAACTTAATGTGGAATTATTGTCGTATTTTTCATGGAAATGTATCATTTTATATCCCTGTATTGTCTGACGCTTTGGTGAAATAAAAAAAATAAGAAAAGATAGAATAATCTCACTCTCTCTCTCTCTCTCTCTCTCTCTCTCATAAATTACCTAATTACCCAACATATAAAGTGACAAACAAGTAAGCATTTCGAAACGTTTTGTAATATTGTGATCCCAAAACGTTCTGATTTTCTCTCCCTTATCTCTCTCTCTCTCTCTCTCTCTCTCTCTCTCTCTCTCTCTCTCTCTCTCTCTCTCCATACACACCCACTATGAATACTACTACTACTACTACTACTTATAACAGTGGTTCTCAACCTTTTTCAGTCCATTCCCCCCTTCATGAATTCTCAACATTCATGTGGCTCCCCTGCGTATTTTCCCAAATCCCACCCCGCCAAAAAAAAAAAAAGGTTTAAATAAAATAAAAGCAAAATGCTGATGAAGAGAACACTTGCTTTATTTTTATTACCAAGTACACAGTCGTAATTATTTTATATTTGATAGATTTATTATATTTGATATTTATTTTTGTCTATGGCAAGAATTGTATAATTGTGACAGCCCGCCATTCCCCCCTTAAATTCTTGCCATGGACCCCTGGGTTGAGAACCACTGAATTATAATAATAATAACAATAATAAACGAACAAAAGAGAGAGAGAGAGAGAGAGAGAGAGAGAGAGAGAGAGAGAGAGAGAGAGAGAGAGAGATGTACATTGCATCATGGATTCTGGGTTTTCTCTACACTACTCAGGAAACCATAACATCTGTGTGTGTACCGGCTAAAACTACATTTTATAGTCTACTTATAATACTTACATACTTACGTAGTCTCACTTACATGAGTGAATGATACATCACATGATACCTTGAAACTGCTAACATAGACATTAACATGTTGGATACAGGACCACAGCTTGATGGGAACCTCTGACACGTTAGAAGATATTAACATCAAGGATCATCACCTACATAGGAGAGCACCGTCTTCGTTCCTTCTAAACCTCAGTTTTGCTAAAGATAACCATAGCCTTAACACGTTATCTTATCTTATATCATTCTCTTAAAGTTAGGTACAAAGTCTTACTTAACCCCTTTTTGTGACTCTGTACAAAACATCTAGAGTTATAAATAAAATTGTGTCAACCACAGATAACGTTTGCTATATCTCCACCATAATTATAGAAACCATATAATTAAATCAAACTCCGAAGAGTCTACAACCTACAACCAGACTACAACCTACAACCAGACTACAACCTACAACCAGACTACAACCTACAACCAGACTACAACCTACAACCAGACTACAACCTACAACCAGACTACAACCTACAACCAGACTACAACCTACAACCAGACTACAGCCTACAACCAGACTACAACCAGTCACACAGCCACGTAATTATTATACCACACAACAAAAACCCTGCTGGTGTCTTAGTGTTCCTCACAGAACGCGACAACGCCTCAACATGTGTGTGTGTGATATACTCTTGTGTGTGTGTGTGTGTATGTAAAAATATGCTAAGAGAGTTAATTTAATTTGCTATAATATTTTCGTATGTGTAATGTAGAGAGAGGATTAATTTATTGTACACACACACACACACACACACACACACACACACACACACACACACACACACACACACATAGTAACATGTGTGTGCAATTTCGTCACTTTATAACACACACACATACACTCACACACACACATAAGCCAGTTTAGTCATTAGAGAACAATGCACCAATACACATTCACGCCACAAACCACTAATGCTCCTACTGCTACAACACAGCCTCCATCACCACCTTGAACCCTCTACCCCGCTCTGGCTCACCATCACCCATCCCTACCACACCCACCAGGTATCTCGATGCTCACCCCATCCTTCTCCCGCCTCACACAGCCCCCAGCATACCCCAACCCGTCCCTCTCCAAGATCTCACTCAACACCTACACCTCATACTCATCCCATACATCTTTCTCCTATTCCACCTCTAGCTATCCCTCTTCCACCCTCTCCTACGATACACCTTCCCTCTACCCCGTCCATCCCTCCTACCCCTACCCTCAACTCCACATAGCCCCCACCCAAATCCTCCACGCCAACTTTAATCCCTTCTGATCTTCCCCAAGACAGTATTCCCATCACACAACCATTGCCAGCCACGCCCCCTCACCCCTTCAACCCAGGCCCCGCATCTCAGCCACCAACACTCGCTGCCACACCTGCTACTCCTCGGGAACACCTACAGGATGATGAGCCTTCCTTACCACCCGATGATTGCACATCACGTGCTGGACAGACCATACGGCGACCAGCAAAATATTTATCCATGCTTCACAATGCATACACCCACCCACGGTCTAGTTAGTACTAACTAGTACTATCTAGAGATTCTAGACCGTACACCCACCCACACCACACACAAACATTATCACACACCCCATACTATTAATTCAATAAGTTTCTGTCGTACACCTTATACATTACCTGCATCCTTATTTGTTATTTTGCATATGTTTGTTCCCTCTTCCCTTCCTCCATGTATGTTCCGAATATTTCTGAGGGGAGGGGGGTAATGTAGCATGCAGCCACATGTGTGGCCACTCTATGTATCACACACATATGGCCACTACTGTATCACTAGGTATTCTTAGCCGGCTAGTTATGTACATTGTTCCAACAGTCCAACAAAAACTTAGTATGCGGTTTTAGTGTGATATCCCCTTAAAGGAGTAACACCCGTAGTTTTAAAACATTTGAGGGCCCTTACTGGAGCTCTATGAACCCTCCAAACTACTCCAGGCAACAGATTCCCTATTCGAAACACTGAAGCGTTTTGTGGCCTGGATTATTTGGAGGTTTCATAGAGCTCCAATAAGGGCCCTCAAATGTTTTAAAACTACGGGCCTTAGGCTTCAGTGTGAGTGTAGTGAGGGTAGAGGGGCGGGGGGCTGACGACACATAATATTGTTCAGTTTCCACCAATAGTCCTTGAGTTTTTACTCGTAATTACACGCTCATTATCAGAGTTTGTATTAAATATTTTTTAAATAAATATCAAATGACCGTCACTCACGCTGTGAGGCGGTGTATGACTGACTGTGTGTAGCCGTGGGGGTCCAATCTCTGCTTCTATCTGTGGTAATACCAACCGGAACTCTCACTTACTCTCTCGGTCTGGTTATCATTTACCACCCGTCAGTGTAGACTTTCTTCAATCAACTCTTACTTACACCGTTGATCTGAAGTGCCTTTATTAGTATTTACTAGTGGAATATATTATGTACTCAAGGTTTAGAGCAAACTCATTGACTTGTCTGTATTTACTGATGTAGCTTATATATCAGTTACAGGTTACAGTATACTGGACAACTCGTGTCTCTAAGCTTATGTACAGGAAAGGGATTCTTCTCTCTTAGGGCAGGACTTCCATCCTCCCTAGCGTTCTAGCCCATGTCCGGGCTGCATATTAGTCATGTCTGGAAGAGTATATTTCATAGGGAAAATTAGAGCCAATCAGAGCTCGAGCTGGCTGTCTGAGCCAATCAGCGCCTGAGTTGCAGTGTTATCATCTCTCTCTCTTTCAAACATACATACACACATACATTCTCTCTCTCTTATACACACACATACTGTACATCTCTCTCTCTCTCTCTCTCTCTCTTATACACACACATACATCTCTCTCTCTCTCTTTCTCTTATATATACACACACATACATTCTCTCTTTCAAACACACACACATATTTCTCTATCTCACACACACTATCTCTCTCTCACTATTATTATTATCTCTCTCACACACACATACACTATCTCTTTTTCACACACTGTCTCTTTCTTTCTCTCTTACATACACACTGTCTCTCTTTCTCTCTCTTACACACACACACACACTCTTTCTCTCTCTCTTGTACACACACTCCTTTTCACTCTCTCTCTTACAAACACACACACACTCGCTCTATCTCTCTTTCACAGTATTATTATTCTCTCTCTCTCTCTCTCACACACACACATACATCTCTCTCTCTACTATACATACACACATCTCTCCCTCTATCTGTGTGTGTGTGTTCACCCCTAGTGTGTGCTACAAGAGAGAGAGAGAGAGAGAGAGAGAGAGAGAGTGTGTGTGTGTAAGAGAAAGAGAGACAGTGTGTGTGTGTAAGAGAGAGAGAAAGAGAGACAGTGTGTGAAAAAGAAATAGTGTATGTGTGTGTGAGATATAATAATAATGGTGAGAGAGAGATAATGTGTGTGAGATAGAGAAATATGTGTGTGTCTGTTTGAAAGAGAGAATGTGTATAAGAGAAAGAGAGAGAGAGAGATGTATGTGTGTGTATAAGAGATAAGAGAGAGAGAGAGAGAGAGAGAGAGAGAGAGAGAGAGAGAGAGAGAGAATGTATGTGTGTATGTCATGGAGTTAGAATAGGAGGAGGCGGCCCACGCGTTCATTTGGGTCTCAGTGGAGTGAAGCCAGTCAGGTCCTCAGAAGCCAACGCCTAGTATTGGCAAGAAAGGCTGACAACTCATAGTACCCATACAGTTTACCCTTATTCCTCACGATGTTTATTCATTTTTAATGACGGTATGACATGTATTTCGTATTCTTTAATTAATAACATACAATTCACACATCTTTCAATAATATAAATAGAAAGTTATAAATTACTGACCTAGCACTCTATACCAAATTGGCCACTGAAATGTATAAGTTTTGTATATATTTGTCAACTCATTACTTTCACTTTGGATGCCAACTTCTTAGTAATTTGTTTGGCCTTATATACATATTTCACCTGCAAATATGATTCAGCAACTGCCTTAATTAACTAATTCAAGTGATTTTCAGTTGTACATGTGGCCAGCTAAAGTAGAAAATATGTATTTGTGGGCATAATATATTAACACTGATATTATTATTTTGCTACAATCTACCCTCTCCAAAGTGGTGCTGGACCCTCTTTCCCTAAACAGTTTTTCTGATGTAATACATATATCAATTACATCATCAGATGGATACACCAAGTTTACTTTGTCTTTAAGTTTTACCAAGGAAAGAATATGTTTATCAGTCTTGTCTGAGTTTAGGGCAACAATGTTATGGTTCACAATACAAGGACTTCATTAACTTATATATATATATCAAATCCTGCTATATAATTATACAACTATCTTATTTGTACACTTTGAGAGGTGAGACTGACTTGGAATATACAGTACATGTATTCCTCTGGCTCTATATTAACAGAATCAGATAATATCCTACTTTTCAGAACAGAGTCATTGATTACCTAAAGAGAAAAATTATTTTTAATATTTCTAACACACTTGCTTGACACACTTAAAATTGGAACAAAATCCAATGGTATGCATTTCCTTGGAATAATAGGCATGGCCAAGTAACCGATCATCCTAACTAGGGAAGCAAAATATATAATGCAGTACTTAATGATACAATGTCATGAAGTCGGAAAAAGAAAAATAACTGAATTATTGTTGTATATTCAAAACCATGACATTTTCAACCTTAGTGATGGGTCTCACAAACGTAATCCCTTAATGAACTTCCTAATTCATAAATGGGTCCCTCCCTAAGTAACACACAAACACAGCCGTAAATTAATTTGTTTGGTGACCCTCCCTCACACGTAAACATATTTTACCACACCAAAATGTACACACACATACACAAGCACACGCACACACACACACGCATAGACATACACATGACATACTTTGATAACTGCATCAAAAGGAACTGCTTTATTGTATAATATGTTATTTCTTCACTCTGTCGTGACCATTGAAGATAGTGGTAGTGTTCACCCACTGTTTAGTGACAATATATTTCATTGTCTGCAGAGTGTATGAATTAATCACCTTTTGGGTGACATATGTCATGGCCAGATTAATAATTAAGGAGCGGCTGGCGAGCTTCTTGCCAATACCAATATGGCTGACCTGACCTCACTTTTCTGACCGCGGGTCGTCTCCTATTCTAGCTCCATGGTGTATGTATGTTTGAAAGAGAGAGAGATGGTAACACTGCAACTCAGGCGCTGATTGGCTCAGACAGCCAGCTCGAGCTCTGATTGGCTCTAATTTTCCCTATGAAATATACTCTTCCAGACATGACTAATATGCCACCGGGCAGACTGGAGACCCCTCCGCGCCACAATATACAACCCTCTGTCCCCTCATTGGTGGCTGGCAATCAATATTGTCAAGCTTTAAAAACACCGATAATAAAAATAATTACACATTAAACACTTTAAAAAATATATTTTGTTTCACTATAAATTAATTTTAGTAAAATGTGAGTTTCAGTAGATATGTCCTTTTAATCATGTTGATTTTCCTATTGGGGTAGTAAAGGCTTTATAAATGTGTATATAATTATATACTGTATTATAAATTACCATATTTTGAAAACCTTAGAATTTAATATTATGTGGGGCAGTATATGACCCTCTAGAATTGTTATGCCACCAGATGCCTAGAGGTATTTATCAATTAATTATGGGAGTGGAAAACTGTAAAGTGGACATAAGGCATAATTCCATAACATCAGCCTGCGTAACCAATTCTCCTACACTTCTATGTAGAGTCGGCGGCAAATGACCTGTTCCTACATCTGCTGAGTCATGAAGTAAGTATGGAAATATAAGCTTCATGTGCTCGTAAACTGATAAAAACAGAGAAGTATATTCATGTCTCCCCTGGATATCGTATTTCTGTCTGGTTAATGTGTTTATTTGATGATTAACCTTTATGTTATCTTTTTGAAGTCGTGATGAGTGAGGCGACATGACCTTTGCAGCTGACTGTACAGTATTGATATATTTTCTCTTTTATCAGCCACTTAATTCTTAAATATATAATAACAGGTTCCAATCTCTGATGCACTGTACAGTAAACACGGGATGTAGCCTTGACACTCAAATCTTGAAAGACAAAACTGGTAAAACCCATTGCTATGTTTATGTTATGCGTGATGGGTGAACACTTAATCTTCTTTGCTGCTCTAGAGGCTGGAACCACATTGCTCACTACCATCATTTCGTGGTTTGTAGGGATGGTAAACTGATAAATAGCTGTACACATAAAAACATTGAGAATGACTGATGTGGTAGAAAATTAAAGTACAGTTGGCTCCACTTCCGCGTTTACCACTTACCGTTGCCAATGTTGAGCCACACAGATATTTGAATCCCGAACCACGTATGATCTTGATGCGAATCACTCACTACAGAGTGAGATGGAAAGAGGAGTAACTGATATACGGTTGTGAATTTAACTCGGTTTTTCGAACGCTGCTCACTCCGACACTTGTGATTGGTTCACCAACCCTGGCGTCTGACTGTCTGGCCAAGTCATTAATCTCAATGAATATATCAGTGTAAAATAAAGTTCTGCCAATATTGCATGGATTGTATTTGTTTACAAATCGTCACACAATTTCTTTCCTGGTCCTGTTTGCATAATTGCACTGATCATTACTGGCAACATTCGGAATGATGATGATGATGGTGGTGAGACGGAGAACGAAGTGGGAAAGTGGAAGACTAGAGTGAATGAATACTGGGAGGGGGAATAGGATAAGGATAAGGCGAATGGAGTGAGTGAGAACAGGGTGTGAGAGAAGCGATAAAGTGATCATTGAGAATCTTCATTACAAAACACTATCCTTTGGTAACCACTAACACAAAGTAATAAAAAAATGTCTTGACTAATGCATGGTAATATATTATATAATATGGTAGGGTTCTTGAAAGGTTTGACTTCCCTGTGGACTCCAGCCGTTCTACTTAACTTCTTCAACCGTCCTATATCACCTTGTGTTTCCTTCATGGTTACTGTTCTTCCTCTCTATCTCTATCCTTCTCTTGTTAGTGTCATCCAGGTCCAGTTTGGTCCTCTTCATTTACCTTCATTTAACTCATCCATTATATTTGGATTACAACCACCACATCCATAATTCCATATCATACTTAAAGATGAACGTCACTCCTTTAACTTTCTGATTAGGAGACACTTATAATTATAATTACTGCCTGACTATGCGAGGGAAAAAAGTCGAATAATTGTGTGTTTAATTGGGAAGGCCGTGTGTGAATTTTCACGTTGCAATAGTGACAAGATATATTTATATGGGTAAGAATTCATTAAACCGTTTATCATCCCCAGATAATACTCACGTGCAATACTACAACTGTCAATATAACAAAATTAGCAATAACAATGTAACGTTGGTATTTTTATCCTCCTTACTTTACTGGAGGAGGAACAATAAGCACGGCCTTTTACAATAAAAAAAAATGACACACCAGTGAATGATATTCTATCCTTATACTGGATCAACCTGGTCTGGGAATAAAAAGGACTGAGGACTGAACTTGCCTTGCGAATACCATAAAAAAAATCATACAAAGTTCCTCGTCAGTAACGCTGCCACCACCAGACCACAGGTTGACCACAGGAACCAAGCCATCACACACTGGGTGGGTAACGTAGCTTGAACCCCAGGCACGTGTGTAAGCAACCCAGAATTACTCTAACGGGGGTTCGATCAATGTCTTAAATCAAGTAAAAAATGTCTAAGTAGGGACACAGTCTATTTGTATAATATACGGTATCGGTAACGGAATACTCCACTAATTATAATTTAGTTTATTATTTACATTCATTATGTATAAAAAAAATATATGTATATTCTCAAAATTACAATCCCCAATCCTACTCCCTCAAAATCCCAATCCCCCCCAATCCTACTCCCTTTTCTGACACTAGGACGGGGACAAATCCCGCGTCTCGCTAGTGACAGAACTAAACAACAAACAAATAAACAAAATAATCCACTTCACCTCCTAAATAAAAAAAACTATACTCATATATATAATAGTAAACAATAAAAAAAAAATTATGGCCGAAACAAATATGATACTTGGTTTTTAATTATGCCAGCAATTCTCAAATGATTAATATTATTTCCACCAGAATTATATTGGTATGCCGGAATTGTGCTATATGGCTGTTCCCACGGAAGATGACACGAGACTCCTTAATAATTAACACAACAATTAAATGTATCACCATACTCTACCTCACTATTAACACTGTATTCACTGTTGTAGTACTTATCCAGTAGAGTTACCTTTTCACCACGGGAGACGAAGAGAGACTGAATGTGAGCAACTGCTTCACTTCCTTCTCACTTCGTCTCTGTAGTTGCGAGGCATCTACTCGTGAAAAACTAGTCCCTCATGACCTACATTTTTATATTAACACTAATTTCCCCCTCCCAGGTGTATTCCCTAGTTACATTTCATGATTAACTAATATCCTTAACGTTCCAATTCATTATCTCTATCCTCAGCCACATATTATAATACAATTCTAATTTACAGCACACACATTTATTCCGCCACAGAAAATGGCTTGTCTTCTCTTTGGGGACTACTTTAGTACCCTGCCTATCTTAATCCATTTTCTAAGTAAGTTCCCAGTAAAAATGCTGGTATTTTAGGAGAGTCCTGTTAGTTACTATACATTAAAAAAAACATCCTAAATAACATATATAAAAAATGGGGTGTAACAACAACAAAATTGTATTCGTGTATCGGTGGTGCACGAACACAACTTTTACGGGTTATATATTATTCTCCATCCCATTCCTAGTATACCGGCAGGGTAAGAATGACTACACTACTCACAAATAATAATAATAATAATAATAATAATAATAATAATAATAATATTGGCGTACGCAATCACGGTCATTCTTTCAATATTTACCGGCATTACTCCTCAATATACTCCGTTAATGCCCCATTTCCAAGATAGGGCATACTCAAATGGGGCATTTTAAAATTAAACTGAGTGTGTGTGTGTGCTTGAGTTAATGATTAAATGTGTTTGTGGTGTGTTTGTGTGTGTGTGTGTGCATGAGTTAATGACTGAATATGTGTGGTTCTAGAATTGCCACATAAATTCTGTATTCAACATGGAATTTATAGCAAATCCCTTGGAATGTAACATTATATACAGGTGAATTTCCTGTATATAGCAGACGTAAACTCAATAGCTTCAGGTGCTTACTGTAATAATTCTTTCCCATTCTAGTAATTATACTCGATCACTATTGAAGCTTTCCCTCTCCAACTCAACCCCTCGTTCCATCTTACTCGATGACTCTGGTTCGCATCATGATCACGCGTGGTTCGGGATTCAGATTACGGGTGGCTCGACATTGGCAACGCAAAGTGGTAACGCGGAAGTGGAGCCAACTGTACATAATATATATATATATATATACTATAAATGGCAAACCGTCTCTGTTTATCCTCTTATAACTCGAAAACGGTTATACCTACATCCAAAACCCATATATATTCTGAATCACCATCACCAGGCGCAGGTTTTGGTATGACATAACATGACGTAACTAGAAGTAAATATTACGTCATCTACTATAAATCCGCTAAAAATGCTGTTTCACCCCCGACACTATATATTCTAAATCAGCACCACTGGCAAAGATTTTTATGACGTAACATGACGTTAGTGTACGTAAAAATTACGTTAAAATGTTAAATATTCTATTTATGGGTTAAATCCATAAAGAAGTGCTTGAACCGAAATTTTCCGTTCGAGCTGATAAACTCGAGCCCCAAGTGTACCGCTCGAAACGAATTAATTTCTTTTGAGCTGCTAAAAACGTGCTTTAAATGTACAATTGCCTGCAATTATAAATGGTACAGGAATAGAGGACTGACAACGCTGAATGTACCAGTTATAAGTGCTAGCAACTGTACAGCCATGGCTGATACTGCTGGACCAGGGTCCAAGGAGTGTTGGAAAACAACTAGACAGAGTTCGAACAAATAAATTTTCCAAACCATTCTCAACTTTGAGAGAGGTTTAGAAGACTCACTGTTTCGAACTCTGTTCAATTGCTCTCCAACACTCCTTGGTCCAGCACTACCATCCTTGGTTGTTGTACAGTTCAAACGATAATTTTCTGTTAGAGCTGAAGAAGTTAAAAAGGCTATTTGGAAATTCAGTCAGTCTCGGATCTTAGAGCTGAAAAGACGTGTTTAATATATTCTCTTTATGTACGTATGGCAACTGGCAAGTGGCCTGATATCACGGATTTATTTTAACTAACGCAACAAGACTGAAATGTTTTCACATATTATAAAGTTAATTTTGACTATTTCTAAACTCCAGAGTGCCTCTTTCCCGGGCAACACCGGCTACCTCCACTAGTATATACACGGTGCCCCTCGACATTCCCGCTTGAACGAATGAAAGTAGATGTATTTCTAAGATAAAAATACCCTATAAACATACCTCTTCTGAGATGTTGTTTGGCAGTAATGTTGAAATTAAAAATGCGTGTATAAGGGGAGGAGGGAGGTGGTAGGTAGGCAATGGTGGCGGTTGTACTCGCTGTTGCCATATATTAGTCTGTTATTTTTGGGTATTTATCATTTTCTTTCTTATTTAAAGGGTTGTTATGTATTTGTTGTAGTTAATCAATTTATTGTTATAAAAACAATGATACTATAACGTGGCAGAGATGTGCAGTCAGTAATAATGTCAATCAATCAATCAAATCCTTCGTGCTTGTAGTCCCATTATTTACTACCTACTCCAAGGCACAGCTGGATTGTTTCTTATCGGCAGAAGGTTTAATTTTCTAACTTTTTAAATAATCATAGTTGTCAAACAAATTCATTAATCTACTTTGACTATAAATCTACTCTAAGTGAACATAATAACAGTTTTATTTAAGTTTAACATAGATTATTTTTATGGAATTGTATATTTAGAAGAAGGAAGCCTGGTAAGTAGATTAATGAATTTGTTTGACAAATATGATTATTATAAAATTAGAAAATTATACCGTCTTCTGCCGAAAAAAAAAAGTTACAGCTGGGTTAGTGAGAAGGTAATACATAAGGTAGGTACAAGTGGTCTATAGTATACATAGGCAAGACACACGACTATTCTTGATATACTGTAGTCAACGGGATGTGAGTGTAATTATAACTGGGTAAACCCCGTTCATCTATTTCGTCTCTGTGATGAAGTATCATCTTTCTTCCATAACATTTCTGACCCACATTCATCACCATGATATCGTCGAGTACAGTCACTATACTCATCCTGGGGCTTCTTGGCCTTTGTTCGGCAGACATTACTGTTCCTGGTCCTCCTCGTGATGTCAATGTTCTTATACGTGCTGTGACTCAGTTGGAAGAGAATCTGGCCAATAACCAACTTGCAATCCTTCATTTGCTCAATGGAGATCCATCAGGTTAGTCCAGCTTTGTCATATATCATTATACTTTTTCACTTACCATGGGACACATAATATCAGTCATACAAACCATCATGCAACCCGTGCAGTTTCGTACTTCAATATATCAATTTCCTCAATTCTTTTCAATGCAACTCCCTCCTCTCCTTTATCTTTATTCATGTTTGCTGTCCCGCCTCTCTATCACCTCCCTCATCCTGCAAGGTCTTCCAGGCCCAGATCTCAGTCTAAGATCAATGCCTAAGAGAACAAAAACAATAAGGATAATATGGTGAAATAATAGTAATTAATATTATTAAATACCAGCGTCCATACTCTATTAAGTAGACTCTCAACGTTACGCTCCACAGTTTGTTTAAAGGGTAACAATAGCATTTTACTCATGATTTATTCCCATTACGGCAGCTTTCCGCTGGATGATCCGGAATTTCTTCGCTGTGTCCTTGTAGTCGGCAAGACGCTTGTTGTAAAATATCTCGTTCTCGGCATACCAAGTTGGAGCCTCAACCTCCTGTGAACTTGACATCTGAGATCCCGGTCGTCGACGCCTCTTACTCACTACTTGGGACAACGGGTCGTCCTCCTCCTCCTCCTCCTCCTCGTCTAAGAAATCCGGATCATCTATTGCTTCCTCTTCTTCAGCCTGGCATGGGGGTTTCATCTTCACTATTTTTTTTTGTTTTGCCATAGCCCATTCTTTTCCCCTTCCCCTTCCGTGAGGATACTGGAACGGGAGGAGGAGCATGCATGATAGCCTCGGTTGTAGTAATCGTAGGTATCATAGTAGTCGATACAATGTACAGAATGTAAAATATTTTGTCATCCAGTGAGTAAAAACACTGATCAGACAGCAAGCATTATCAATTGAGTAGCTATTAGGTCTGTGTGTATTTACCTATTTGTAATTTACAGGAATTGAGCCTAAGCTCGTGGTGCCCCGTCTGCTTGTTCCATCTGGTCATATCTATCTTTTAAACTATGAATACTTTTGGCACACACTACATTTTCTGGTAAGACGTTCCATTACTCAATTGTTCCTGTTGGAAAGCTGAATTTCTTGACGTCCTTCTTACCTCGTTTCCTTGCTAGTTTCTGACTGTGTCCTCGTGTCCTTCCTACCACTGGCATGATAAAGTTATCTTGATCGATATATTCCAGTCCATTGACACACTTGTACAGGGTAATCATGTCTTACCTCTCTCTCCTCTCCTCAAGAATGGTCAGGTTTATTGGTCTCAATTGTTCTGGTATGTCAAATGTCTCAGTTTTGGAACCCATCGTGTTGCCGCTCTCTATACCTTTCCTATCGTATTGATATGCTTTTTCAAGTGTGGCCTCCATACCACTGCAGCATAATCCAGGATGGGTCTAATAAAACACACAAACAATTTTTACATCATGTTTATTATTTACATATTAGAATGCGACTCATATGTTTGCCAGTACTGCATATGCCTTTCTCACCTGTACATTTATATGGTCTCCAGGGGATAAATTTGGATTGATCATTACTCCCAAATCCTTTTCCTTTTGCGACTTTTCAAGATATATGTCTCCAATTGTGTGTGTGTGTGTGTGTGTGTGTGTGTATGTGTGTGCTACTGAGCTGAATTTCATACCAATGGAACAGAGAGTAAATAAGAGATTTATCTGCTTAATTTTCGTATGTGCAAGGTAAGATTGTAGCTCGCATTAAGCTGGCTATACCCATGAAGCAGATAGGGCACATGGTGGACATGGATAGGAAGTGGATATGCCATGAGGAGGAAGCAGGAAATTTTTAGAAGACTTGCGTGTCCGATGGATTACAGTCCGTATTAGACAGGAGGAGTGGGTGGGATAAATATTTATAATGAAAGAAATTATGTACCGTTTTTTTTTTCATAAATCTGTTCAACTCAGTCGAATAAAAGAATATTTCATTTCCAATAACGGCCACGAATGATCATTACTTCTCCTGACAATGCCACGTAAGGAATGTGACTTGTTAGGTCTCCGAATGACATTAATTCTAAAAACGCACTTTAAGGTCATTTTATTCCCGGTTCACACTAGTCCATAGTGACGGAATCCATCACCATTTGCCCTCCAACAATGACGTCACGACCGTCCCTGTATCAGCGGTGGTAGTGGAAACAGGGCTCCGTCGCTCATCTGTTGGACAGGAGTCCGTAGCTCCGTACGGGATAAAATGTATTTAAGTTTTATGGACTCACGGAGGCGATGGTGTCCATTCTAATGATGTAGACTATTATCAATATTATGTTGGAGTTGTTTTAACATGATTATGAATAAATAAATTGAACTAAACCCTTTTATTATAATAATAATAGAAATATATTTGTATTATATGTGACTGTTTAATGGCAAACAATTTATAACTAAAGAATTCATATGGCAAGAATGAAGTTCCTTCCATATTATTTAATTGTTCAGTTTTCCTTTTGTTCCTTCGTGCTCGCTGTCCCATCCCTCTATCATCTCTTCTTACAAAGTCTTCCAGTTCTAGGGCACTTTTTTATCACCCTTAATTCTAATCTCTATTGAAGATATAAAATTTTCATTACTGCTTCTTCAGGTCAAATGAATTTTCCAACCAATATTGTAAGCCTTGAATATGAACGACATAAGGAATGTTAGGGATGGGAGGTGGTTGGGGAATTGGGAGAGGGAGTCCATGTAAAGAGTTTATTATTTCTCACACCTTGTACGCAACGTCTATTGGTATAAAAGATAAGTATTGTTTCCATTATTTGTAATGTATAAACATTGTGTTGTACACGATGTTACTAATATTCTATATTGTCACTATTTTTTTTTTTTTTTTCAGACACTATGTATGAAAGGATGTCGACGATGGAAAGTGAAATGCAGGAGGACTTGAGGCACCTGAGGGAAGTAGTAGACGAATGTACCACATTAAGAGAAGACCATATGAAATTGAAGAACTTTGTTTATCCTGGTGGGTTTTCTATTATTTTGAATTCGGAGGAAGGGAGTATTGCCTGAGGTGATGTGGGCAATGCTTTACGGGTGTTGGACCCCCATTGGCTCCAGTACATTATCCCTCCTTTCCATCTGTCTTCTTTCGACTTATAATCTCTCCTCCTTCACCTTCTCTTTCGTCCTACAGGGTCTTCAAGGACTAGGGCTGTCTTCTTTATAAACTGTATCCTTTCTGTAGTACTGCATAGCAATGGATGCTTTTTTTTTTTTTAGTGTTCCTAATTTCCATCAATATTGAAGAGAATACCAGGATGTAAACATACCCAATGTCAATGTAAGGGAAGCGACACCAACAGTTATAAATCAACCAATCAGCTATCAAGGTCTATCAACGGGGCGTAAAATGAGTATAGGTAAACATTTTAAATGACAGGGAATCGATGGTAAGCTGTGTTTTGTTGCTCGAACTACAAAGAACTCAATTATGATGTGGCTGGTTGAGGGAATGAACTTATGTGCACCAGTGTACTGTACTATACATGCATACATACATACATGTGTAATTATCCTGGACCACTGAAATATTGAGGCTGCTGTCACTGAAGATTTATGGTAACAATGACATATAACATGACGGTCAATTACCTTATTTATTCATACTATTAATTATACATTATATTATGCATTATATATTATATTATGATTCACTGTTTTGCACAACAATTCTTAAACAACACAAGATTAGTTATCACTGAAGACTGCAGTGCGATCTGGCGAATCATAGCTTTCACAGCACCCCATTATATTAACATTTTGTCAAATGTGATTTTATAAGGTAGATCCGTGGTACATTTGATGAGAAATTACTGTATACTTTCATCACCAGAAGGGACACCTGTCTACTCTTGAGGAACTAAACCAGATTGCTCCTCCATAACCCCCTGTCATGCTTGTGGTGGTGTAGTCTGCACTCTTAGGGCTTTGGCATTCTTTTGGCCCCAACAACCCAATTTTAATTCGTTGACACTCCCGCTTTTCCTTCTCTTTTCCTCCCGTTACCAGTCCAACATCTCTATCACCATCTCTTTGGTTCTACAGGGTCTCCCTGTCCTCTGGTAGTCTTCCTTTATCATTAAATCTAAATCTTCCCTGTAATGTTAAATATAATTCAATGCCTATGTCTATGTTCTCCAGGAAAATTCTTCCATCACGAGGGCAAAGATTTCTATGTGAACAAAGAGCAGAAGATGAGCTGGAGGGATAGTCGTAAGTGGTGCCAGGTTAGAGGAAGTGACCTGGCACAACCCACAGGAGACTTCTTAGCCTTCAAGCAGCAGGTGCTTCAATTGATCCTTCCCGGTGAGTATTGGTTCATTATAGACATACAGCTGTCCATCTTCTCTTTCTACTCTTTCCTGTTTACTGTCTCACTTGTAAATCAACTTCTCCCTCATGCTACAGGGATTTCCAGACCTATGGTGGTCTTCTTTCATCCTCAAATCAATCATATAAGGAAAATTATATACATATAAATATATATATATATATATACATATAAATATAATCATATTGTAGATAAAATAATATAAACTATTGTTACATTCTTGTCAGATGCTAAGTCGGGCGGTTATGAGGGTGCTTGGATGGGCGGATCTGACATAGCGAGTGAGGGACGGTGGATTTGGCTTTCTGGTACACAACTGCCTAACAACTTTCCTTGGGGTAACAATGAACCCAACAATAATCGCAATAATGAAGACTGTTTGGTAATCCGCTACAAAACAGATGGTACACATAATTATTACAATGATCAAACATGCTCGAATCTCAGGTACTTTGTCTGTGAGCTTTGAGGATCATGTAGAAACGGTACTCTCACATTCACCTCTTTCTATCTCCTTACATACTTGTTGCCCCACCTCTATATCACCACACCCTCGTCCTATAGGGTCATCTATAGAGTGGTCTTCTCGGGTGGTATTGCCAGTGGTGATGTGGGCAGTCCTTAGAATTTATCAGCTGTGCCTCTTGTCCTTTCCTGTCATTCGTGCCTGCTGTCCCACCTCTCTATCACCTCCTCGTCTCCTTAATCAGTTACAACAAATATAATAATAACAGTGACAAGACTGATAAAGCATAACCAACAAAATATTATAATATTACTATTATCTCTTGCTGCTTGGAAGGAATAAAGTGTAATCTTTATAAGAGTTTTAATTTGGAATCTGTCAATATTTCCTTTGTATTGTGCTATTCCTAATGAACACTGTAAGTACAACAATTGCAATGGAAGCTACAACACGTCTGTTTTCTTAGATTGTTATATGAACTCCTATAGTTCATGCACCTATAAATTAACTGAAGTATAATGATACAACAATCAATGCAAAAACAATATTCTTCCAGTTATCCCATGTCATACAAATTGTTGCCCCTATTAACAAATGGTATCATTAGTCCCCCCACCCTCATATCCCCTCTCTATTCTGCCTTTACCTCTATACTCACTACATAAGGTACCAAATGGAACCTGCAATAAAGTCGAAAATTATCATAAGTCATAGTAACATTTCTGCCTAGCATAGTCGTACCCTCTATAAGGGATACACAGTCCATAAGAACATAAAAAACAAAACTGCTCTTCACTTACCTCTTTAAGGTGGTAATTCTTTTTTGGTATATTGGAGTGCCTTAATTCCTCCAAAGTATGCTAGGAAACAGGACCAGAGGGGCAAATATAATGGTGTTCAATTGCTTGGAATAGTTTGGAGGATTCAGTTTCTCCAGAATGACTAACACAAAACTTCCCCCATAACGAACAATTCAGTGTATAAATAATTTAACACGCCTCTTTTACATGGAATTTTGTACTTTATTTTGTACTTTTGTCTTATTTATTACTTTACACTCTTTTATCCAATGTCTTACTTATAATTTTAATCAGAGTAATGATGTTTTATAATTTTACATTGTCTTACCTATAATTTTAATCACAGTGTACACCATAAGGCAAGTACTGTACAATAATAAGATACCAGCAAGGGTCACAAGACTATAAGATAACCAAATAAAAGCAGATGACACACAGGTATAAACAGACTACCTGCCTAAAGCCGATATACAACAAATAACCAACATATGTAGCAAGAGATAGGCATGAAGATAACCAGGTACCACATCTGTGCTACTGACTTCTGCCCCTGATGTCTCTAATTTGGCACTAAGGAACTCGATATTGGCAGAAATTGACCATCTCTCACCTGGGCTGTACCACCCATTCATGTGTCTAACTGTACCAAAAGTGTATTACCCCTTTCATACTGTAATACAAAAATAGGGATTGCGTAGAATTTTATATTGAAAAAGAAAATTACATATAAAAAAAAAGTGATTGCGTAGAATTTTATATTGTAAAAATAAAATATACTAGATAAAATTACTGCATTATTTATAATTATATTGTAAATGACAATGACATACCAGAGAGAATGATCGTGTAGAATTTATATATAGTATTGTAAAAAGAAAATATGCTAGAGAAAGTGAATATATAAATTTATATATTGAAAAAGAAAATGACATCGGCGAAAAAGTGATTACATAAATTATTATCCCATATATGAACACAGGGACCTGAAGGGGAAAGTTTGGTTGGTGTTGGTAAATCTGGAGCAACTAAATCCTCCAAACTATTCCAAGCAACAAAACGCCATTATTTTTGTTCTTCTGGTCCAGTTTCCTAGCATATTTTGGAAGAATCGAGGCACTCCCATGTACCAAAAACGAATTATTGTACCACATTAAAGGAAGTTATCTTTTTGGTATTTGGAAGGTCTCTGATTCCTCTAAACTATGCCACCAGACAGACGCCTTCAGTGGTACTAATAGGGGATATGTTTCGGGGCATAGTTTTTCTTTATATATATGTTCTGACACTGGGCATAGGCTTAATCAAGCCCGTTACCGTGGCCCAGGTCAACTGCTGCTCACACACACACGTCACGACTTCCGAACTGGTACCCAGCCACAGAGAGAGGGAAGAGAGGGTAATTCTCAAATACTGAAGCTGTTATGGTACCAGCGTTCGGTACGACGTTCGGTGGCCTTATAGTTAGCGCCTAACACTCAAATCGGAAGTGAGAGGATCGATCTCCCGACCTCTAGGTTATGAGACCAGAACACTAACCATTCGGCCACCTCCCCTGCCAATTAGTAGCCTCCATATTCACCAACAAGATAATATTCCCTTAAGTTAAGAGAGAGAGAGAGAGAGAGAGAGAGAGAGAGAGAGAGAGAGAGATGTGGATAGGTTGACAACTTCGAGAAAAAATATGCACATACATAATTTATACTCGAGTTACAAGTCTACGCCTTAGTTGCTGACAGAGTGATATGTAAAATTAAATACATCCCTTAATCATATACTGTATATACACTTTAACGGTAGAAATAATAAGTAAAGAAATAGGCTTGATACCAAATTATACATTATACAGACGATATTATAATGAGTGATGTACTTTTTTCTCGTACCACCAAAACAAACAGACAAACCAACCATTACTTGTCCTGAGAACTACAAGTACGACGACCACCAGTGCTACAGTCTGGTCAACTTTAGCCTGGCCCTAACCCCAGCCGAGGCTTCCAGTCACTGTTACAGCCAGGAGGCCATGTTAGCCTTGCCTCACACCCTGGACCACCTCATTTTCCTTCACTACTTTATCTATGCCGCATCGTTTGACATAGAGTAATAATTTTTACATGATTTTGATCGCTGAAGCCTGGGAAGTGTCCTCGGCTTCCCAATTTTTTTTTTTTAATGATCAATGGGGCAGTTGAGGGGAGGTTTCGAACCCACGCAATACAGCTGCCAGCTGGGCTGGACACTCCCAATGCACACACACACACACACACACACACACACACACACACAAACACTCTCTCTCTCTCTCTCTCTCTCTCAATTGTTTGAGACAAACAATTCGGTATAAAATATTGTTACTGATTCTGTGTGTGTGTGAAATTTAGAACGAGAGAGAATGTGTGTATATGTGTGTGTGAGAGAAAGAAAAAGAGAGAAATTGTATGTGTGTGTGTATTTGAGAGAGAAAGAGCGTGTGTATACATGTAAGAGAGAGAGAGAGAGAGAGAGAGAGTGTGTGTGTGTATGTGTGTTTCTATGTGTATGTAGGTGTAGGTGTGTGTAGGGCCTATATATGACAAGCTGAAGGCTAACCGATACAGACCCCAGGTTCGAATCCCCGCTTTCTCAACATAGACTTTATGGTCTCAAACATCAAGGATGCCAGGCCTGGCTTGTTTAGGAATGAACCACAAAATGTTGAACACCTAAATTTAATACTAAACATAATAACACATAACGTAACATAACATTACCTAGCCTAACCAAACATAGCATAACATAATGTAATAGCATGATCTAGCATAACCAAACATAGCATAATATAAGGTAACAGCATGATCTAGCATAACCAAACATAGCATAATATAAGGTAACCTAACGTGGCCTAGCCTAACATTGCATAGCATAACATAACATAACATGATGTAGCCTAACCAAACATAGCATAACATAATGTAACATAACATAACATAACAAAACCTAGCATAGGATAACATCTAATAAAACAGTTATTCGAACCAGTATCTTCTACAATTTAATTTGACTTTTTAAAATTATATATGTTATTCGAACCAGCATTTTCTATAGTTTCTTTTGACTTTTTTAAAATTATATATTTGTCATTGAAAAAAAGTTTTAAAATGGGTTCGATCCCAGTACCCCTGCAACTTGGCCCTTGCTATTTAATCGTGGCTGTTACCTTCATGGATAACTTTTGTGGTTTTAAAGCTGGCATGGTTTCTCTGGGGGACCAGCAACCACACCGGATAATGGACTCCTTCCACCCTCCTAATAAGTTCACATAAAAATAATTAGAGGAAATATATTGACAAAACCACATCTTCACCCGGACAATGTGGGGTATCGCTGCTAGTATATATATATAATACATTTATCGTAAGTCCTGATACATTGTACAGCTGGTCAAACTCCTGTGAGGCCCACCCAGCACTGCCAACACTGTGCTCGAAATATGCACTGGTGGGGGGATTTCCTCCACGCCTCAAATCCCCAATCCCCCCACCAGTGCATATTTCGAGCAGAGTTCAGAACAAGTGTTTCAGCGTCACTATCTCGCACAGCGTTGGCAGTGCTGGGTGGGCATCACAGGAGTTTGACCAGCTGTACATAGTTTATATATATACAAAAAGATATTTAAAAAATATGAATTAACTGTGTCGTGAATAAAATGATATATTGAAAAATATTTAAATGGTAAGCTATATGGTGAAATATGTTGATGTGACCAGTATGGTGTGTATGTGGATACAATGGTGAGTTTAAAAATTACTATCTTGAATGAGTATGAAATTGCACTGTATTGAGGTGGATGAACGGATTGAAAGATTTATATGGGAATGCGATGAAAGGTTGGAGTTGATCGATATATGAGTGAAAATGTCATTGGTTGGTAGGATGGACTGTGGTTCATGGTGGTGATATATTTGTTGATTGAGGTATTTGACAATACATAGATATATAAATATGTATAAAAAACCCAATATCCATCCCACACATAAATAATAATAAACTGTAAGTCACAACTCTCTGAGTAGTCCGGTCATCAATTTATCAGTCACACCAGTATCCCCATCACCTAAGACAGAGTTCAGATTCATGGGGACTTGATTTACCCTGCAATAGGCAGCCAGAGGCTGACGCTCCCCAACATACCTACTACAGTGCAAAATGATGTGACTGATTGATAGCACCACACAACAGGTGTTACATTGTGGTGGGAAACTATGATTGATATAAGGCAACATATGAGTTAAAAGTGTACAGTTCATTCTTAATCTTGCCAGTACTACTTCTTCACGGCGATGTTGACGATATGCTGAGGGCCAGTCTTCAATGGTGGTCTTGATGGTAGGTATAGCCAGGTCGGTCCACTGACTTTGCCACAGAAGATTAATTGATTTGTTACCGAAAGAGAGACACGACTGTAGCTCCCACGGGACTTTCCAAATCTCCTCAAGTTCTACCGCCGACTTTGCAAGTAAGTCAGCCTGTTCATCACCGAAGATTCGACAATGACGAAGCATCCAGATCAGAGAGAAGGACTTAGCAGACACATGTAATATTGCTCAGGATTTCATTTTTAATCGTTTTGCAAGATTTAATTGGCTGAAGGGCTGACTGTGAATCCGAAAAGATGACAAAACTGTCGTAATTTTAATTTTCAGCTAAATCTATAGCTCTGGCTATGGCAAATAGTTCTGCAGTAAACACAGATGCATATATGGGCAACCAGTATCTAAGACGACACTCAGCTGACCATACACTTACACCCACACATTCATCCGTCTTAGAGCCATCAGTGTACAAGTGGAATGACGCTAGGTTTCTAGTGAGGATCTTCTGGAAGAATTGTCTGACCTCCACCTCCGGCGCCTGGGACTTGGCAGTGGGGAGCAAGTCAATAATAATCTCGGTGGGACTAGACTCCCAGGGCGCTATATTTAACATGATGAGTCAATCCCCACTAGACCCATTAGTGTTCTGGACTCATAATCTAGAGGTCGGGAGATCGATCCTCTCAGGTGAGGTCCTGAGAATATTTACTCTTCCGATTTGAGTATCAGGCACTAACTATAAGGCCACCGAACGTCGTAAAACACCCTCACTGGTACCATAACAGCTGCAGTATTTGGGAATCATCCTCACTTCCCTCTCTCTGTGGCTGGGTACCAGTTCGGAAGTCGTGACGTGTGTGTGTGTGTGAGCATCAGTTGACCTGGACCACGATAACGGGCTTGATTAAGCCTACGTCCAGTGTCGGATCATAAAAAAAAAGAAAAAAAAAAAAAAAAAAAAAAAAAGACAGGTCGTACCCTAGCGCTTGATAGAGAAAGTGAATCTGCACAGCCACCGACTTGAGGGCCCCATGCAGCAGATGTTCCCACTGCAGGAAGATCCCACAAGCCGGGATGGCCAGCGATCGTTTTCGGTTGGTGGTAATACCGTAAGATAATAATAGATGTTCACGACGAATACGGAGGTGAGGTATATTAGCCTCTACTTCTATCCGCTCCACACGAGTACATCTAAAGGTGTGGCCACACGGTCGAACTGTGTTCGACAGACAAACATTGTTACCAATTCGCAATGGAAAGCGGAAAGGCTCGCTCATGACGTCAGAAGCGAGCACCAAGAGGTGTATCGGACTCTGCCCGTGTTCGTAGTATCGGCACTTCAGACACTGCTGTAAGGCGTGGTCCGAATTGTACGATGTTGCCAGACACAGCAACTTGGTTAACATATTTTTGAAGTGTTGGAAGTTTGTTAGTTGTCACTGCCCTGACAACATGGCTAGCCGTACGTCTGCCATGGAGAAAAGTTGCCATTGGGAGAGGAAAGAGACTCTGTTATTGATACAGCTATACCGACAGAATCCATGCTTATGGAATGTCAAGGCAGACGTTTACAAAGATAGGAACAAACGTGTATCTGCTATAAATAAAATAACGGCAGAGCTTCAGAAGAGTGGTGTATCTGCAAGTGCATCTGAAGTGAAGAAAAAAATAGAATCAATTCGTTGTCAATATAGGAGAGCTACGCAAACAAGAGAAGTCAAAGAAGTCGGGAGCTGGGCTGACGACATTTACACCCCAACATTATGGTGCTTCAATGACCTCTGCTTCCTCAACGATGGCGACAACATGAGAGATTCTATTTCAAATCTGGATAGCCAAGTGGTTCATGTTTCTGAAGAAGTGTCTGATCATGAGGTAAATATCAAATTGTTGTGTATCTGTCTCTGTATGAGAAATGAAAATATTGAAATAGCAAACAATGAAATTATATTATTTTATTTGTTTTTACATCGCGCCAGTCGGGACAGCCTCCATACTGAAAGTCACCCAGCAGTCCAGCATGCGTGTGTGTGTGTAATAAGGATTTTGCCAGACACAGGCCACATTCAGTTATTGCCACAATTAACAATTACAATAAATTTTCTTTAACAAAAACATTTAAAGGTATTTAAATATGCACAAAACACTTTTGTAAAGGGATAATGTATATATGTTAACTATATAAATTTATTTTCTCCTAGTTATTAATTAGTCAGAAGTAACTCTTATTTTGCCAGATTACAGCACCTTCTTCATTAAAATATTTCATGTACAGATTGTGTACGTTTGTGCCGTTGGCGGTGGAGTTGTGCTCTTGACGCTCAAGTGGTAGCATGAGGTTGTATGTGCCAGGGATTTGTTCACGGTTGACAATATTGGCATCCGAACATAAATTGGGGGTGACACTTGGTTTACGTAGGTAATTATGTAGTGCAGTGCAGGCAAGAACTATTTTGTCTATCTTTTGTGGTTCAAGGTCAATGGTTTTTTTAAACACTTGAAATCTGTTAGCAAGTATTCCAAATGCATTTTCTACAGTGCGTCTAGCTCTTGACAGTCGGTAGGAAAACACACGCTGCTCAAGGTTTTGATTTTGATGAGGGAAAGGTTTCATGACGTGGCGGTTTAGCGGAAATGCATTATCCGCCACAATCCCATACGGTAATGTTGTTGAGCTGTTTGGAAGTACCTCGTCATCTGGAATACCCGCAGATCCATTTTCGATGTGCTGCCTGAGAGAACAGTTATCCCACACTCCACCATCTGATACTCTTCCATTAGTGCCTACGTCAACGTATATGAAATTCGAGTCTGCATTGGAGACAGCCATTAAAACGATGCTGTGACATCCTTTGTAATTGTAATAGAAGGAGCCGCTACCAGGTGGTGGCTTTATCAGGATGTGCTTCCCGTCAACAGCTCCGAGGCAGTTAGGAAAGTTCCATTTCTTGGAAAAACCTTCTGCTACACTCTTCCACTCCTCCGTAGTTTGGGGTGTCTGGTAAAACAAAAAAATAAAGATAAGCATTGCTGATATATAGGCTCCTCATACGCATCTCTATAAATCTATACAAAATGTAATCTCCCTCCCGTCCCCACCTCCCTTCACTCTCTGATGTTGGGTGTACGACAGGATATCGCTTAAATAATGATAAAACTGATGTTTTTATTTCCAGATATTCAATGATCCTGCACTTCAACAAACTGACGATTCTCCACCTCATACAACACCAACGGCTGACACATCTGTTCCAAGTACAGTCGCCAGCACTGCTGCGTGGTACAGGGGCTCATAATTATGTTTAAGAGATTTAAGTGATTCAGTTCCTTAAGCAACAAAGTTTACTTCATGTACTAGTGTATTGAGGATACTCCATCTCACACACATGGATTATTTAGAGTTAAATAATCACAGTAGTGTTACATCTCTGAATATGTGTGAGCCCCTGTCTACGCAGCAGTGCTGGCGAGTGTTCATCCCGTGACAGTGTACGACCTGCAACCCCTGAGCCCTCACGTATTCAGCCTCAAATGACACGAGGGTGGAAAAGGTCGTTAATCACTGATGAGAGGCGTGAGGTACTTCAAGAAGCTCTTCATCAACTTCAACGATTATCTCAATCAGAGGAGGATAACGATAATGATGGTGCTTTTGGTGGTGTTGTAACCAATGATTGGCGACAAATGAATGAACAAAATAAAATAATTGCACAGAAACTAATTTCAGAGGTGCTTTTCCTAGGTAAACTAGGCAAGCTCTCGTTTTCATCAATGATTGTTGAATAATTATTATTGTAATATGGTACTTGTGGGAGCTTAATGTATTAAAAAATATACAAAAATTGTCTAATTTGTATAAAATTTGCATTAAAGCTGAGCAAAAACCAATTTCATAATATTTTTATACCATGTTTATGCAATATCCTCGTATTAGTAAACACACATATGCATGTGTTACTCGTTCCGCCTGGCGGGTTACCCCTCCAGTTGAGTAATTCACAGGTGCCAAATGTCACTGGTGTCTTTTCAGACAGTTAACAAACACCATAGTATGTTATAGTAATTTCATCATTGTCTACTCAATTATAATTGGCATTTTTTTATAATATACATGTATTTTTTATCAATTAGCCAATATCGTATGCATGTTGGGTTAATATTTATTAGCTGTCTTTAACTAGTCATAAACCGGCATTGCTTACCTTTAGGTATGGATCCTTTAGCACATTATAGATGGCTTGGCACGTATCAGGAATAATTGAGGACAAACTCTGTCTAGATATCCTTGTCCTGTATTGAAGGGACCTGTAGGAACACCCGGTGGACAGGTAAATTAACGTTGCCTCTAGACGTGCTTCTGATGTAATGCAAGGTCTCATAATAGTGTCCTGCTTTGTTATAAAAGGTTTTACTTTCTCTAATATATTGGTCGTAGAAGGTATTCGGGTCCATCCGCATATAGTTCGTGAAGTCTGATTCATAGCCATTTATCAATTCAGGCAAAATTGTTACATTGTTGTCCGGTACAGTTCTTTTATATAGCCAGTCCTTGCACCATTCCTTTTTTTTCAGTTTCTCTTCGCACACTACAGCAATAATTATGCTGCATAGTACAATTTTCTTTGATTTATTTTTTATTGTTTTCTTCACCATGGTGACAGCACTACAGCAACCTGCCGTTCAAGTCTCCACACTGACTTGAATAAGTGTGTGTTGCCAGCAGACATGACCTGCGAACATTGTCTGTGGGTCTTTGCCTTGAGAGCAGACTAAAAACAGTGGTATACAACCTCATCTGGCACCACTTTTTGTTGCCAGATCTACTTCCATCGTTTCAACGCTTATGACGTCATCCTGCTTCACCTATGATATGGTAACAATGTTTGTCTGTCGAACATAGTTCGACCGTGTGGCCACACCTTAAGGCTTCAGGGAACAGAAGCTGATGACAGAATATCATTAATAGCAATACTAAAAAGAGTTGGGCTAAGTACACTTCCTTGTGGCACCCCATTTTCTTGGACACATTTGTCGGATGTTACGTTATAGGGCAACCTGACAGAAATATCTTGTCAGCAAGGAAGATACTGATAAATATAGGCAAATTACCCTTTAAACAATAGGAGTAAACTTTCTGTAGTAGTCCGTTACGCCATGTCATGTTGTATGCTTTTTGAATATCCAAAAATATACCTAATGATGTGAAAAGTAAAACACATCAGACTAAATAGTTAGTTTTAATGAGCACAAAAACATAGCAAGGGTCTGAAATGAACATGCAATAGGTAAATTACAGTGTCACATAAGTAATGAAGTCATATCAAACAAACAATTACAAAACATTTAAGTCAGAACCTATTTACTAGACAAGACACTAATACACACCTGGTCGGGACCACATGCTGCTGACGAGTGAAGGGAGTTGTTCCTTACCTCCACACTTCACCTAGCCTGAACCACTAACCACCAGTCCCGAGACCTTACAACTAAAAAACCCGAAGCACCAAACCTTAACAATTAACCCTAATAATACTCAACAACTAATATTCTTAACAAGTAATGCAAGACGATTTAATTGTAAATCCTGGTAAAGTCATGGTCTAATGTACTGCAACCTGGTGAATAAAAGCGAGCTATTTGAGTTAATTTTATGAACCAAAATTGCACACCAACAGCTATAGTTTCGGATCATTTTTCGAAGCCATCTCATTGGAAGATGTTGCAGTACATTAGACCATGACTTTATTGTACAGCCGGCTCCACTGCCGCGAGGGCCCCTGCAGTGTTGTCAGCGTTCCGTCTCCCAGTCGTGAACCACACACTTCGGTCCGAGATACACATCTGAAGCACTCACTAGTGAGAGAGAGATGGATATGGTGGTTGGCAGGCTTGTATGATGAGCGAATGAGCGAAACGAATAACAATGCATCAATAATGTGTATGTGAGGAATGTTGTGTTCATGCGGATGTAACATAGGCACCAAGTGATTCCTGATGTATTAATTTCCTATATTTCATGGTGTAGAATGTTACATTGTATAGTATTGCTCGATAAATCAGTTGCTGATTTACTATTAAGATGATAAATGGAGGATATCATGATATGGGAACATATTTCATGCACGTTTGGCCAGTTTATAGATGTCATGATAATATTGATATAATAGGTATCAGAGCCATTTTCCTTGCGCTGGTATCAAACTCAGCAATCTGATATTTGTGAACAACATTCCCTAACTTAATGACTTCGTTAACACTTGAGGAATAATTATATAAGAACTGAGGATATTAAATAATCGAAGTGACGGCACCATGAACTATCAATCATCTGGCCTCCTTAATTATTACCGTACATCAAATAAAACCGGGATCAGTAAATCCTATGCATTGCCCGTAATATATTCGGTATACAAGGATGGAAACATATCTATTATTATTATTATTATTATTATTATTATTAGTAATAATCAGTGAACAGGCTGGGAGAGAATAAAATTATTCATAGATTCGAAGACCCCAGACTGCGACCACGATCACGGAAAGTTATATTAAAAAAAAAAAAAAAAAAAAAACTAATCTAACCGACAGAGCCAACGATTAGCACGAGTCTTAAAGCCGCTAACTCCTACACCCTCAAAAACAGAATCAGCTAACCCATTCCATGTTGCAGTTAAACTAGGTATGAATGATCTTTTAAACTGAGACGTCCTACACACTGGAATACTTAGAACGTTACGATGGGCCGAGGCTGCACCACGAGTGACACGACGACCAGCTACAAATGGTGCAGGAAGCATCTCATTCAAAGGATGCAGGCGGTTAGACCAGATCTTGTAGTACATACAAAGCGCCGACACACTACGCCTGTGCTCAAGATCACAGATTCTACCCGGCCCCTCCCGCAAGAAATTCTGCACATCTAACCACTCTATCCAACAACACTAAGTGACAAGTAGCAGCCGATCCCCATACTGGAGAACAATATTCAAGAATAGGGAGCACAAAACATTTGAAACACCGGACTAACAAATTACGATCACCAAAGACTCGCCAAACTCTACGCATAATACCAATCTTCTGGGAGACCGATTTAGCGAGAAAACGTAATTGCTTCTCAAATGTAAATTTAGAATCAAAGTGAACACCAAGAATAAGAAGATCACTGGATTCAACCAAGTTCACTCCACTTAACACCAAGTTAGGGAACCCAGGCAACAATGTACGACTCCTTGACACAATCATAGTCTTAGTCTTATTAGCATTTAATTTCATGCCCCACATCACACACCAATCACTGATCCTCTGAAGATCACGATTTAAAGATTCTGTTACAGAAACGCGCATATCACGGTGCTTCACTTCAGCCAGAAGAGTAGAATCATCTGCATATCCAATCAAGGTATTCTCTAAATTAGAGTACATATCAGCAGTATACAGTAAAAACAGTATGGGCCCAAGTACACTACCCTGAGGAACGCCTGATACAACTCTAATCCATTCACTATGAGAGCCATCAACCGTAACACATTGTGTCCTATTACTAAGGAACTGTCCAATAACCGACAACACACTACCACCCACTCCCACTGACCCCAGCTTATGTAAAATTGCAGAATGATTAACTCTATCAAAGGCAGCACTAAAATCTAGCTGAACAATCCTAGTTTCACCACCACAATCTAAAACCCCTTGAACCATGTGAGATACTGTGAGTAATGCATCACAAGTGCCTAAACCCTTGCGATAAGCAAACTGAGTCTGAGGCAATGACCCAGATCGTTCCAGGTACCTACTCAGTCTGGATGACAGCAACTTTTCAAATACCTTCGACAGCACAGGAGTTATAGAAATTGGCCGATAGTTACTGACCACAGGGGAAAGAGAACCCTTTGGAACAGGAGTGACACATGCAGATCTCCAAGAGGTGGGGAAGCTACCAAACCGAAACAACTTCCTAAACAAAATGCTGATTTGTGGGGCAAATACGGCCGCCAACTTCTTGAACAGAAGAGGAAAGAATCCAAGGGGATCAACACCACCATAGCTATCAAGATCAGTCAATATCCTTAATACTTCAGAAGATCTGAATGCAAAAGAGGTAAACTGTGGGCATTTATGACAACCAGATGGAATGGTGATATCATCTCTCAATTGCTTGCTATCAAAATGACGCAGTAGGAGATCAGCCTTAGCCTTCGAATCGGATACCAGACCACCTCCCTCACTGATAAGCGGTGGAAGAGAAGGATCTACACCAAACACAGAACTCTTCAGTGTAGACCACCACTTATAAGAATTCTCTGCATTGCCCAGGATATCTTTAGCTCGATCACCATGACTACGCTCAGCTTCTGAATATATGACAGCAGCTCTGTTCTGTTTAACACGAAATTCATTCCAATTATCCGCAGTTCTATTAAGTTTCCAACGGTTATATGCCGACTGCTTTGAGTTCGTAAGCCATACGACAGCGGTCATCAAACCAAGGCTTATCTCCTGTACGAAGAGTCAACACTCTCGAGGGCACAAAGCGCTCAACAATACCATGAAGATGATCATTCAAGATGGCAATTGGATCATCACAACGCCTAACATCAGGCCAAGGTATCGCTCTAACAGCCCGCTCTATATTATCCCAATTAATACGATTCTTTAGGAGAATTTTCTTTCTTATGACCGCACACGGAACAGATTGGTTAGTCTTGACAACAAAAGATAGAGCGGAGTGATCTGAACCTCCAACAGGAGCTCTGACAGAAACAGTCACCAGGTCAGGTACATCCGTGAAAAGGAGATCCAAAGTACCACCCCGCTCATGAGTTGGACCAGAGACCAGCTGATCACAGCCAGACACATCAGCAAAGTCTCTAGCAGCAGTTCCGTGCACGTCTGTCCGAGGAGAACCCAACCATTCTGCATGATTAGCATTAAAATCACCTACAAAAATAAAAGCAGCACGACTATCAACCTCCTGAATTGATGCCATGGAGTCCAACAAACAATCATAAACATGATCATCAATATCAGGATTCTGATACACACTAAAAACATAAAAATTCATACGGCCACCACAAATGCGAACAACCTGCAACTCACAACAATCACAAATATGAGACTTATAAATTGACGCACAAAAACCATCACGAACATACACGGCCATACCCCTAACCCTAGGTCTACAATTTCGATATAATACAATGGGACGAGAAAATCCGGGCACTCTGACTTCAGACAAATATCTCTGTTTAGAAACAAGTGTCTCAGAGCACAGCAATACATCATAACAAGTTGCAGCCACGGAAAAGTCACGAATATTGGTGTAAAGACCTCTAATGTTGCATCACAACAACCTACAACAAGCAGGTGCATTAACACGAGGGCCGGGGTTTAATTCCACATCCGGAAACATCAATAGTTTCAGGGACTCAGAAAAAAAAATATATATAAATGATTCCATAAACGATGAGTAAGGAAGCAGAAATAACAGTCCATCCTGAGGAGCTGCTTACACAGGACAAGGCAATTACAGACCCCCAGGTACGCCAAAACCCAAGGCAGCAGTAATGATGGCTGGATCCAAACGCTGCCACCAACCCTCTCCTGGCCCTGCCGTACAGCACGAGAGGTAGCGTTAAGGAAAATAAAAAGACTAGGTATGTGACTACCTAGGATAGGGAATGATGCTGACTGCGGAAGGCCGGTCACACAGCTATGGCACCAGTCAGTTAGTCATCAAACAGGATGATTAGGTTAGGTCAGGTTAGGTAAGGTAAAGTAAAACGACACATGATATGAGGATAAAAGATGAAGATATGGAGCAGAGCCTGAAAAAAAATGGAGGGATTTAAATGGGGGGAGGGATGTGCAGTCCCTAGTTTTAAGATAACTACCCAGCGTTTGTGCTGATAAACTGTGAGGAATACATAATAGTAATCAATAAGAAAAAAAATTATGGCCGAAACAAATATGATACTCTACGATTTTCCTATGCCAGCAATCTGAAATTATCATTATTATTATATTTTACACCAGTATTTTAACTATTCACGGAATTGTGCTATATGGCTTTTCACCACGGGAGACGGAGAGACTCAATTAATAACCTTATTAAATGTATATACATATTATACCTTAATATTAACACATGAAGTCACTTATGTAGCAGCTGTTCCAGTAGTAACCTTTTCCCAAGAGAGACGACACAAGACTGACTGTGATCCACAGGCCACAACTCCTTCTTGCCTCGTCTCCGCCAGTCATAAGGCCACTGCGCTGACACAAACTAGTTCCACCTGCTACATTTTCCTATTATACTAAATTTTCCCCCCTCCCAGGTGTATTTCCTAGTTACAATTAATGATTATTTAATATCCTTTATCCTCCACACATTATCTTTTATCCTCAGCCACATAGAATACAATTATTCCTAATATTTAATACAAATATTGTTCCGCCAACGAAAATATCTCGTCCTTCTATTGGGACCCCACCCCTCACTCAACCAATTTTCAAAGTAAGTTATCAGTAAAAATGCTGGTATTTATGGAGAGTGCTGTTAGTTATTATACATTTAAAAAAAACCATCCTAAATAACATACATAAAAAAAATGGGGTTGTTACAATTATATTAAAGAGTCTATCTTTGTGGACTCACCGGGGACTGACGATTCCTCCAAACTCTGCTAGGAAACAGGATGAGTAAACTAAATCAACGCAAATGGTTTCTTTGTTTAGTTTTGAGGAATCACTTGCCTCTAAAATATTGCCAGACTTAATACATGAACTTACCAAATTATATTACAAGTTGGGAAAGAAAATCCTGAACGAGGAAGCTGCTGCTGGTGTGAGTGTGTGTGTGTGTGTGTGTGTTGCGTGTGTCGTCAGAACTAAAGCCATTGTTGATATTACCTCGTCTGACCACCTGACCATCAAAGTCAACCAACCACCCATCACCCATCCACTGTCCTTCCAACTTCCACATCTACCCACACTAACCACCCACTGTTCTTCCAACTTCTGTTTATTTCAGGTAATTACTCCCACGCCCACTCACATCAGTTACTGTTTCTTTTCTCCCACCCAACTACTCACTTAATTACCACCCACAACTTCCACCCACTGTCCTTCCAATTTCTGCAACGTCTATCAGAACACACCCAAGCCAACCCATATAATTCACCATTTATTTTATTTTCTTCCACCTGCGTTCTCACAGTTATTCATCTTTAATCACCCACATTACCCACCAAGAGGCCTCCAATCTCCACACATAAACACACACACACACACACACTTTAGTTACATCATGATGACGATATGAAAGATACAGTAATACGAAGATGAATGAGTAAAGCACAGCCATTAACAACATTTTAATTGGACTGCAAGAACATTCAGTAACAGTCAGTAATGCAAACAAGATACAAGCATGGTTAAAAAAAATGCACAATGCAACGAAAATACACAAGTTCAGATTGTTACGTTACAGGCGCCATTACTTAAGAATATGACTATCAATAGGATACAAACACAAATTACATGAATGCAAGACAAATACAAGAATATGATAATACAAGAACCCCAGAGCTTATAAGATTTTATATAAAACTATTAGAACAAACAAGAAAATATTTTAAATGCAATTGAAACCTACTTAATTAAGGATGATTTATACGTTATGATTATTGGAAATAAGGTTATTATATATTGTTGTTAAAATAATAATAATAATAATAATAATAATAATAATAATAATAATAATAATAATAATAATAATAATAATAATAATAATAATAATAATAATAATAATAATAATAATAATGATAATAATAATAATAATAATAATAATAATTATTATTATTATTATTATTATTATTATTATTGCTATTATTATTACTACTAATACTTTCAGTATTATTTTTGTAGTAGTATTAATAACAATACTTATAAGACTATTGATAATTTTATGAGGGATGCTAACTGTAATATGTTGAAGGTTACAAAAATGGAAAGCTTTCAGGTAATTCTTTCTATATTGTGTATAATTATACCCTTACAGTCCTTACTACAGAGGAGGAATTGATTACACCTACAGCCGCCTATAAGTAAATAAAAGTCTCTGGTCACAGTTAGCCTGTTGAAGATCTTAGCATGGAAAGTATAGACCAGTCAAATATAATGACTTTATATTTATTTATTTTTACATGTATTTATTTATTTTTGGCTCTTTTAAGAATAAGGACATGACAAATAATGGGACCAGGTCTCTATACTAAGACAGGCAGCAGTTAAGAAATCCAATCCTCTCCTATACACTTGTTGCTGACCTGGTAAACAGCTAGACCAAACAGTAATGACCCACGCCACGCTGTACTAAATTTATAATGCCCCTTAATAATTAATACTTGTTATTAGAATATATTATCATTTACACGCATAACTGTCGGAGATATTAATACACACACACACACACACACACACACACACACACACACACACACACACACACACACACACACACACACACACAGCATAAACATAAGTATATAGAAACGTCCAAGAATGGAGAAAGTTAGAGTAAAATGAAATTAATGATGAAGAAAGAGATGAACTGAAAAGGAAGCACAGGAGGATGACAAATAGAAAGTCTCAATGTTATTATTAAGGGATTTGTTGTGTGAGAAGAATACTTTAGGGAAATGAGTCACTCTTTATTTTAGAGAAATCAGTAACTTTCTACTTTATCAACAAAGGAGATTATTTTGAGATTCTACCCTACTGCAGTCTCTTCAAGTACTACTCATATTTGCCTACCGAGGGACAATGTGGCTTTAGAGAGAGAAAATATATATATAAATAAAAGAGAGAGAAAGAGAGAGAAAAAAATGAAGCCTAATAATTACTGAGGGACAGACAGAGTATGAAAAGGAGAGAGTAGACGAGGAGGTGGAGGAGGAGGAGGAGGAGGAGGAGGAGGAGGAGGAGGAGGAGGAGGAGGAGGAGTAGAGAGTAGGAAGAATAACAGAAGAAGGAGGAGGAGGAGAAAAAAGGATCAAAGGACATTTAAGGAAAATATTTTGTCGATAATTTTCACAACAAATGATTCTGGAGAGCGACACAGAGGACGATTCCTGCTCTCACACAAACCATTGGAGAGGAAAGGGAAGGAGAGGAAAGGAGAGGCGAGGCGAGGAAAGGGAAGGTGAGTTGGGAGGAGAGGAAAGGAGAGGCGAGGAAAGGGAAGGTGAGTTGGGAGGGAAGGAGAGGAGAGGCGGGAAAAAAAAGGAAGAAGAGAAGAGAATAAAAGTGAAGTTCAAAGGGAAAAGGACACCGAGGAGTTATAGGGAGAGGAGATGAAAGAAAAGGGGAGTTGAAGGAAAGACTTGGGAGAAGAGGAGAGGAGAAAGGAGAGGAGAGGATGAATAAGATAATGTAGGGAGTGGTAAGAGCAGTGAACAATAAAAATTGGTGAACACAGAGGAAAGAAAGAATACAAATAAATGAATGAATGCTTGAAGTAATGCATGATTGAGGTGGAACAGGAACTAATCAAGGCAGCAAGCAGGATTAAGAAGAATAAAAATAATGGTTGCGATGATTACAACACTTGATGGGGATTCCGTCTGTAAATATCTGTGGTGTCAAATACTAATAATATTAATTAATGACAATAACATGGAACTTAGGAACTGGGTTAGGTGCTGCTGAAAGTTAAGATTTAAGTACAAGTAATAGTTTAAATTATGAGAGATGTTTTTGGGACTGACATCCCCTTGAATGATATGAAATTTATTTAATCATAAGGTAAAAATTTTGTTATACCCTCTCAGATAACTTTCCATGTTATGATAAGGAAACTGAATATCACAGAAATGTCCCAGAAACATTCCCTTAATTAAATACTATATTTTGAACGATTAAAAGTAATCCTGTATAGAAAAATATACTTCATTATTGTGTGATAAATATATTATATATTTAATTATAGTAATAATGTATTCTCATTTGGCAAGTATATTTCTTATTTACTTTATTATTCTCAGTTATCAGGAAATATGTATACAGATTGTTTATTCATTGATTAAGCCATTATTAAATAAACTACAAGGAATTAGATTCGTCATGTTTGCTAAAAAAAACCCAGTAGTACTCACCTTGTATAATGTTGGTAATGTCGATAGTAGTGGTGCAGATGGTGGTGGTGCAGATGGTGGTGTTGTCTGTAGAGGAGATGCAGATGGTGTTGCAGGCAGTCGTAGTGTTATTGTCAGTGGCAGAGGTGCAGGTGGTGTTGCAAATGGTGATGGTGGTATTGGTGGGGATGTCAGGGGTATTGCAATTGATTGTGATGGGGGTGGTGGTATTGGTGTCAGTGGTAGTGATGGGGGTGGTGGTATTGGTGTCAGTGGTAGTGATGGGGGTGGTGGTATTGGTGTCAGTGGTAGTGATGGGGGTGGTGGTATTGGTGTCAGTGGTAGTGATGGGGGTGGTTGTATTGGTGTTGGTGGTAGTGGTGAAGTTACAATCAGTGACGTAATTATCAATAGTTGTGTTGGTGTTGTAAATGGTACTGGTGTTGGTGGTATCATTGTCAGTAGTAACGTTGGTGTTGTCAGTGGTGGTGGTGACGTTGGTAATGGTGATAGTGCACGTGGTTGTGGTCGTAGTTATGGTGGAGTTGTCAGCGGAGGTATGGATAACAATGTTGGGGGTAGTATGGGTCATTGTTGTCGTATCTGTTGCTACTGGGGAGATAGTCGAAGTACGGGGGTCGTCTGATGGAATGATAGGTGTTGTGTGGTCGTTTGCAGGTGTGTGTGTTGTCGTGTATTCGTGTTGTGTGACCGTCGTTTTAAGGGGCTTCATACACCCATCCTTAACGAAGTAATACCCTTGCCACTCTCCCAGTTGGCCCACACACATCACGGTCAGCGAGTTAAGACCCTTGTGGTTCTGTGTGTCGTGGAGAGAAGTGGGTGAGAGGACGAATGTGGAGGATGAATCCAACTCGAAATCCTAACCGTGCCTAGGAGTTGGGAATCAGGAATCAAGAATCTGTCGTCAACAATCAGCAATGAGAGAACGTGAAATCAGGCAGGAGTCTAGGGGGCATATGAAGAAGGTGGGGGAGGGTTGGAAAATATAATAAGAGGGAAAGGGGAGTGCTAACCCCTTCTAACAACCCCCAACCCTCACAAATACACACACACACACACACACACACCTTGAACACTTTACCCTGAGGACACGTGTAGGTGGCTGTGGAGAGGAAGGAGAGGTCCCCATCGTGGTTCAGTTCAGGAGGGGTGTCATCAGCAGTAGTGGGTAGGGGTGGGGGACGCTGGCAATCTGGTGGTGGTGGGTGGTGGTTTTAGTAATGGTGGTGGGGGTAGTGGAATTTTTGGTAGTGAGTTTAGTGCTAAGAAACAATATATTTCCTGCAAGTACAAATTATGTCCATCAAAATACTGCTCTCGCCACCCAATTCGTTAGGCAGGTTTCTCGGGGTGGGGCAAGTCTTGTTGATGGTCTGTGTCTCGGCCCGGTCCCACCTGTCCAGCGGGTCGTGTGTGTGAGGCTTTTGTTTTCTAAATATGTTCTGGCACTGGACATAGGCTTCATTAAGACCGTTACCGTGGCCCAGGTCAACTGTTGCTCACACACACGTCACGACTTCCGAACTGGTACCCAGCCACAGAGGGAGGGAAGTGAGGGTAATTCCCAAATACTACAGCTGTTATGGTACTGTACCAGTGATGGTATTTTACGACGTTCGGTGGCCTTATAGTTAGTGCCTCAAACTCAAATCGGAAGAGTAAATAATCTCAGGCCCTCACCTGAGAGAATCGATTATGAGTCCAGAACACTAACCACTCGACCACCTCCTATATTGTGTCGCCTCATCTGGTAGTGGGTTTGATCTCAGTGTCACCACGCATGTGCCTGTCTCTCTTTCTCTGCTTTGTCAATAGATGGAGTCACCATCCCATTTAGACACGTAGGCCGAGGTGTTTGGTAATTGATTGCAAACACAAGTGAACTATAAACGTTTCCTAACACAACTATGTAAAAGATATAGGATTAGCTTTAATAATTTGTAACCTTTATACTTAAATATTTCGGACACTTGTAAAAAAAATACAAAAAAATATGGGCCATATGTGTTAGGGATCAATTTGTTTTTATTCTGAGTAATATGTTAAGACAGCATTAATAAAGCAATATAAGACAACAAAGAAATGAGAGAAGTCCTTCACCAACAGTGACACAACTTGTGCTAAGCTTATATAATACAACTATGTATATCACTGTTTCAAGAATGATTTATATAGTACAGTAGATCCATTATATAACACTATTAAATTCTTGTATTTGTCTCTTTTTATACGCAATCTCTCTGTATCGTACAGTAGATGTTTTATATAACACTATTAAATACCTGTATCTATCTCTTCTTTAGTGCAATCCCTCATTGACGACTAATATGTTATCACTACTACCAGATAAAGTGGTAAAGTAGGGGAAGGAAGAGTACATTAGATTCTACATTACTGTACTGAAACCCAAAGCACCCAAGTAGATTTTGAAGGCAAGTTAAAGGAATATACTACACCACACTAACCCACAACGTCCTAACACAAATGATAGAAGGAAAAAGAAAAGGTGATACTATACAAACTAACCCACGACTCCCGGGTACTGGCAGATGTAGTGGCTGCGTCTCTCGTTACTTAAGAATCCCAGGATCTTACTAGAGTTGGTATAGAGGACAGTGAATTGCGCCGTGATCCAGGGGTGTTCCTTCTTCACCTCCACCTCTCCGCTCTGGTTGTACACGCCCTCCCACTCGTACCCAAAGTCGTTTCTGAAGAAAAGTATATTTGTAGTTGGTATTTTTTGCTCTGTGTATTTGCTATGTATTGGAACGAGTTTTTAGTGAGGTCTGTGCAAGCCTATCATTCATTTTGCACAATGTGGTCAATAATACCTTGTCTTCCTCCTCAGACGGTATTGCTCTTTAACCCTTCTGTCCAGTTGTTGTATCTTAGAATTGATGTTGATGTTGTCTCCGTGTTGTGTACAGTTGTAGACATACTTTAATTTTAATGACTAGTCTACAAGTATATGACAATATTATCAATTTGAGAAGTACTTGAACACAATCTTATCATACTAGAACACAAAATTACTAGCACCCAAACTTACTGGAATTCCAACTTACTGTAACCCAAACTTACTGAAACTTCATGTTACCGGAACCTTAACTTACCGATCAGAGAGGCCCAGTCCTGCTTCCTCGACCCCTGCCTGAAGGAGGAGATGCTGGAGGAAGGTGATCTGGATGTTGGTGGTCGGGGCAGCCAGCATGCCGCCCTCACTGCCACACTCCTTCAGGGCCTCATTTGCATACCAGTCCGTTCCCGGGGTCATGAGACGGTAGCAGAGGCCGTCGTAGCAGGTGTAGTTGACAGGACAGGTCAAGGTCACGTCTGGAGAATTGGCTCTGTATCAGTAACAGCTGGGTCTATAACATTCGTGATTGACAGACGACATTAAAGACACTGACTGAGTGATCATATAACTAAGTTATTGACTGAGGAAAAAAATGACTAATTTATTGACTGACTGACTTATATTTATTATTAATGGAACCAACCAACTAACAGACTGGCTAACTTACCAACACAGGTGAGGTTAGCGGGATGGAAGGTGTCAGGAATCCATATGGGGCGCGAGGAGGAGGAGGAAGAGGAAGAGGTACTGGTAATATTGAGACTGGAGCAGGTTAGAGTCAACACGTTGCCCCCGCTGCAGAAGGCGTTGCCATGACCACAGGTGTAGTAGGCCTGGGCTTCCTCCTCCCGGTTACCATCCCACCACACCATCACCCCTCCGTCGTCAGTAGTAGGTGTCCATGGGTCCTCTTGACACTCTGACGAAGGGGAGGGACTTGAATTGTGTGTGTGTGTGTGTGTGTGTGTGTGTGTGTGTGTGTGTGTGTGTGTGATTTATGAGAATTGGATGAGTTTCCTTGGCGTTGAACTATTTTCCCTCATATATTTTTCAGCTCTCTTCTGGTCTATCTAAGTGGGGATTGAGCGTCCTTTACCTCCCGTAGCTCGCTCTTGCTTTCTCTACTACTTAGTGTTCTTCCTTCCTACTGAGGAGGCATAGGGATGTATCGACGCCACCGCCCACTGTTTACGGTGCAATAGCCTCGGAGCGAGGGGCATGGGGAACCCCTCCTCTGTAAGTTTTCAATAGAAATTTTTGTCATGGAGCACATACAAAGGAAAAGGGGAGAGGGAAGTATATGTATTTCCCGAAACCACAAGAATATCAAAATTGGGACAATGAATGTGCGTGGATGTAGTAGTTGTAGGTAAGAGGAAGGATATTGGGAGAGGGTTTGTTGAAAGAAAGTTGGATGTACAGTACTAGCATTGAGTGAGACAAAGTTGAATGGGAAGGGTGAATGCGAATTTGGTTGTGTGATTGGTAGAGTGTCAGGGGTGGAGAGGGGAAGAGCAAGGGAAGGAGTGACTTTGATTCTGAGCGCAGATGTGAATCGGAATGTGGTAGAGTGGAGGGAGTGTTCGGCAAGGTTGATGTGGATAAGAGTAAAAATTGATCAGAAGACTTGCATGGATGTTTGTGATTGTGTATGGGCCTGGATGTGAAAGGGATGAGTGGGAGAGAGAACAGTTTTGGAATGAATTGGAGGGGTGTATACAGAGTTTGGGGCAGAATGTGAATATCGTACTTTTTGGGAGATTTAAATGCAAGAGTGGAGAATAAGGTAGTAGATAGGGTTGTGGGTAGGTATGGGGTGCCGGGAAGCAATGAGTGTGGTGAAAGAATGATTGTGTTATGTGTAGAGAGAGGGAGCTAGTAGTTGGAAATGCATTTATTAAGAAATAGGATATATACGTGAGTAAGACAGATAAATAGGAGAATGGGAGATAGAGCTTTGATGGACTATGTGGTGGTGCTTTACAGTGTTTGTTGAATGTTAGAGTACTGAGGGGGGAAGGGCGTGGTATTTGGGACCATTCCCTAGTAGAGGGTAGGTTAAGAGTGGGTTAAGAGTGTTATCAAGAAATAGGGAAGGAGTAAAGAGGGTTTTAAAAGTGAGTGAGTTGAGCAAGAAAGAAAAGATGTTGGAGTATCAAAAGGAGATTGCTACGAATTGGAATGGAGTAAGGTAGAGGGAGACAGGTGAAGTAGAGGAGGAATGGGAAATGTTTAAAAGGGCAGTAGTAGGATGTACGGAGAAGGTTTGTGGTTGGAGACGGGTTGAGGAAGGGTAGTGAATGGAGGTGTGAGGAAGTTAAGGCAGCTATAATGAAAAAAAGGCGAGTGTTTGAAAATATCAGAAATCGTATGAGTGTTACAAGTAGAAGAGAAATAGAACAAGGAGAGCTGTACGGGATGTTAAAATGAGGGCAGATGAGAGGTGGGGGGGGGGAAGTTAACTAAAAATTTCCAGGAAAATAAGAAAATGTTTTGGAAAGAAGTCAAGAGGATAAAGAAAGGGACATCAGGGAAAGAGGAAAGGGTGAAAGCAAAATAGGAGACATCAGGGGCAGAAGTCAGTATTGAGGATGGTAATAAAAATAAGTACCTGATAATAGACACTGGTTACTCAAATGGGACAAGTATCTTTCACCAGGGCTGTACCACCCATTCACGTGTCCAACAGTACCACGCTGGTTGAGAAGAAGGCAGTTGAGAGGAGATAGGCCGAGTATTTTGAGGAGTTGCTAAAATTTGATGAGGATAGAGAAGCTGAGATTGTTGTGTTTGGAAGAGGAAATGGAGTAAACAGGTTGGAGGGATTAAATAGGAAGCCGATAAGAAAGAAAGAGGTGAAGGAGGCAATGAGAGAGATTAAAGCAGGAAAAGCTTCAGGTTTGGATGGATGCGCTGTAGAATGTCTGAAATATGGCGGAACAAATATGATGGAGTGGTTGGTAAGGTTGTTGATGGTGGGTGTTGATAGTGGTGAGGTCCCAATAGATTGTGTGAGTGATTGTGTAGTACCTCTATATAAGTGAAAAGGAGATAGATACCAATGTACGAGTTTCGGGTGTATAAGCCTGTTAAGTGTAGTAGAAAAGTTGTATGGGAAGATGCTGATAAGAAGAGTCAGAGAGGGTACGGAGACTATGATTGGTGAAGAGCAACGTGGCTTTAGGAAAGGAAGAGGTTTTTATGGACCAGATATTTGCAGTAAGGCAGGTGTGTGAAAAGTAGTTTGAGAAAAGTAAAGAAGTCGTATGAGCATTTATGGATCTCGAGAAAGCATATGATAGAATTGTTAGTAATTGGATTGTGGAAGATTTTGCAGTTGTAGGGGCTGAGGGGAAATTATTGAGAGTGGTGAAAAGTTTCTATGTGAACAGTAGAGCGTGTGTTAGAGCGTGAATGGTTCCCAGTAAAAGTGCGACTCCGACAAGGATGTGTGATATCACCATGGTTGTTTAATATTTATATGGATGATGTGGTAAGAGAGATAAATGCTAGGGTGATGGAGAGAGGACTGAGTTTAGTGGACAGCAGAGGTAGAGAGTTATGCCTAAACCCAAGGTCAAGGGAATCTTGACCTTGCCTAAACCAATTATTGTTTGTTGATGATACGGCGTTAGTGGCAGAGTCAGATAAGGAACTGAGTATGTTAGTGCAGGAGTTTGGACGGGTGTGCAGGAGGAGGAAACTGAGAGTGAATGTGGCAATGAGCAAAGTAATGAAATGTTGGAGGGGAGCAGAGGATAGAAGGGTTAATATAATGCAAGATGGTGAAACATGGAGGAGGTGGAGTGCTTTAAGTATTTGGGGTCAAAGGTGACGGTGAATAGCAAAATAGAGACAGAGGTAAAATCTAGAGTAAATGAGGTAGAAAAGATGATAGGAGGAATGAATAGGATGTTTGGCTGTAAGTCACTTAGAATGGATGTAAAGAGGAAGTTGTATGAGGGGATAGTATTGGCCTGCTGCACTGTATGGAATGGAAACATAGAATATGAGAGAAAGTTAAAAGAGAAGGTTGAATGTAGTAGAGATGAGATGTCTGAGAAGCATGTGTGGTGTGACTCGAATGGACAGAGTCAAGAATGAGGAGGTGAGGAGAAGGATAGGTGTCGTGAGAGAGCTAGCAGGCCGTGCAGAGCAGAGTGTGTTAAAATGGTTTGGAAATGTGGAGAGAATGAAGGAGAATATAATGGTAAATAGGATAAGGGGCTCAAATCAAATGTGGGAGGTGTAAGGAGGAGAGGAAGGCCACAGAGAATATGGATAGACATCGTGAAAGGAGCTCTAAGTGTAAGAGGTATACCTGTGGAGCAAGGTAGAGTGATTGCGCATGATAGAAGCGAGTGGAGGAGGGTGGTGAAGAGTGGACGTGGCTTCACTGTCCTTGGAGGAGGAGCCTGCATTAAGTGTGGCCCATGGCTGGCTGAATGCAGGAGGAGGAGTTTGCCCCGAAGTGAAGCTTTTGCTGTCAGACCTTGCTATAGATGCAAACATGACTGTACCCCTTGTAGTCCCACAAGGAGATGCGGTTGTGTGGTTGGAGGGTGTGCGACGTAATGAAGGCCTGGTATATTTATGTACAGTATGTTCTTTTTGACAATGAATAACTCTAGTTTGACCAAATTGATATTTAGATTACTTGTGGGTGGGTGTGTATGTGTATGTGATTCAAAGTAGGTCAGTTGCCCTTAAGTTTAGTAATGTTACTAGTTCACTGCTCATATTTTTAGCTTCTTGAAAATACAGTACAAGGCTATTGTTGGACTTAATTGACTCGTGTTTAACTTAATTTATGAATACGAGAAAAGTCCCTCTTATGAACCAACCAACCTACCAACCAACCAACCTGTGTGCGCAGGGTACTGGCAGATGTAATGGGTGAGAGGCAGGTCGGTGGAGTGGACTGTGGTTGAGTGGAGTGAGGTAGAGTTCAGTATCGTATATCTCCCGTCACCCTGAGCCTTCACCTCCTCATGCGGCTCTGTCTGGTTCCACTCAAATCTGGGGTCGTTCCTGTGAATTTTGGAGGGGATGTTGGTGAGTGGTAAATGTTGGGTAAGAGTGTGGATATAAACTTTATAAAATTGTGCCAAGAGCCCTTAAAAACACCATATTCACACCTTTTCCCCCTGGAAAACCCTCACTTAGCCTTTATAACAACAGCCCATCGAAAATAGACATGGTGAACATTAATGGCCACACACACTGTATAAACGGCTCCACTCTCATCTGCTTTGGAGACCCAAACCAAGAGCCATTAAAAAACTGTTAAACATTCACCAAAAACACGTTGAAAACAAGCTAAATCTAGACCAAAAACCAGTTGAAAACTCGCTAATCTCACCTGTTATGTAGCCCCAAACCCACGTGCTCGGCCCCAGCCTGATAGATAAGGTAGTGAAGGAAAATGAGGTGGTCCAGGGTGTGAGGCAAGGCTAACATGGCCCCCTGGCTGTAACAGTGACTGGAAGCCTCGGCTGGGGTGAGGGCCAGGCTAAAGTTGACCAGACTGTAGCACCGGTGGTCGTCGTACTTGTAGTTCTCAGGACAAGTAATGGTTGGTTTGTCTGTTTGTTTTGGTGGTACGAGAAAAAAGTACATAACTCATTATAATATCGTCTGTATAATGTATGATTTGGTATCAAGCCTATTTCTTTACTTATTATTTCTACCGTTAAAGTGTATATACAGTATATGATTAAGGGATGTATTTAATTTTACATCTCACTCTGTCAGCAACTAAGGCGTAGATTTGTAACTCTAGTATAAAGTATGTATGTGCATATTTTTTCTCGAAGTTGTCAACCCATCCACATTTAGCCAACACATCCAAACTATAAAAGAGTCAGCACAATATATATAACAATCAGAGAGTATTTCACTGACCGACGCAACTGACAGAGGCGGGGTGGGAGGCGTTGACGGACATCCAAATAAGGCGGGAGTTGTTGTAGGGGCTGGAACAGGTGAGAGTCAAGGTGTGCTCCCCGCTGCAGAAGACGCCGTCGGGGCCACAAGAATAAGTGATATCGGTGCCCTCCGTCCTGTTGCCGTCCCACTCCTGCACCACCCCAGGCAGGGAAGGCAGCCAGGGGTCCTCAGTACATTCTGGATAGTAGTAGTAGTAGTAATAGTAGTAGTAGTAGTAGTAATAGTAGTAGTAGTAAGTATATATAAATGGAACTAAAGGGTATATGCTGAAAAGTTTACCTATAACGACAGTGCTTACCTTCAGACTGAATGGTGGTGTCGGTGATGGTGTTGGTGGTGTCGGTGATGGTGTTGGTGGTGTCGGTGATGGTGTTGGTGGTGTCGGTGATGGTGTTGGTGGTGTCGGTGATGGCCATGGTGGTGGTGGTATCAGTAGAGTTAAAGTCTTAAGTATAGATTGCTATTAGGACAGAATATGAATGCTATGGCACAGTACAATACAAGCTTAATTTATCAGGTAAGGAAAGACAAAATATAATGCAGGGCTGACTGAAGGTGAAACGAAGACTACACTAACCAACAAAACAAGCGAGGTGAGAGGGAAGTTGTGAGGCAGTGAGTGGTAGCCAATCAAGGAGACTAGTGCTGCTTGTGTTACTGTTGACGGAACACAGGAGTACAACCACAGTGTCGTCCTGGGCGGGGTCCTGGCAGGAGTATAGGGCCCGGGTACCTAGAGTATTTCCTTCCCATTCTCTCTTGGCTTCTGCAGGGGCTGGTGGAGGGTCATCGATACACTCCAGTACTGAGGGGGGAGAAGAGGGAGAGGATTTGTTTAGGATCTGTAAAATTGTTTCTATTTTAGTATGATTTAATGCATAGTATTGTACGGTAATTAATTGTTTCGTTGTTCATGTTTCATTGTTATTTAAGGGTTTGCAGATAAAACACTTGTGTGTGTGTAATAAATATATCCATGTGAGTGTATAGTCCAACCACTCTTAAAATGGGGTTTGGGTGCGTACGTGAGGGACCCGTCACCGTTTACAGGGTTGCCGCGAATTCTGATCTCTGACTGACAGAAGGGTGACCTGACATACTGTACATCCTACCTGTGTTTGTAATTTCGTCAAAATCAGACCAGAAGTGAGTCCTACAGTGACCAAAACGCATGTGGAGAAAGTGACCTGAAAATTCAGACCCCTTGATTTTCGACCTAATGCTCAAATCGCAAGTTTTAGAAATACGGCGATTGCTCAAGTACCATTAGAAGCAGAATTGAACATAGATTATTACAGAAAAAGTCTGATCAAAGTCAGATCTCTACAACCGAAATTTTTGCGGTTATATTAATTTTCAGTTTTTTTTATTCTGACCTTGATTTTTTACTTTTGACCTTGAAAAACAATAGGTGACCTAAAAATTGTGATGCCTACTTGTGGTGAAAATTTCAGCAAAATCGGACAAGAATTGCGACCTGTAGACCGCGAAGCTACAGACATAGCCACAAACACACAAGATCATAAAGCAACATACTTGGCTTTCGCTAAGTAATAATAATAATCATAGCAATAATAATGTATGATGCATGCGTCAAGTTACCGAGGCAGGGGGAGAGTGGCTCAGGGAAGAAGGTCCAGATGTTGTTGTCCTCACAGGTGGCAGTCACGTAGATGCCACCCAGGGGGAACGTCTCGCCTGGGGAGGAACAACTGGGGGAGAGGAAGAAGTGGATAAAATAGATGTCCTGATGATCGTAATTGCCTGGTATTTTGATACAACTACTGGCCTTAACTACTGATCCCTGGAAAAAAGCCCAGGCTATAATGGTCTATGTTCCTATGCTGAATTTAACTGATGAAACAGCAAGGGATGCCTTGTGTTGCTACCCGGGGTGAACAGACTCTAGGATACACAATACAGTTTATTGGTAGTACATGTGGGTCACACAGGATATAGTAATATGGTGGCGTGACGTGCCGTGTCGTGCTGTGCCGTAGTCGCTGCAGGAGAGTTGACCTTCTTCTTCCAGTGCTGGTGCTGGAGTGAGTGTTCTAGCAGGGCAGGACGCTCCCTTATATTTAGTACGAGTTTGGGTGGGCTTTAAACAGCTTCGGTCCCCCAGGGGGTTTACAGCGGCTTGGCTGGAAGTAGGCGTGGTCCCAGGGTGGCTTAGGTCTGCATGGATCGAGGATTAACTACCTGGCCGGCTAAGAATAGACTCGGGATCTAGGAGTGGTATACCTAACGATACAGGAGTGGCCATACATGTGGCCGCTACACTGGTGTGCCACGGTGGTCTAGACTCTAAACTAGAGGGAACGTGTGTCATCTATATATCTAAATGAAGAGACTCTGTTTGTCTGTCGGGCTATACAAATTGTCATGTGACCACCTACAGCGCCAGGAATTCACACACGGAAAGTGGACGTACACGAGGGGGGACAGAAGACATTTTAGTTACAAAAAAAAGCCCACTAATTACTTAATTACACATACTTCACTTCAGTGCGTAGCATGGGCTTAAGGTCTAGTAGTGATCTATAATTATGTATGTATGTTCCCTGTCATCATTTTAACTCCAGTTCGACCGAGAGAGATATGCCATGAAACTAAGAGAGAGAGAGAGAGAGAGAGAGAGAGAGAGAGAGACTAGAGAGAGAGATAGAGATAGATAGATAGATAGATAGATAGAGAGAGAGAGAGAGAGAGACCCACCTGTATGAGATGTAATATTGACTGGAGAAGGTGACCATGACGTTAATAGGAGTATCAGGGGTTGTGATACACGGTGTGGGTGGTGAGGTCTGACGCTCTGGAAGAAGAATGTTGTATAGGCATCAATGGTATCCTTCTACAGTGAAATTATTGTCACGGTCAGTAGCTCTCTAAAGCAGTGGTTCCCAAACTTTTTCTGGTCGTTACCCACTTTTCATACATGATCCTTGTCCATGCCCCCCCCCCCCCTACAACCATAACCCGTTAACTGAAAAATATGAACATCCTTGCTGATACGTAAGATTCAAGACCAGGTTATCATACAGAATACACAGCTTAGGAAGCCTTAGATTAGAATTATGTTGAGTTAAAATTATCTTGCTTCCCTTATGTCAAGAACACAGAATCATATTAAAAAGGACGTGTTACTCATGTGTCAGGCAGCAAAGCATTGCACAAACCTGTACTGAACCTGTAAGTTCCCTCCACTGGCTACCTACCCGCTAAATTCCTTTGGTTTTATTTATGCATAGCCTCAGACTATGGCCCCCTAAATTCTTCTATATGGCCCCCCAGGGGGCCATGGCCCCCAGTTTGGGAACCACTGCTCTAAAGTGTAATGATTATAGTCATGATTAGGAGTTCTATACAGTGTAATGATTATAGTCCTCCTCCCACAAAGGTCCCATCTACATACCTTCCCTCCCCTTCCCCCAAACTCTTCACCCACGTACCCTCCCTTTTCCTCCCCCCAAACTCTTCACCCACGTACCTCCCTTTCCCTCCCCCCAAACTCTTCACCCACATACCCTCCCTTTTCCTCCCCCCAAACTCTTCACCCACGTACCCTCCCTTTCCCTCCCCCCAAACTCTTCACCCACGTACCTCCCTTTCCCTCCCCCCAAACTCTTCACCCACGTACCTCCCTTTCCCTCCCCCCAAACTCTCCACCTATATTTCTTCCCTCCTCCCAGCTCTTCACCCACGTACTTTCCCTCCCCCCAAACTCTCCACCCATTTAATCATACCCTCCCTTCTTACCAGTGCAGGAATGTATTAAAGGTGACACGAGAGAAGGGAAGACCCACTCCATTCCTCGCCTGTAGTGTCTGTAAGAGGTCGGTAGCAAGAGTCACAATGCTTAATGAATGTGTATGGTCATGGGGTTAAATTTTAGGTTTAAGGGACGATTTAAATGTCTTGGGACTGAATGATTGAAGTTCTAGGGGCCACCAGGTTCTTAGTTGTTATTATATTGTTATTGGTTGATGTTTAAGAGTTTTGCCATTGTGTGTTAGAAGTACAGTATACAGTAAGAAGTGTGGTATTGTGATGACATAGTGTCGTGTGACTGTAGTGTAGTATGACTAGTGTGGTGAGGTGTGACAGTGTGGTATAGGGTGACAGATGTGTGATGTAACAGATGAAGGTGGAATGAACAGTGTTAAAATTATCGTGTACCAAATAAGCAGCCTTGCCCCTTACGAGTACCTCACCTGCTACAAACGGCCGTTGTCTCGTTCACACCGGGGAAGAACTCGGTGCCTGACTCACACTCGTACTTCGCCTCTACCCCCTTCCCCTTCCCCCCGTCCCACGCCATCGTCGCCCCACTAATCCCGGCATCAGGTGGGTCATTAGGGCACATCTCAGCTGTAATGGGGTGGGGGGGGGGGAGGGGGCGGTGAGCAAGAGGTGACAGTGGTGGTGAAGGAAC